>CM051497.1:23534585-23629307 GCA_028031935.1 Paedocypris micromegethes | reverse complement strand
TTTTTTTTTTTTTTTTTTTTTTTTTTTCTTTCATTTTTTGCTTGCTTTTTTTTCCAATTAATTTTTTTTTCAAGTTTACATTTGATCATTTTTGGCATTAATCTGATTCCATAAAGACGACCTGATGTGTGCTGTAGGTAACAGATGCTTACGCTGAGTTTGACAATGGCCGTGTCATCAGACTGCTTCAGGCTTTCATCTCAAGAGAACTGTCCAACTTTTACTTCAGCATCATTAAAGATCGGTAGGAAGGACTCTTGTTTCCGGCCTTGCTGTTTCGATGTCTGCAGCATCTCTGTTTCCCTCAGGTTGTACTGTGATTCGGAGGACTCGCTAGGCCGACGGTCATGTCAGACGGTTCTGGAAGAGATTCTTGATGGACTGAGTCGTTCCATTGCTCCTGTCCTCCCTCATCTGGCTGAAGAAGTGTACCTGCACTCACCTGGACACAATGGTACACACTTTCTTCAAAAACGTAACATCCACAGTTCTGGAGCTTCACAAACTCTACTTCTTCAGAGGGGGAGAGTCTGTTTCGCAGTGGCTGGATCAATACCAATTCCGTATGGAGGAGACCAGGCCTGGAGGAAGCGGTGGAAGGAGCGTGTGCAATCCGAGATGCCTTCCTGTCTTCCATTCCAGGACAAAATGCAGCAGAGTTTGATCTCATTGTTGCGATTGAGCCGGGACTCTTCTTTGAGATCATGGAGGTAAACGGAGATGTAAACTACTGTTCAAAAGTTTGGGGTCACCTAGACAATTTTGTGTGTTCCATGAAAAGTCACACTTTATTTTTTAAGACCAAGGACAGACTGGCCAGTTTCACGTGAAAGTTCTCTATTTGTGGCCATTTTGAGCGTTTGATTGACCTCACAAATGTGATGTTCCAGATTCTCAACCTGCTCAAGGAAGGTCGGTTTTATAGCTTCTTTAACCAGCTAAACTTTTTCCCGATCAAGCAAGAGTTTTCCAATTATCTATTATCTGTCTGACACAATTAGCAAACGTTGTACCAATAAAAAAAAAAAATAAAGTGACAGTTGCTGGAAATGGGCCTTTATTCACTTATGTAGATATTGCACCAAAAAACAGACATTTACAGCTATGGTTATTTACCACAATAGCAAAGTTTAGCAAAGAGTGTATTTCTGATTAGTTTAAAGTTCTTTTCATTGACAAAAACAGTGCTTTTCTTTAAAAAATAAGGACATTTGAAAGTGACCCCAAACGTTTGAATGGTTATAGTGTGTTGGGTGCACCAGGTGTCTCTACATCTCACTGTGTTTTAGTCTCTTCAAGAGGAGCCCACCTCCACCGTCTCCCAGCTGACTGAGCTCATGATGGCTTCCCGGACCACCCTCACCACATCTCTCCCCCTGGATGTACCCCCAAATGCTGTTATCAGTTCGGGAAACTTCCTCATTAACCTGGAAGGTAAAATAATGTGATGATGCAGAATTCGTAGTGTTTCTTTTTTATATGCTGGTTCAAAAATACCAGCCAGAGATTTATGCAAAAAGTAAAGTACTTCAGTCAATGGACTTTGTTACTTTACTCAAGTATTTTGGCCACTTTGTACTTGGGTTCAAAAATATAAGCAACTTTTACTTTCTACTTGACTAATTTTTTTTTTTTACATTTGTTACTCCACTACATTTGAATGGACACTTACCGTTACTCATTACCAGTTTTGGGAATGTTTCTTACAAAAAGTAATTAGTTACTTTTTAGTTACTTCTCACAAATAGTAACAGAGTTACTAATTGAGTTACATTCCCAGGTATTTAGTTACTTTTATAACGATTGCGTTACTTTTTATTATTAAATGTTGTTTGTCAATTAACTTGGCTGCCCTCATTATTAAATATGTTAAATGAATGAAATGGACACAAAATAGTTAATTAATATTATAAAGCATTTTGCATTTTGCATTAATCTACACTATTTTAATATTGCTATGTGAGAGATGCCCGTCAAATTCAATATATTTTTGTAATATTTTTGCCATTGTGAATAAAACGCAATAGATGGTTTAGAACTTTTATTATGTATTGCACAGACCACAACTGGCCAACAAATAAGTCCAAGTATAAATTAAGCTTCTTAAGGAATGTACCAAAAATAACGAGTAAAACTGTCACTCAACTGCTTGACAAATTGTAGCCTACAGTATTTCCTTTCTCACAGAAATAAACCGTTTAGCAAGAAGTGTTCTGCTCTCGATATAATACTTAACAATGTAACAAAATTAAAAACTGTTTTGTACTGCCATTTTGATACATTGATGTGTTAAATTTCATTTCTGTGTTAGGCAATATAATCTCATAAAAAGAGTTTCTTGTTTTACCAAGGTAAAGTTACTTTCTTGCATGGGTTTAGTTGAAGTAAAATACTTAAATTATTTTAAAACTGGAGACACCTCTGCTTAATACATCTAAACATATATATTGAAATGTGTAAATTGTGGCCTAATGATTACGGAGATGGACCTGTGACCAAAAGGTTGCAGGTTTAAATTCTTAAGTCCGATTTTCTCAAGTCTGCTTGGCGTAAGTAACTTTGGATAAAAGCATCTTCCCCATATAAAAGTAAAATAAGTGACTTTTTCTGAAAGTGTAATGACTCTCTCTGCCTGTAGGTGGCATGATTCGTGAAGAGAGCCCCTTTAGCGTGGCCGCTGTGCCCACCTCTCTCTCCCGCTGCCCAAGATGTCGCCGATACACCTCAGAAGAGCCGGAATGCCTCTGTCAGCGATGCCACACCGTGTTGGGTAATGCCAAGTAACTGGTTGAGGAGGTGAGAACGTTAGCAAAAAAATGAAAGGGCTAATATGGATTAAGAGGAAGCTGCTTTTGTTAAATCTGGTGTGTGAAGGCAAGACATGGACTGTTGGAATTAAACGAGTTGGAGACTTTGTAGTTAAGCTGACAGGTCTTCACAATAGACAGGGCTCGAAAGAATGAAAAAAAAAATGTAAATATGCATATGTGCTTGTGTTTCTGTGTCTAATTTAATTGGTTGTAAATGTAAAAGATCATGTTTTTTATATTTTTGTTTGCATTTTTTTTTCTTCTAGTTTATCGAAGCTTGTAAACAAATGTAATTAATCAGGTGATAAAAGTGGTCTTTTCCCATCTACTGTAGATCACAAGAGCAGAATTTACAATGACCAAGGATTTTTATTCATTTAAACAAAAGGCAAAATGTAAAGAGACGGTATAAAGAAACGCAGAACATTATAAAACACCAATTCAACAATAGACCACACCCACCAGATGTCCAGTTTAAAACAAACAGTTGCCAACAGGGTGTGTCATTTAAAACACTGTTGCTATGCAAAGTCACATTCACGTTTTTGTCAGATTAAATAATTTATCCAATCTGTTCTGCTCATCTTTCCTGAAAAATGATCAAGTTGTGCACGCACACAAACACAAATAAATTATGCACAAAATGAATGCTTAATATTTTTAATTTGCACAAAGTGATTATTTACAACGCAGCGGTTTTAGTTTTTATCGTGGTACATTAAGTTTTACTCGAGTAAACAATTATGGGCGAATAAGTAAACATATGCAGCCTAAAAATAGAAATACATCATTCTTTTTGGTATCAGGGAAGATTTTCTAAAGAAGTTGGCCATAGCTAGTACAGAACATCATCTGCACGTTTATTTATAATTCAACATTAAAAATGAAAATGTTAAGTATAGCATTTGAGTGCTTTTTTAACTGATATACAACGCTGAGAGAGCTATAGTGAAACATCTGGGTGTTAATATACATGAAACTAATCAAAAAACAATATATATGTAATGGCGTTTCAAAGTAGAACACCAATTTAGTCCTGATCAAAACAAATAGTAGATCTAAATCCATTCTGGCACAATCTGGTCAAGCAGTTCCATTATGGGATCTAGTGTCCGCAAATATTGATATCGGAGTAAAGCAGATTACAAACTAGGACCAACATATTAAACATCCAATTTAAGGATATAAAAATCTACTGGTGTGCCTCAGGGCTGCTGCCCGTGTAAAGAGTCTAAAGTGTCCAGCAGGTGCAGGGCAAGGCTGTACTGGGCGTGGTTCTCAGGAAGCATCTCGATGACTTTGTTGATCAGCCGACTGCTCTGAGACAGAGGAACCGAGGGGCGACACAGCTCGCTGGGGTCCTGGAAACAAGACCAGCCACACTGAAGATCCCACTGTGGGAAGCCAGTATATCCTCACCATTGCTTTGAGCCAGGTGCAGAGAGTCGGGGGCAGCCGGGCCAGCAGCTCCATGTTGGGCTTGGACTGGGATTGCGAGTGAAGTAAAGAGAAGGACAGTCTCTGACCGATCAGCACCAGCAGCTGAGAGCCCAGCACGTCCTTATCTTCTACCTCCATCATCACCTGAGAGGAGACAGGTTACGTAGAAGCTGTAGTTACTCCAAAATAAGCACGCCACTGTTTTTTCAGGCACACAAATAAAAATTCCATTATTAGGCAAACGTAGGATCCTTTCTATTTTTTCCATTCATATTCTTTATTTTTCTTTATTGTTTTACCATTGGGACTGCTGCAAAATGTAAATTTCTCTTTGTTGAGACAAAAAGGTTTTCTTCTACTCCTTTAAAGCTAACTTGCGACTCTTTTTCTTAGAATAGATCAAAAATAGAATGTTACGTATTAATTCTAGTAGTAAATCAAATCAAATCACTTTTATTGTCACATAACCAACAGTGTAAGAGCTGCAGACTTATCAGGACAGTGCAATATACCTACAGTGTGCAAAATATTTATGTACCAAAGTAGAATTTACAGTATAGTGCAATATGTCTGTATGATAACAATGTACACTGTGAACGAGATATACATATTATGTTCACTTCACAGGATGGGTTAAATGCAGAGTACCAATTACGATTTAGAATGTTTTTTTTAGAATGCATTGAATGTTTATATTTCTTCCAGTTTTATTTAGCCACTGCTAAGTGTTGCTGTGTGGACAAGTTCTTTATTTCTGTTATTCGGGGACATTTATTTAAACTGTGTATTCTAAATTTGGCGGCAGGTGAGGTACCGTAGCTTAGCCACTGCTGAGTGTCGTGCTGCGACTAATGTTTGTTTAAGTCTATTATTTAGCCTATAAAAGCATATATGCACGTCTGCCTCAGGAACCATTATATAAATAAAGAAAAGAGGACGGAATGCAAAAGTGCATCGCTACGTAAAGACGACGTATAACCGTTTATTTGTGATTGCTCCTGACTTGAAATGTGTAAAAATGGGCGCTTAAATTTACGCGCATATTTCGAAATATGCGGATAAAAGAACCCCCAAGTTTTTAAGCTTCTAAAATTGCATTTACTTCATTATAAGCACCCTTTTCCCCAGTGTGAACTACCTCCTCTGCCCGCTGGTCCAGGCCCTGGCTGTAAAGCTCACAGACAAGATGTCTGCGCACTATGTCCGTGTTGACCTGCAGTGCAGAAGAGAGATCCACACACACTGATGGCCACGAGTCTTCAGTGCAGCTGTGCTTGGTGCCGTTCCCCTCTGCTTCTGCTATAAGCTTCACCCAGCCTGTTAACACACTCATCAAAAACTACACACACACACACACACACATCAGTTTGTCTTTACAGACGTTGGTTTTCATGGTCAGATGGTGTTTCAGCTTCACCTCTTGTCTTAGAGCCACCAGGTTGGGGTCCACGTCTCCAGTGGGTAGCAGCTGAATAGACGTCAGCTCTCTAAAAAATGCATTTTTACCCTGTAAAAAGCACAGAATTGTTATTCAAATGTACAAAATATTTTAGTAATTATTTTTCATACTCAATAACTTCACATTAGAAACTGTCTTTTTCTACCGCGGTTAATATTGCCATCTGCAGGATGCTGAAGGTACTGGATGCTTTAATTGCATGGACATGAATCAACAATGGCATTTTTTTTGCTGAGACTGACTTTTTGTTCTTTTTATATCCATTTTGTTTGAGCGATTTTGAAACATTGAACTGTTAAATTATTTATATTATTGAAAATACAACTTCACAAAAATAAAGAGTTACTAGTTTTTCCACATTTCTTGGTGTTTTTGAGCCTAAATTTAGTACAAATAAAATACCTAACTTATTTTAACTTGTAATGGAGTCATTTTTACTTTACTTTAAGTTATTCGTACATTTACTCAAGTTTCAGGTACTCTTCACACCTTTGACAATAACATCTTAATTACATTTCTAATCTATAGGTAGACATCTTTACAGTGAAGAGCAGTTGATCAAACTAGTTCAAAAGTTAACTTAAAACTATTATTAACTAAAGTTGCAACAAAAAAAAGAAAAGAGGACACCGTGCTCAATCAAAATAACGCACAATTTTCATGAAACACACACACACACACACACCTTGCTGTCAAACAGACTGAGAGGTTTCAAGCGCAGTGTGAAGGTCATGGCCGCGTGCAGCAGTGATGCTAGAACACAGTGATGCTGGACCAGAGGATAGTGAACGGACTTGTGATCCAGAGCCAATTCCACTATAGACACCGGACCCTCGGCACTGGCCCACACTTCCTCCACGCTCACATCAGGGGCCGACACTTCCTCTACCCCGGAATCTGCCTGCAAAAAAACACGAATGGGTCAATATTTCAGGTCTAATTTTATGATTGTTCTGTCAAACCTGAGGTGTTAATGAACAATCAAACAAGCCCATGCATTTGTTTTTTGATCAGTCCTTACTCTGAAGAAAAAAGGAAAAGAAGGGAGAAAAGAAGAAGATGAGACCTCCATCAGAGCTTGAAGTAACTGCACACAGGAGCCCAAGAAGCTCGTCATGGCTGCGTCTCCCATTCCCACATCCTGAAAACACACATACACACACAATATGAATGAAATCCACAAATCTCCCTCTTCCGGCTTTTCTACAGCATCTGGTCACTTACACGTCTACACAGCCGATCTTTGGGTGCTTTGCCCACCTAAAAAACAAAAGGTTGTCAATCCACATGAATCTCCAGCAGAGGAAGTCCTACAAAACGCACCTTTTCTATTAAAAAAGCAGCGGCCGAAAAGCGCTTGACTATGAAGGTGTGCCACATCATTGCTGAAATTCCTGCAAAGTTAGTGCAAAGAAAATGAGTACGGAATGAGCCATTTTTTCAAAAGGACATTAGGACATTTACATATTTGGCAGATATTTATTTGTGGTAGGCTTTGAAACATACAAAAGTGTGTGTGTGTGTGTGTGTGGGAGTGAGTACCGCACCTAACTGAATGTGTGGATTGGAGATCATCTTTACAAACTCAACGGACCACTCCAGATACTGGCCCACCTAAACCAAAGAGACAGAGAGATGAAGTTCCCTCATGTACTGGTATAATAGTTCTTCATGTATAAAAATGACTTATTTTTTCTCAACACTGGTAGAGAATTATTTCATAGTTAATATTAAATAATGTGTTATACTTTAGGACTTCATCAATTGAGCATCTACTAAATGAAAGGAAAAGAAAGTGGCAGGTTGCATATTACGGTGTCTTTGCTGAATAATACACAACTGTTTAGTGATTCAATTCACTAGTTTTTGGTTGCAATTTTCGAATTGGTTGAATTTATGAAGTCATGGCAGATTAGTAGGATGAAGATTAATATGAAGAATAGAGTTACATTTAGAATACATCTAGAGTTAAATTAGAATTACATGTAAAAGGTGGCTCAGCTAATGACATTTTCGCAGAACAAAACAACCCTTGTCACAGAGTCGGAGTAGCCCTGTACTGTACTGCAAAACCAAGAGTTAAGAACAGAGTTTTTCCTCTCTACCTCTGGGTCTCTGTTCCACTGAACCACGTTTTCCCAGCAGCAGTGAGCGAACAGCACATCATGAGAGAGCGAGTTCGGGAAGCGCTGACACACACACTCCAGCAACTCTGGGATTAAACACAGTTCAGACATCAATAATGAGTCCAACAAGGAGTGTTCTCCACGACTACCTTCTAAGCTGCCTTCTGCTCCTTGTGGTAAAGCACGTTCGGAAGGCTGATCGTCGTCGTGATGCTGAAGGATATTCCCAAGCCGCTCAGGAGAGACACCTTGCCTGAAGATGAACTTTGAAACACAGTCGGCAGCTCCTCCTGACAGAAAGAAATATCAAATATTTACAATGAATTGAATATACCTTAGTTATTACCTCAGTCCAATTGTATATACTGCATTTACGTGAAAATAGGCATCGCTTTCTCACCCAAATTTTAGAAGCTCTAAAAGTGGGGGGGGGGTGCTTATATTTGCATATATTATATATGCATGTAAATATAAGCGCACATTTTCCATATTTGAACTCGGGATCAAACAGAACTAAAATCTTTCGAAATAATAATTGTTACTGTTGTGACAACAACACTCCCTGTAGTGGCTTTGTCAGAAAACTGTGACCCATCACACCGCAAGTATCACGCAACGAGTGCTATTAAACTTTTGTTTATAAAAGTGTTTCTTTATTAGCAGTGACAGAAACCAGTGCTGCTCTTAATAATAATAAAAAAAACTATATATATTATTCAAATAAAAAAAAAACTTATTACCTATAAATGTCTCATATAAAAAATATCTATTATTCAAATTATTATCTATTATTAAAGCCTTTTATTCAAATTAGTAAAACAACATGGAAGTGAAATATATCAACGAGGAACGACGCGAGGCTTGCCAAATTGTCTCGACACCTATGAATGAAAGAAATGAAAACAAACGAATCACGCTTGTTATTTCACCGAGCATGAGATGAAGCGGACCTTTTTTTAAGCCTGTGGTTTTTACCAACACACTTGAAACTCTTCTTTTCAAAAGCGCTATATCAAAAAACACTTCGGCTGTCTGGCCGCGTCTCTGATTGGCGAGATTATAGCGCCTCCTGCTGGCGTGTGGTGAACTTGTGAAATTCACTCAGTGCATGTATAATGCGTCAGTATGTTTTAGCATGGACTTGTTCTCTTGTGGATTGTTAAATCCTTCCTCTGATGATTGAGACAAAAGTTATGTTTAGGTACCATTACTTAAGTACTTTATTACTGATCTACATAAACATTAGGTTTCTGGAAAGTCAGAACATCAAGAAAGTAAGGGAATGCTCATGATTGCAATTAAATAAATAAATAAATATGAGTATTTGTAGGGCGATTTTAACTGTCTCAAAGCGCTCGATAATATTATTTTATCGTGACGGAACAATATTTTATTGTGCATGTAAAAACGTGGTGGGTGTTTATATTCAAGTTAATATGGTATTCTATATACAATATCCATTTTTATACTTTTTGTTAGTTTTTATAGGTTAATTTTTTTCCAATAATTTTCTTTTTATTAAAATTATTTGTATGTATTTTTTACCTACATACTAAGACCTACACCCTCAGATAATAATATATGTTGATGGTTTTATTAGCATGAAACTATGAGATTCTGATAATATCAGTACATTTGAAGACTGTGTGTATATTTGTACCTCTGCCGCTCTCTAATAAAGCTTTGACGGAGCATCGTGTGACAGGGCTCCCCGTAGGGCCTTGTGGATTGGGCAGAGACAGCAGCGTTTGCAGGGTGAGGACGTCCTCCAGCTGCTTTAGACACACCACCCACTGCTCCAGCTCCAGAGATACACATTCCCATCCTTCCTGGAACTGTAATCAGATCAAATAAAACCCTGATCTCCCTGATTGAGACAACAGAGGAGGCAGAGAAAAAAACCTTGCTCTCCGCTAGTCCGGCGATGGTTTTTTTAGCCACACAATGAGCAACCAGAGCGGCCAGCAGAGCAGCAGCTGCACTTTCAGACTGGACACATGATGTTCGCACCTGCTGCCACCAGGGGGACACACACTGACCGTCCCATGATTCCTCCACTGCTCCTGATTCACACATCACAATTAGTGTTAATGGCCAAGTTAGCACTGGATGAAAAGGAATGATGTGGTGTGATTCCGTCATTCTTCCCTCTTATTACAGATGGTAATAACACTAATTATTTACTGATAAATATAAAATTAAATATTACATTTTAAACAATAAAAAAATCTCGCTATGTAAAATGGTTATTGTGCATATATTGCACATACAGTACTCGCTATGAGATGAGATTCACAGAGTCGTCGTTTTGTGTACCAGAACCTGTTAATGCATACGATTTATACAACACGTTCACTTAGTTTCTACTCGACTGATATGACAAAAAAAACCTTTCATGGAGCTGATTGTGGACAGCAATGTGTGCAGGTTTGAGACGGCATCCGGACACTTCAACACATCCTTTTCTTTATTCAGCCAAACAGATAGAAGTAAAGACTGGGAGAGAGACAAACAGATTTAAGAACACAAATTATATAGTAGAAATTCTACAGTCTCTACTCAAAAAAAAGCAAGGATCTGTCAGAAATAACTTTGGATTCACTATAATGTGGTTTTTGAATGAATGAATATAGATTTTATCAGTCCCACGGTTGGGAAATTGTCATCGTGGAGAACTTAGTGACATTTTGCAAAACAAATTCTACAAAATCTCCTTTGTGTTTAGGGAGTGGAGAAATGATTTATGTCTTCGAGATACAAAATTTTCGTAGCTTCGTAAAAATGGAAATTTTGTAAAATGGGCCGCATGTTGCATGTAAATTCAATAATCTGTACCCATAAAAAAATGTTTTTTTTAAATATGATAAAACTTCGTAATAACTGTAAAACAATTTTGAATCTCGCAATAACTGTGACGTAGCCTGGTCAGAGCAGACCCTGACATCACCAGGATGTTGTACAGGCAATGGCACAGACACTGTTCTCCACTTACCAGAAGCTGTTGAGGACTGATGCCACTTTCCTGTAAGGTGTTGCACACTTTTTGTAAAGGACTCTGTCCGGAAAGGCAACCCCAGAACAAGAAACTACCTGTACCACATACAAACACACTTAGCTGATGCTCAACAAAACAATTGCAGCTCCATAAAAACCAAAAGAAAATATTGTGGATTATGAAGATGCTTTACCTAGTTGGGTCCAGTCATTATCAGGCTGCTTGATGACTCTGAGCTCTCCATTCACCCACTCCAACTGAGACAGAAACATCCGGACGGGCAGTGGACCACCAGAATCGTGAGCAAATGAGACAGAGGGTCGTGAGTTTAACTCCATGTAACGGTGTAAAACCGGATTGATTCGACGCAGATCCTCCTCAATGCCTGAGAACAATGGCTGTACCATAAAACAAATACATTGTGAATATGTGTAAGCAAGAAGATTCGCCGTGTCGGGTCTTACGCCTTTGGGTTCAGTAGGTGATGTGTCAGGTGTGTGCAGAAGCTGAACATTGGTGTAGAGTTGGAGAAGTTTGAGCTGAAAAGTGCAGAACTGCAGCAAAGACTCATCCACAGCTTCAGGGTCTGAAACAAACACGAAAACAACATTAAATTAACTTACACACTAACTTTGCTCAGTAAGGAATACGGCAGTTACCTTGTTCTTTTAGGCTGGCCAATAAGGAGCGAGTAACATTAGTCAAAAAGGCCAGTGGCGCATTCTTATTGGACAGCAGTGATTCCAACGCCTGTCAATCAAACAGATCACTGATTGTCATTTGAAGCAGTTAGTAAAAACATACGTGTTTTTTTTCCAATGTGTGCCCAAATAATCAAAGTCAACAAGTCGTCTGAAAATGTATTTTACCTGCTTTTTAATAGCTGGATGTTTTATGTCTAGTAAAACACTGGCTTCGTTTTCAAGAAGAGCTGTCAAACGGACAGAAACACAAAAAGCATAACTACACCATCAACTGATCTTATTTTTATTGGGTTTAATCCTAAATTCTAATACTGTTCAAATTAAAAATGGGTCTGAACTAAGATATTATACCATCGCATATAATGGCACTAAGATAGTAAACCATCACACCATGAACTAAGACATTTAGTATCACATACAAATTCAGACAGAGAAGCAACAATTCTATGTGAATTATAGGACATTAGTCGTAATGCATTTCACTACTCCACTAAAATCCACTTATACTGAGAAATATGGTCAGAAAGGAAAACTTGAAATTTTATAATAGGTCACTGCACAATATACTGTACAATTAAATTCCGGCTATTCATGTCATTTCGTGCTGCGTTGCTAAATTTAACTTGCAGAGAAACGTGACGGAAATATGCAAACAACGCATACTACAATCCATTCATCCATCCATCCATCCATTGCCATAGTCTTAACAACAATGGATACATTTGTAAATGACTTCGTTTTTTTACAAAGAAACAAGTAAAGTGAGTGAGATTGTAAATATGGCAAACCATATCAAATATGGTGCTCTGCTTTTAACCCATCCAAATGAAGTCTTTGAGTTGGAAAAGCGCATTATATATATAAATAAACTTGAACAATCTAACCATCCATCCATCTATCTGATCATAGACATAGTCTTAACACCGAAGAACAATGGATACATTGTAAACAACTTTGATATTTTACAAGGAAATAATAGCGGTTTTGAGTTGGTCTTGGACTGAGAAAAGCGCTATATAAATGGACATCCATCCATCAGGTATAAATATATATTAAAAAATAAAAATAAAAATAGAGTCTGACCTGGCTCCACTTCTCGGCTCTTCAGTAGAGTGGTGAGTCTCTTCAGAAGGTGCATGTCTTTAGCACGCTCACTCTTCTTATCACTAATAAACACAAGACACACATCTGAGCTCGGCTGAACATTCATGAGCTTATGAATATGATCTATTCATGGGCGAACCTGAGTGCCAGGTGGAAAGGTATGGTGATGGCTCTCAAGGCGCCATTAACTGGGTCAAAAAGACACAGCTGCTGTGTGTGTATCTGCCAACCCTGACTGGTTACGCTGTTTACACCCATTAACCTGTGGCCCGCATATAACAACCTAAAAGGAAGAGATAGATTCATCATTATGGTCTTCGGGTTACAGTTATTTTCAGAAAGTTTCAGAAAATCATGATCACATGCCTGCAATGTTTCCCGACAGTAAAAGCCCCCACGCGTGGACCATGATGAGTTCCCCAGACCTCTAAAATACCCCTGCGTGGGGCATAAATCACCAGAAAACGGGCATGGCGACGGGGCATAGACGGAGATGTTACAGTATCTCTCTCCCCATGAGCTTCTGACACCTGTACCCACCCGAGCTGGGCATCACGATAACCTGCGGTGAACACAACAGATTCACTAAACACACAGAAGCACAGTCTTAAACATATGCTATATGCGAGTTGTTGTTATAACCCTGCTCTGATAAGCATCTGCTCTATAAACCAGAGGTGTAAAGAGTACCTGAAAATCATACTTGAGTAAAAGTACAAATACCTTACTGTAAAAATTACTCCACTACAAATAACCAATTCCCAGATGTAAAAGTTGTGAAGTATCAGATTTTAAAACAACTTGAGGTTTTATTTCCTAATGTAATAAATAAATGTAACTTCTCAATGTTTCAAAATGGCAGAACAAGAGATAAAAAAAATAAACCCAAGTTTCTTGGTCAAACTCAAATGTGTAAAAGTCGCTAGCGAAACACAATCAAGCCGCTAAGTCCTGGTCACGTGATTTAGCTCATAACCAGCATCGAGTACCTCCAGAATCCTGCAGATGGCGATATCACCTTGTTCTCACAAGAAAATTCCCCCGGTAGAAAAAGATGCTGACTTGTTGCGCACAATCACAATGTAACGAGTAACGGTAAGTGTACATTCAAATGCAGTGGAGTAAGGAGTACATATACTCAAGTAGAGAGTAAATGCTTATTTTTTTGATACTCAGTACAAGTACAAAGCAGCCAAAAAATACTTTTAAGTATACTTCACAGTCTTTTTACTCAACTACTTTACAGCACTGCTATAAACAAATATTTAATATTTTTTCCACTTCCCACCTTTCCACATTCTGATGGCAATGCCTCGTGCCACATCCAGCAAAACAACCCTGCCAAAGTCATCGGTGACTCCAGCCAAGGTGTTACACGGGGAGAGACAAATAGACTCGCCATGTCGACGGGAATCTGGAAGACCGAACCTGATAAATGTAAAAACAAAGCAAATATTTATCTTGCAATCGTTAAACAATAATTACTAATATAATGCAATCGTTAAATGGTATACCGAACAGGAAGAGCTGTTGCTGGCTCCACTTTTGGCTTCTGCTTCTGCACTGACTCTTCTTCTGTTTTATTCTTCCATCCTAACCAACCACTGAAGAAGAAAAAAATGGAATTTGAACAAATGCGAACATTTCAATCGAGTTATGATAAGCACAGGTACTGACCTGGCAGCACTAAAAAGAGCTGATGTGAGTTTGCTGGCAACAGCAAGAGCCACGTGTGAGAGCAGAGGTTGGGAACTTCCCTAAAAAGACAACAACAAGATAAGTTAAGATTACCAAGAACATCAAATGATTGTTAAAGAATAAATAAAGTGTTTCTGTACCTCAATAGCATAGTAGAACCCCGTGTAGGGTCCACCGCCTACAGCTATATACTGACTCATCGCAGGGGGGCTTCCTTTAACAGAAGCATGGAATCCCCCAAGTATGGAGGCGTTTTTCATTTGGTCAAACACACTCAAAGTTGCTACACCTAAAAGAAATATAATGCCATTTATCAATGTAAAATGAAAAAAAAAAAAAGACAATATGCTTTGTGAATGCATTCTCTTTACCTATGCTGGAATGATCTGTTATTATATCCATGTCCTGCAGCCCCCACTTCTTATAGGCCAGTGGTGGCGGTTGGATGACATCACTTCCTGCTGCTGCAGCTGAATGGGACAGGAAAAAAAAAAAAGAATTGGGAAAACATGTAAAAGCAGATACTAGTGTCTGATGTGCATACCTCTGGCAACTTGATTCCTGCAGGCACGTAAGGACTGGAATAAACTAAAGCCATCTATAGTTACCAGGGCTCCTGGGTACAAAATACTGAGCTCCTCATGCTGCAAACAAATCAGACAAGTCAACAACCAAACAGAAAGAACGGTGATGTTCATTGATGGGGAAAGGTTTTTTTTTGACACCTGTTCCGTAACACCGGGATGACGTGGAATCTCATAAGTACGACACTTGAGCCTGAGTACGCGATCTTCGTGCAGCAGCTGAGCCAGCAGAAGAACACCACTCTACACACACACAGACACACACACACACACACAGTCTGTGAGAACAGTGTGTTGTCTGTGTGTTAATAATAGACATTTCAAGCGCTTAAAACTTAAGGTACCTCAGTGTAAAAACGAACATATCCAGAGCTAAATCCAACCACAATGCAGGTCCAATCAGGCCGGCCAGTTGAACTCCTACACAAGTATAATAGAATAGAAATGTCTATTATTGGTCATTGTATCAGAGGGTTACAATGAAATCTGGAACGCTATTTCGTTTGGTGGAAGAAAAGGGAATGAACAATCAAAATGAAAATCTAAAAATATACACGCTGAATAAAATACGTAGAATATAGACAATACAATACAATTAAATTTACATTACATTTACATTACAAGTAAACACAAAGACAAAAGTACAACAAAGTGACTCCGCAAATAACTTAAAATTTAAGAGTACAAAATACTATAAAATAAAATATACTGTACAACAAAATGCCAAAGGCAAAATGTACACAACACGTATGTTCAACATGATATATAGAGGTAAATGGGTATCATATATGAAAGTTCAAGTTCAAGTTCTGAGCATTTGCAAGGCGCTTTTCACAGTTTTAACTGTCTCAAAGCGCACGTGTGAATATTATGTAAGAGAATTGTTGCTTTTTATTCATTTGATCGTCTGGTTGTTGGTGTTTAAGTAAATGGCTATGATTATCACTATGACTATGACAAAGACAAAGACAAAAACCAAGACCACATTTAAAAACTAAGACATGACTAGATATGCTCTCACCTCTTCTGACTGGCCAGTGGAATACAAACAACACTACTTATACACTCCCTGAAAAAAAAAAACAATAAATAAAACATAAATAAAAAAAAATTCTATTCCATTCTCCATTCCATCCCTATTCCAATAAGCTTCCATGCCTTACCCCTCCTCAATGCTCAGAATCCCACTCCAGGTCACAGTGAGGGTCATCTCTTCCTTCCCACTCTCATCGCTCTTCCATTTAGCTGCCAATGAATTAATATGGTCAACATCATTAGCTAATAATGGGCTGTGAATGCACTTGTACCAGAAAGGAACGCGGCCTTGTGCTCTCGAGCGATGACCAGCAGATCTGAGCAGGGAGAGAGACACACCACACAGTCCTGCAGCCAGGGAGAACCCTGCTGGTGCTCCTCTTCCACAGCCTGGGACAAGCACAGTGCCTTAGAGAACTACTGACAGTATTTTAATTTTACTTTTTTTTTTTTTTTTACAAACCTGTCCTCCATCCTCTTTAGCCTCCGTGTTCTCCCAGGACCCCCAGTCTGAGTCATCCCATTTCAAATCGTTCTCTGTAAATGACAGGAACGAGTGTTAGGAATAAAAGGTCAGTGATTTACCATGAAAAACAGGTAAAATGGTTGTAAGGCATCATCTTCGTCACATCCTACACACTTTATTTCAGCAGCAAGAATATTCAACCATGTTGTGTGTGTGTGTCCGTCAGTGACTTTCTGCAGGATGACTCATTCACCAAGGGCAAATGCGCTTCCCTTCCTCCATTGTTATCTTTTTTATCTTCTGACTATTTGTGGTAAAAAAAAAAAAATTAAAAAAGGCTGCATCAACCTTAAAAATTGCACTTTTGTATTAAAGTCTCAAGGGGTTTAGAAACCTTAAACCAAATGCTATTATAAAGAGGAAAAAGTGAGGTGATGGGAATGTACCTCACTTTCATACAGGGCTAAACCTCATAAATTACAAATACAAAAACTCACGATGAAAATTAAAGCCATCACACAGTATTGTTTGGTCAACTCTGTGTTTTCAGAATCAGTTGTAACCGATGCTTTCTTTACGTTAGACTCGATTTGTATGTTTGTTTCTTTCAGTTTTTGTCAAGGGGAAATATTTGACAATTCTAATCTTGCGGGTCGACGGATACCTAGAAATCCTCACATACTGTCTCCGCAATGCCTCATTAAACTGATATTTACGATTCCACATGGATTCACGAGCTTGACATCACACGTACCTGCTTGTGCTTTGTCCTCCTCGGTATCGGTGTTGTTGTCCTTGCTGAACAGAAACTCTCGCACTTGTCTGAGCTCCAGAACCCGGCCGAACTCCAGCAAACCGCAGGACATGATACGGGCAGAACCGGACCACAAACTGCTGATTCTACGGCATAAACAATCAGACCGTGGCGGCTCGACCGTTGTCGTGTGCTTGTCAGACTGTCAGCTAAATTTCAAACGTGTTGATCAGATTTAAAAACAATAAAACAAAAAAACAAACCCATACGAGGCGTCAAGTGTTGTTATGCTATGAGGTTTTTTTATTGACACATACGCGTCCGTCGAAGAAAGGCTGAGGATTTTGACGCCCCCTATCGATTCGGATGAAACACACGTGTTATGATGCACTTTATTATCGGTCAATTTACGCTATTTATTAACTCTATAGACACACATTAAAGATTTTGGTTCGTTAATAGGTTTTTAAATCAATCAATCAATGTTGTGACATAATTAACATATTTAGATGACTTCCAATTTAATTGCACAAATGAGTGGTTGACGTTCATCATGTTGTTTTTTTTCCTAACATTGACAGCATCTCTTTACCCCCTAAGCCAGATTGGTTGTGTGCAACTCAGAGATCATTTAGCACATTGTAGGAGGAGATAGTTTTAAGAGCTGGTAAAAACAAAAATACATTTTGAGACCATCAGGCAAGTTATTTCAGGAAAAGCTTCTGTGTTGACCCCAGGCCCGGCACATCTTTTCCTTGTAGAATAAGATCACTGGAAATCTGTGTTCTTTCCTCGCCAGAATCTTCGAGAGATACTTCAATATCTTGTTTGCCAGGCTCTTCTTCTGGATGCAGAGTGGATCTATAAATGATTTTGTCCTTCGCTTTTTTTGCAGCTGGTACAGTATGAAAATGCATTACAGCTTGTGAAACATCTAGGCTTGTTGAGCAAAGACCCTGAATTGATGGGACCACAACACTGTTCAGATGCAGTCTGGCAGATTAATCCCCAGTAAATCTCAAGGTTATTGTTTGCTCTTTTTTTATCAGCCGTAATGTTGTAAGAAGATACATTAACAATGTACAGTACGTATGCTGTATTTATTGGTATTGTACTTTAAAGAGTTTTCCAATTCGGCCACTAGGGCGTATCGTAATGCATTGAACCATCCGGAGGTGCATATACATACACACAGTGAAGTGAATGCACAAACTTGGAGCAGTGGGCAGGTTTAAGCCATGGGAGCATGCAGGACACTCAAACTGGGATTCAAACCGGCAATGCTTGGGTGGTAGGCCCAACTCTCTTACAATTAAATCGATGTCAATTAAAAATGTGAAAATGGCATTTTCAGCAGGAAAGACTGGTAGTCTGGTAATTTGAATGATTTTCTGGTTCGGGCTGACTGCCACGAAATGGAGCCTGACCCTGCAGTGCTGGAGTAGCCATGACAACAAGCACAGATTTTACATGGCGAGTTACAGAGCTGTTTTTTAATGAAACACTTGGAAAAAGGGCTATTGAAAACCATCCAGACCCGTGGTCTCGGCCACTTTAATTAGTCTTGTTTTTATACCGTTGCCAAGAGACACAAAAAAGCAAAAAGGCCAAGTTTTTTTTTTCCATTTATTAAATTTGAAGCCCACTTATACAAAACTCAAGAACTGCTTTTTTAGAATACTTTTAAAGCATTTTCCAACATTTGGAAATAAATAAAGGAGAAAAAGAAGACAGCAACACACATAAACACATCATGACAAGTTATAACAGATCAGGTGAGGAAACGCCACACTCACAGAAAGGCTTGGTTAACCTTCACCAGTCACATGTGCCGGTATTTTCAGTTTTGTCTTCACACAAAGCCGCCGGATCCTCTACAAGAACTTTGAACGCGATTTAAACCGAACTATTTTGAACACGCCTCCTGCACTTGTGACAACTTTCTTGTCAACCAATAAGAAACGGTTGTTGATATTTCAGACAGGGTATTATTACTGATGCGTCATGCAAATAATTATCATGTGGTGAGATTTTACTCCTGAATTATTACTATCATTTGACAAAAACAGCACGATGAACAGATGTTTATAGAGTTTTGCGAATCCCAGAGGTCTTGATAAAACAGAACATGCAGCGTTATTTGTAAATGAAGCCGTGTTAGAATTCCAATCCCTTTTCAGATTTAAATGCACTGACCTAGTTTAGTACAAAATGAATCGTGTCGGTCTAAAGGTTGTGCTGACCTGCGATCGAGAGACAGAATTACCAGCTTTTACCAGTGTCTTTGTGGGCGAGAGTCTGCGTTCTTCATTTTGTGACAACAAAACACACAACAACCTTCAATACGACACGTGTCACTCTTTATAAATGGACAGTAATGGAATCATTACAGAAGCTTAATCAAACGCTTAAATGTCAGGACACTGCTATTATCATTTTGTGTGCGTGTATTGTGTGTTTAGCTCTGGATTCTTTGTAGAGCAGTTGAAGAGATGCTTCACGGAGCATTTTATTACCTATGTTATTAAAATACCGATAAACAAGCAGAGCAAAAGAACCCAAAAATAAAGTAATCAACTGGTCACGGCAAACTTCTGTACACACATTTTAAGAAAAGAGTTGAGGAAAGGTAGAGGGGTTTTAGAGGCGAGTAAAGCAGCCCCAGACGGGGGTGTTTTGCTGGGCTGAGAGTAGGGACGATGGTTGTTGAATGACCAGCCGCTCACCTCTTCTTAGGGGCTTGGGCCGTACGAGGCGGGGTCACAGGTCGCCCTGAGTTGACCCCGCCGTACTGATACTTTGCCTTCTTTTCTGATGGCTTCAGAATCTGTGCAAGCAAATGTGTGTCAGGACCACACGGACGAGACGTGTGTGTGGGTGTGTTTGTGTGTGTGTGTGTCGACGCACCTGAAAAGAGCACATCAGTGACTCATCCACGCTCATCATCCCGCCTGCGTTGTCAAACTCTCCGCAGTAGTTGGGAGCGGAGAAGAGAGTGACCAACTGACGCTTTGCAAAGAATTCATAGCCATCTTCTACCACCTGCGCACACACACAAGCATCCCATTGCTCAAAACTCTCATGCAACCTGTGTAAACTAATCCAAAAAGCATGAAAAACACACTTGAGTAAAAGTACAGATACCGTACTGCAAAAATTACTCCTTTGCAAGAAAACTTGAGAAAAAGTTGTGATTTTTTTAAAGTCCCATTAAAAAAAACTTAAGTGTATTACGGGTATTGAATTTAGGCCAAAAAAATGTGAAACTCTTTCAGGTTTTTTTATTTCGTTATATAGAAATGAAATTTACCACCTCAATGTTTCAAAATGGCAGAAGAACAAACAAATTTAAAAGAACCAAAGTCAGTCTCATTTTCAAACTCAATGCAAAAACTATTTTGTGCAAATATGCAAAAAAGTGCATCAGCTAATTCACGGATTCACAATATCTCCTCAACCACTCAACAAATTAACGGCAGAAAAAGATGCGGATTTAGAAATAACGGTAAGTGTCCATTCACATGTAGTGGAGTAAAGAGTAATCATAATAATAATCATAAATGCGGTCAAGTAGAGAGTAAAAGTTGCTTATATTTAAGTACAAAGTAGCCCAAAATACTTAAAGTAACAAAGTAACGTAACAAAGTCCATTTACTCAAGTACTTTACACCACTGCTACAAAGTAGCATGTAAAGTAATCAAGAATAGCTTCTAGTTGGCTGAAAGAGCAGATACCTGATGTGCCCGGCAGATCAGATCCAGATCGTGACGATTCAGGAATTTGCTGACCACGTCTGCCCCAAAAGTGAATGAAACACCCCGATCATTCTCCCCCCATCCCTGAACATCCTTATCGGGGTCGGACCACAGCAAATCACACAGCAGACCTGCAAACACAAGATAATTAACTTAACTTTTAGTCTGCAGAAAAACAACACTACTTATGAGATAAATTACTTTTTTGCAACACTATTTTCGTGTAGAACAGTTTTATTTTGTTAAGGGTTAAGCACTTTTGTCAGTCTTCTGTGTTTTAAAATGGTTTACAAATAAAGATGACTTGACATGACATAAAAGACGTTAAAAACCAATAAAAGACACACACCAGTATCTGGAACATCAGTTGGTCGCATTATACGACGTATTTGTTCCATTGACTGCAGATCAGGAGAAAGTCCTACAAGGGTAAACACAAGCCGAGAGAAAGTTAACACACATATATTTTTAGCCTGAACTGGCCCACTTTATCTGGCCAAGATTTCCTTCTGCAACCCTCTCACCTCCATGGCAACAAAAAATCTTCTCATCTATGATGGCAGCAATCGGGAGGCAGTTGAAGCAGTCGGTGAAGGTCTTCCAGAGTTTGATGTTGAACCTACGCTTGCCTGCGTTGAAAGACGCACATTTATATTTTCAGCAGGTATGAATTTTGATAATTATGTCTTGATGATGGTCTGCCATTTATCTGTGCACACTCACACTCATCGTAGAAGCCATAGATGCGGTTGATGGAGGCACACTCATGGTTTCCTCTCAGAAGGAAGAAGTTCTCCGGGTATTTGATTTTGTAGGCCAGTAGGAGACAGATGGTCTCCAAAGACTGTTTCCCTCGATCCACATAATCGCCTAAGAAGAGATAATTTGCCTCTGGGGGGAAACCTCCATATTCAAACAACCTTAACAGATCTGTGTACTGCCCATGGATGTCACCTATGAAAGGAGAGATGGAAGAGGTGTGAAGATCTAAAATAGTAGCAAAACACGAGCTAAGATAAGATTTAGAAAAATTACTAGAAAGAAATAATTAATGGCCTGCATCACCCGAGGCCCAAATTAAGGTTAATGACTCTGTTGTAAGGGTCTCGGGTGTGTTCTCTCGCGAGACGAGAGAAATGACCTCAAATCTCATTACTTTCATATTTTAATCCTGCTCTACTTACAGCTATGAAAAAACCTCGACGTTTCTGAGACGCAGAAGAAGCCATCTCTGGGTAGTACCTACCACAAATTTTCAACGGAGCTTCCAACTCCAACAAGATGGGCTGGCTAAGGAAGATCTCTCGAGACTTGATGCAAAGTCCTCGAACTTCCGCCTCTGTCATCTGGACAATCTTTCCTGGACGACATCCTCGCACTGCAGAAAAAAAACCACATTCTTGTTCAAATATACCCTCATTTATTATCCTCTTTTAAAACCTTTATTTCAGTGCTACTTTGATGCATTAATATGTAATAATGCAATAATTACTGTTTTTAACATTTTGCGATAATGTTTTAATGCAATTTGATTCTGAAAAGGTAACAGACGTTAGCACAAAACTACATAATGCCAAGTTCTGTTTATGTATTGAAGTGTTTGTTCTGAAAGCTGCTGTTTGAGTGAGTGGGAATCTCCAGAGTTTCTGGAATGCTGCAGGAATGTTCCCGCCTTGGCAAAAGCCTTTAAAAAAGTGTCAGTGTGGAAAAGACATTTGTAGCTGGCAAAATATAGTTATGACATATGCAGATCAAATTTGTTGACAGAAATATGCTGTGTAGTAAAAACAACAACAAAACAACTAGTTGTGGAAAAGTTGCCTTGTCATTTGTACAAACTAACCACCAACAATGTTTATAGTTAGGTCATTCCACCTCGCAATTTTCCCACACAACAATGGAAATGAAAGATAAATAATTCGAATACAGGCTGTGCAATGTCAAGAACACATGTATGAGATTTCAACAATAGGTTTCCATTTCTGCCACATGTAAAGACTGAAGTGTGTATGTACAAGTGTATGAGCCGGGGAAATGATCCTCTGCAGCATGACTAAACACAAGAAACGTGTGTGTGTGTGTGTGTGTGTGTGTGTGTGTTCAATGACACAGTGCAGAGACTTCTATTCAACAAGCCTCGGTTTTGAATCAACCTGAACACAAAACGTGAAGAGAAAAATAACTGTGACATGATCCAGGCAGCGACAAGGTTTCAAACAGACTTCCAGACTAATATTAGTGTGTAAGCAGACGGACTGATCGCAACAGATAAGGGTGAGACACTGATAGATCGCAGTACAAACATTCAGAAACGTGTTTATAAGCTGCATATGTGAGGGTCAAACAGAGCCGCAGATGGTGTTGCTGAGCGAGGGTCAGCGGGAGGCTGTTAGGACAGATGGACGTTTCATATTAGGTTTAAATGCGACAGAACTTTCATTTATCAAAAGTTGCTGAACAGTGGATGATATTGTAAAATATTAAGAGCTGACCAAGCTCAACGACATTTGTTTTCTGGGGCCCGTAAATATCCACATTTTAAAATACCCGAGCACAAATAACTCGATCTATGAATAAAGTCATATAAAACACCATGACACTTATAACAGTCACCGGAGCCAGTGAACGGAGAAAAGCGCTACAGAGCCAAGCCGTCATAAAGCAGATTCCAGTGAACTGCGTAAGCATGATGACAAAAAAATGATGAAACCTTACATCCAACTAATAAAAATATGTGCACTAAGGAACACAATTTAAGAAAGAATTTGCTGCATGAACAAAGCAGAGTCACTTTAAAAACAATTTACACTTTCCTGTAACAGTTTAAAATAACTTTGTTATTTTAACAAACTTTGAGGGACATTTCAAGATGACGATGTCGATTTATACAAAACAATGGATATTTAGATTCAAAAACTGTATAATAATTTTGCATATAAAAGTTATAATGCTACAAAGTTGACAGGGAGAATAAACTATAGAAGCTAAACACGATTAGGGTGATGTAGTTGAAATATGTAACGTCAGAATTAAATATAAAATCCAACTTGAAATTACAAATTTAGTCATGTTAGTCATAGTTAGAATTTTAGTCAAGTTATAAAAATGCGGATTATTAGTGTACAGCACAGGTTCCAAACTGATAAGAAACACAGGAATATTAAAATAATCGAAAGTCAAAATTAATCAAAAACAAGAATTACAACGATTGGATTAAAACAAACGGTGGATTTAAAGAATCGAGAGTCGAAAAAAGGATCAAAATAACGTCGGTGACGGTTACATTTCGGTCGAAGACGCAGCGACGCTGCAATGTCCAGCCCCATTTCTCTCCTTTGTTTCCCCTTTTAAAACATCAGTTGTGCCAAAGAAGGTCGATTTAGGTGAATGTTTTGTAGATTTAAATGGTTTACATGATTCCAAACTCTCAACACTGTGCTGAAGGCTGTCCAAACCCCGGGGCCACTGCCGTGTTTGTTTACAGGACGCACATACCCGGAGCTAAGCTTCTTTGGACAAATATGATTTCGCATATCACACAATCACAAAACAGAATACGAAGCACGTTGATCGGCGTACCGATATCAAAACGTGAGTGCTGATATCTTACCTTCAAGAAGACGAGAAATGAGACTGTCAACGTTTAATTCCCCCTCCGCCATCTTCAGTGCCGACTTCTGCATGCAGCGATTCAAACAGTGGTCGCTAGGTGGCAACCAGAATGACGTCATTCGCCTAGTTTTAACAACTACGTCAGTATCGATTACATTTTAAAACGCACGTATTTTTTTTCGAACATACATCTTGATCGGATGAAATTTGTTTGATATGTTGTTGCTTTGTTATTCTGCTCACTATTATGCACATCTAGAATTTTTTTATATTCATATACTGTACATACCGTATGTACTCGACTATAAGTCCAGGATTTTTCCTTAAAATTTCGGGCTGAAAGTGGGGGGCTCGACTTATACGCGCGGTCTACCGAAATAGAAAATATTTTACTCAGAACAGTGCGCAGATATTTCACCCTTTCTTACAAAAATAAACAGCAGAGACACAAGCGCGGTAATTAAGTTAACATTTATGACGTGAACTAAATAAATCTCTCAGAAATCGGCACAAGCCGGACAAATGAGTAGCACTCCGCTCGTCTCGTGCTGATGCTCCGCTCTCACACACACACGCGGACACGCACGCACAGAGTCGCACACTTTCGTCTCAGCTCTCATATAAGTTCAAGTTCAAGTATTTGACCCTATGTCTCGGTGACGAGACTCTATTTACATGTACAGAATGGAATCGATCTGACAGGTATGACTTAAACCATTCTAACGCGTGTCCAGAGACCCCAACATAATTTTCTAGGCGATCTATTAAAATATTGTGGTCTATAGTGTCAAATGCGGCACTAAGATCCAGCAGAACTAATAATGAAATGTTCCCTTCATCCGAGGCCAGTAGGAGATCATTTGTAACTCTAATGAGTGCAGTTTCTGTGCTATGTTTAGGCCTAAAACCTGATTGAAATTTTTCTAATTTGTCATTCTGTTCCAGAAACATACAAAGTTGACCTGAAATCACCTTTTCAAGAATTTTTGACAGAAATGGAAGATTGGATATCGGTCTATAATTGGTTAATTCATCTTTGTCGAGTTGTGGCTTCTTAAGCAGCGGCTTTATTACGGCCTGTTTAAACAGCTGTGGTACGTGACCCAGTGCTAGCGACGAGTTTATGAGGGTTAATATCGGTTCTATAACCACCGGCAGAACTTCTTTGAGTAATTTGGTCGGTATTGCATTGAGTAAACAGGAAGTCGTTTTAGTCCTAGCTATAATCTTAGTGAGCTCATCATGGCCTATCTGAGCAAATGTATTAAGTGTGATAACGGGTGGGTTTCCTTTTGGAGTATCTAATTTTGTGCTAGTTGGTAGGGATGCAATTTTCATTCTGATGTTACTAATTTTATGATTGAAAAAGTTCATAAAACCTGAGCTAGTGAGCTGTGCGGGGATTACAGAATCTATTGTGCCTTTTTTCTTTGTTAGCTGAGCTACAGTTCTAAACAGATAACGAGGATTATGTTGATTTTATGAGATAAGTTTACAAAAATACATTGTTCTCGCAGATTTTAGGGCCTGTTTATACGTGACTATACTGTCATTCCAAGCGCAGCGAAAGACTTCTAGCTTTGTTTTCTTCCATTTTCGTTCTAACTTCCTTGTGAGACGCTTAAGATTTTTCAATTCATTATTTTACCATTTGGCTTTATTTTTATATAAGAGCGGCTCTTCTGACTCCAGTCTCTATTTGGCGTGATGCTTCACAAATAAACAAGTCACACGATGGATTTCGAACGTAGTATTTATTCCCAAACTAAGAGTTAGCATTAGCCGTCGCATCTTTCCCCTTAAAGGGGCAGAGCACTTTTCCCACAATTCTTTAAAATTATAATGCAGCCATACCAATTACAATTTAAACCTTAAACATAAATGAACAATAACTTAAATAGATTAATACTAACATAAACAAACAGGGTTACTTGATTTTTAGGTTTCCTTTACCACCAAGGTCTGACGTTGTCTGAATAGTTTTATTATTTCTATTGGATTAAAGAGCATCTGAACAGGTCAGTCAGTCATCTTCTACCTCTTCATCCTTTTAGAGGGTCGCGGGGAGCTGGCGCCTATCTCAGCGTCTTAGGGCCGGAGGCAGGATACACACTCTGGATTGGTGGCCAACCATTCGCAGATCGGGACACACAGACAAACACATTCACACACTCACTCATACCTATGTGGTCAATTTTCCAATTCCAATTAGTTTGAAGCGCATGTTTTTGGACTGTGGGAGGAAACTGGAGAACCCGGAGGAAACCCACGCAAGCACGGGGAGAACATGCAAACTCCACACAGAACGGCCCCGGCCGGCCTTGAACTCACACCTCGAGTGTCAAACGGAACCATCTTGCTGTGAGGCGACAGCGCTAACCACTGCGCCCATCTGAACAGGTGTTTCAGACATTTTTTCCCAGCGCCACTTTAGTATCCCGATGGGCCCCAAATAACCACAGTTGACTTTATATGAAACCCAAAATGGGGTTTCTACTCATTTCTATTTTTTCACTTTTCTCTCATTTCTTTCCTCCGACTTATAAGGGGGTCTAAACAAAATACCACAATCTCACAGCTGAAGTGGGGGGGTCGACTTATAAGCGGATCGACTTAAAAAGTGAGTAAATACGGTAATTCAAATAAGGCCATGGATGATCATTCAGCCCCTGGTGTGCTGCCGTTTGCTTCACTGGCGTCAGTCGTGTCGCTAGTTAAACACTGGTGAACGTACATTTACGGCCCTAATTCGCGTTCTTGTGGTTTCTAATTCACAACTACGGTCCATTACCTTCAGCAGCCTAAAGATGGCGTTATTCGCCCAAGAAATTAACCGCGGTATAAATCAATTCCTGCTTGTCACGCGCAATCACAATGTAATGAGTAACGATAAGTGTCCATTCAAATGTAGTGGAGTGAAAAGTACTGCTACTCAATCACAAATACAGTGGAGTAGAGTACAAGTTGCTTATATGTTTGATACTCAGTGCAAGTACGAAGTAGCCAAAAACATACTTAAGTAAAGTAACGAAGTACATTTACTCAAGTACCTTACACCCCTGGTATTATGTTTTACATTTATGTGTGTGTGTGTGTGTGTGTTTGTTCAAGTTCTTTACTGTTAGTGAGGATGATTTAAGGTTTATGAATTTTTATGGAAAATTATGTTAAATTAGTGAGTAATTTAACCATGATCTGGTGCATGTAGAATTATAATCTGGAACATACGCCATTCGGTTTTGTTTGAGTTAAGTGTGAGAAAATCATACTTAACCATTTCATATTGGTGGCACGTGAATGCGCAGCGGCTCTCTCTTGCATTTCGTTACAATGTTGTACCCCAGTGCTGTAATGACAAATAAACTACTACTACTACTAAAATTGTTTCTCATCTAAGCACTAATATCATTGAAGCAATCAAATACATATATTTGAACATTTTGAGATTTTGTTAGGATTTTGTTAGGACTTGGAGAAATATAAATTTCACATTCATAGTTCATGCTTTCTGATTATTAGTCTCCTAGAGGA
Organism: Paedocypris micromegethes; assembly: GCA_028031935.1. NCBI lineage: Eukaryota > Metazoa > Chordata > Actinopteri > Cypriniformes > Paedocypris > Paedocypris micromegethes. The sequence continues at coordinate 23,601,233 of CM051497.1, read as the reverse complement.
AGAATATGTAGTGAAAATAGGATTGGGCCAATGACTAAGCCTTCTGGAGCTCCATATTTGACTTATGGAAATTATGGAGGTGATGAGACTCCATTGTCCACATGAACAAAGTGGAAGCAATTGGATATGACATTATGTTTGTGCAGAAACTCCAACCTAGTTTTGAAGTCTTTTTTCTAACATAAGGTTGTGTACTCTATAGTGTCGAACGCAGAACTGAGTTCCAGCAGAACGTACAATTTTCTCCGGGTCAAATATGGATGTCATGGATTCTAGCTCGTTGGTGCCATCTGTTGGAGGAAACGTTTCACCTTGCGTCTCTAAAGGATTCTGTGTCATGATGCTAAAGAAAAGCAATATTTAAAAAAAAATGCAGATCGTTTTTTCTTTTTCATTTTGGTCCATTTATTTATCAAATTGTCCAACCTAAGAGAAAAACGACTAACCGATATAGAAAATTGCTTTGTGAAAAAAAAAAATGTGAACATTTATGAAATCCGTTTACACATAAATTCGCCAAACGTATTACAAAAAGGGATACGTTTCACGTGACATTAAATCACAATCACTTTCAAAATCAAACAAGAAATATAGTCTCATATATACAGTATACATAGAAAAAATAGAACAGAATTAAACTATTTCAGAAAATAAAAGAACTTCCATATATAAAATAACAACTAATTAATAAAATACAAAACTATGGTAAATTGTTTATTGATCAGTCAGTGACTAGTTTCCAAAATGTCACTTGAGAAACAATGTTACAAACTTGGAAATATTTAAATGGGATATAAAAATTATTTACAGATATGATCAACTTACTTAATTAACTGATTTACAACTTGGTATTTGACAAATCAATGTCAGGAGAATTCAAATGTCGTTTTTTACTTGAACGTTTTCTATAGTAGAAGATGCACCAAGACACTCCACAACCAATCAGCAACCCTCCTACAGCCAGAATGGTGGCGGCCCAGGCGGGAACAGCATCATTTGGGCATTCTTTTGGAAGAGGTGAGACAGAGGGTCCCGGTGGCAATGCAGTTGGTGCGGGAGTGGTAGTAACGACACCACCACTGTTGACACGTGTAAAGATGAAGGGATGTTTCTGAAACAGTAGAATAGAGCATTAAAACAAGCTTTATTTCAAAATAATTTCAACATTTCTTTTTGTACGTGACGTACCTCGGTGGGACAGCGAATCTTACTGCGGTCATATGTGAAATTATTGTAGGTCTGTTTTTCCCCCACAGGCTCCATCTTTAAATATATTTACACAATACATCTGGTCAAACACAGTAAAACTGCAGGAAGATTAATTTTGCTTGTGTTTGTGAGCGTTCACCATGTTGTTCCACAGTGCAAGAGCCATTTCCGAGTGTCCTCGTTCAGAAAAATGAAAGCAGTCGACGGAGAAGTAGCTCACGTCTGGTGTGCCATCCTAGACAAGGTATGTAATTGGGTCGGGAATATTGTATGTTATTTTGTTGTTTACTTGTGATAATCATTTCATTTTTTAACTGATCAGGCAGTTGGATATGACTAACCTCCACCATCGGAATAATGGAGTTCTGAAAGAATGGCTGTATCACCACTGCAAAGTCTTCTCGTCCATCATACCGACCGCCATACACCAGCCGCTCTGTCTCCGTCTGTCGGAAAAAAACAACTCTTTTATCATCGGCATTCAAGAGAAACCAAAACAACCACAGAGTGAAAAGAACATTGCCTTTATTTTACTCCTAGCTAGCATCCATTGAAATGCCTACAAACCTGAAGGTCCCTGTTGACCTTTTTCATTTCACTCAACTCTGGAGAGTTTTCACGGGATCCCAAGAAACATGGGCAAAGATTCCTGCAATGGGCAAAAAAAAAATCAAGCAAACTAAACCGGGTTTTTGTTATTAACTATTGTGATTGGTTTACACACTTTTGCACGAGGCTACAGCCAAGAGTGTCTCTTTTTATCATACGCAGGTCCTTTATTTCTAGGATTTCAACAAAGTTCACAAGAACTCTGGGAACCTGGAAAAAAATACAGGCAATGTTTTAAAATGGCAAAACAAAATGGATAAAAAAAGAACAAAAAGTCAAAAAATGCAAACGCTATATTATTCATGTTTTAGCTCATAAATAGCATCCAGTATCTTCAGCACCCTGCAGATGGCGATATCGCATTATCTGCGCAATAAATTAATCGGGATAAAAAAAGATGCTGATGCGCACAATAACAACGTAATGAGTATTGGTAAGCGTCCATTCAAATCTAGTGGAGTAAATGTAGTCAAGTAGAGAGTTGCTTATATTTTTGATATTCAGTACAAGTACAAAGTGGCCAGAAATACTCAAGTAAAGTAACAAAGTCAATTTTTCAAGTACTTTACACCACAGGTTTTGTGTATAAAGTACACACATCTCACTCACTTCATTGTACAGCAGGTCCAGACTCTCTTTGATGTGATTGATGTAGTTAGTAGGAGACAGTGAATCCTAAAACAGTAGAAAAAATGTCAATGCTCTTCGCCGGAGTTGCAAACCACAAAGTATTTCAGTTTACCAGTTTTTTAAAGGTTAGTTTAGAAAAATGCAACTTAAAAGGTCACAAATAAGTCTTTCTATGGCTGTTTATGTGAAATAAACATTTTAATTGGGCTCTGGGAAGTTTCAATAAACACTTTGCACTTACTCTGTCATAACAGTATTGACAAAGGTCATTTCCCCCAATAAACAGCGTAACCAGCTTCCAGTCCCTTTCAAAGTTCACATTCTGTGAAAAACATGTCACATCTGATCAAATACAAAGTTGAAATGTGAGTTTAATCTAAAAATCTGCATATTCATATCCAAGCAGGACACTTTAAATGCAATATTTTGCACTGAATATAAATCTGGAAACGAAAAGGGTTCTGACCGTGCTGTTTTTTAAAGCTGTGACAAGATCCCTCACTTGTCCAGGTATTCCACTGAGGAAAATGGACAGGCTGTGAAACGTGTTTGCGTACCGTGTGCCAGTGGTTTTTTATAGCGGACACTCACCTGGCCTTGGCACCACTCACTGCCATGTTGAAGCCGTTTGGCCGCTTACTTCTCCCCTTTGAGAAGCCAAAAACTTTTGGATTGAACTTCTTAATGATGTCTGATAAGAAAAAAATCACAAAAGCAATGGTGACAATCAAACCATTAAACGATAATCAAATCTGATAGTGAAGATTACAGCTAAAAACTGCAGATAAAAATTACTGAAACATTTAATCGTATTGGAACACTCACTCGGCAATGTGGTGATCGTCTCCAAAGTTTTATCCCCACCAATGCTGTAGATACATGCGTTAATGTGTTAAACATGTTCAATCTGTGATATACAAGAGACATACAGAAGAACGTTTACCTCCAGGCAACTCCACGCTCTTCGTTTATTAACTGCAGAAGGCTTTTAGCTTTAGCACCTAAGCCGGCCTAACACAAAAAGGACAAAAGGCACGTTAGAGGAAAGAACTAAGCATAACACACACACACACACACACACACTCACAGTAAGTGAATCTCCTAGAGAAGCCACCACGTTAACATCTCCTGGACGCAGTCTGTGAACTGAAAAAAAGCAAATACAATGCACTTGAAAATAAAAGACAGTGCGTCACAGTGCTTCACCCTTAATTGGACTTTGTTACTTTACTTGAGTATTTTTTTGTTTACTCTGTCTGTACTTGTACTTGTACAGAGTATAAAAAATATAATTAAATAATATAATTTAAGTAACCTTTACTCTCTACTTGACTATATCTTGGATTGAGTATCTGTACTCTTTACTCCACTATATTTGATCTGGAACTTACTATTACTTCTTATATTACTTTACGGAATTTTTTTTGATCCACCACGGATCATTTCTTGGGCAGACGATGTGATATCGCCGTCTGCAGAATGGTACTGGATGCTCTTTATGAACTAAATCACGTGTTTGTGAATTGCACTTTTTTGCACATTTAGGTTTGACTCTGACTTTTTGTTCTTTTTTTTTAATCTATTTTTTTCTGCCATTTTGAAGTATTGAGGTGTTAATATACATTTCTATATTAGAAAAAAAAATCTCACAAATAAAAAGGTTCATGTTTTTCACATTTCTTTGTGTTTTTGAACCTACATTCAGTACGAGTAAAATACTCAAGTTCTTTTAAAATGGAATACCTAACAACTTTCACTCAAGTCTTCTTGGAATTGTTGATATGTAATGGAGTAATTTTCTGAGGACTTTAAGAATTAAATAAAAAAAAACCCAGTGAATACTTTCTTACCTGATGCGGGCACAGAGTCAGAGGGCGCCGCGTCCGCACAAGAGAAATCACGTCCCCAGTTCTAGAGAAAAAGAAGCAAAAAAAAAAGACTTGTTTCCTGCATTTTTTAGCATTTAATTGTATAAAGGGTTTTTGCTACATACTGTGGTGGGTGGAGGAGTAGGAGGCGGGCTTTCATATGTGTAATTGCTGTTGCGATAGGTCCTCAAATAGGGGGCGGACTGATGAATATTAAACAATGTTTTAATGTCACAAGGTCATAAACAGAGGGAAAACAAAAGCAAATGGAACACACCTTGTCAGGGCACTTTAGAGCAATACCTCCAGTAAAATCTTCATTATCTGTCTTATTTCCTAAAGGCTCCAACTGAAAACAAGCCACGAATTAACATCACACACATTGAACTATTAAAAAAGGAACAGTGCAAAATGTCCAAATGTTCACCATGTTGTTCCAGAGGGCTCGAGCCATGAGTGTGTGAGCTTTCTGGCTCAGATGAAAACAGTCTGGACCAAAGTACGAACGGTCGGGTTTTCCATTCTAATAAAAAAGATAAATTATGTTTTTAATATGCAATGTTAATCTTCTGTAAAGAGAGTGAGGGGTTTTGCAATTAGAATGTAAAAAAAAAACGAGTACCTCCAGCACAGGAAGAAAGACGTTTCTCAAAAATGGTTGCAGGATAACACTGAAGTTATCATGCGTGTCATATCGCCCTGTCTCCACCAACTTTTTCATACCAACCTAAGGTGAATACACTCTGGTTAATTCTATACAATCTTACAATAAAGAATTAAGTAGAGAAAAAAAGAAGAAACATTCTAGTCAAATAAAGAATTTTCAGGTCAAATCTATGCTTTCCTAGAACAGAATGATAAATTTGAACACACAGCAGTACAGAAATGGCACAAATATAAGTGACAGATGATCTTCTAATGGCCTCGGACAAAGGAAAAGTATAAGTTCATCTGAGGTTCCACAAGGCTCTGTCCTTGGTCCAATCTTATTCTTAATCTATATGCTTCCTCTGGGGGATATAAGCAAAAAGAATTTTCTTTCTCTGTTTTACTCCTCTCCTAAGGTCTGAGTTATCTACATCTAGGCCTGGATGAGTGTCAGTGCCACCAAGATAGAGAAGACGTCACTCAGACTGTCAGACCGTCACTCAGACTGCCACTGAAAGATGGCATCTTCTAAAAGCATTTTATCGTTTTCTTTGATCGACCTTCCATTGATCGGCTTTTCAGAAGGATCATTGGATCTGTGATGTCACTCCACCTCTCAATTGTGAAGATCTGGTATAGCTGCGTCAATCGTGAGAGAGATGGAGCGGCTTCACTCGCCACTCAGGAGAGAAAAACTGTTTCTGGAACTATCTCGCAATATCTCGTAATATTTGTATGTCAGAAGAGACTGTCACCAGCGAGTCGGGTTCTCCCTAGTTTTATTTAATCCCACTCCAACAGAGACTTTTTGTTTTCTTAGCCACTATCGCATATGTTTCTTGCTCATCATAGCTATATATTGAAACAATTGAAATATTTGCAACAATCATCATTTCTAATTTTGCACAGCTGCTTTGCGAGTCTACGACTGGGAAAAGGACTATACAAATACAATTAAATTGACTTAAAGACCTAAAGCAAGAGCAATGTACCTGATAGTCTTTGTTCAATTTCTGCAATCTTTGTAATTCATCAGAATCTTCTTTAGGCTTCAGAACACAGCGGCATATGATACTACAAATTCAAAGACATACATTGACAAGTATGTTTACTCAGGTACTGTACATTATATTTATTAATTAACTAAAATCTGAATTTGAAACTCACTTGACAAGCCATGTGGGGCAACCAATACTTGTGTCCTGGTGCAAGCGACGCAGTGGAAGCAATTCCAGAAGCTCAACCAGGTTTACAAGAGCACGAGGTACCTAATAAAAGACAGAAAAGGTTTGCACTATTATGAACACATTTATGAGGCAAATGTTTTATTCCCAATTTGGCGCTTAGTAGACACTTTTATGGCTACAGGCCCAGAATTTCTTGCTTAATAGATTGAGCTACAGGATTAAACAAATGTATTCTACAGAAGTCTGAAATCAGTATTTATCCCGATATAAACCAATTTTTTTGACACAGAAAAGAATATAATAGGATAAAATAGAATAGAATAGAATGCCTATTGTCATTGCATCACATAGTTACAATGAAATTAAGGATACTGCTCTGTTTGGTGCAACATAAAGAAAAGAACACACAAAACATGTAAGAAAATATACACATTGAATAAGATAAAATATAAATAGTATATCTAGTATAAAATGAGGACAAAAAGTGCCCCAAATGTTTTAATAAATACGTGAAGCAACAAGAGTAAACAATATTACAGAAAATCAGAATTTGCTTACTGCAACATTATGTTTAATTTTAAATAAAAAAATAAAGCTTTTTTATTGATGTCAATAATTGTGTGTCAAAAATTGGTGACGCCAGAGAACAAATAGAAAGTCGATAATGTTTTTAAAAAGTTGTTAGTTTCACCTCATTGTGTAATATATCCAGAGCCTCGCTTATGTACTTCACAATGTTATCGGGAGAAAAGTACCGCTGTAAAGATACAGATAAAGAAGGACAGCTGTTCAATGAAAAAGCAATGAACATTTTCTGATAATAGATAAGAAACAGCAATTTTAAATGTCTGCGTACAGTATCAGAGCAGTGGTCACACATGTCGTTTCCTCCAATAAAGACTGTGATAACCTTCCAATCATTCAGGAAATCAATTCTCTAGAAAAAAATATCCATTAACTTAAAACACATAGAAGTACTGTACATATTTCGGACACAAAGTGACAGTCAATACAAGCAACATGTTAAAATACTTGTTGTGAACATGTTACACGTGTTATTCATGATTTTAATTTCAGTCTACAATACGCACTCAAAAAATTAAGATAAACAAACAAATATTTGTTTGTGACTCACCGGGTCTTCTTTCATTCTTGTGATGAGAGCACGAGTTTGCTTGACCAGATCACTGTAAGCAAAATGTTAGAAATTATTGAATTGAAAATGTATAATGATGCAGTAATATTTAAAGTAAAATTGTTGTGCCTTAAGGACTTATTCTCGTGTTACTGTGCTTTTCTTACTTGATGCCCATAGCTGCCATGATCACTCTTTATCGTAAATTAATTCAATAAATTTTCCACTTTTATAAATAATCACAAAATTCTCGTTGGCTTTAGATTAGCTGTAGACTAACATCACTACACTGACAACCAACACAAAACAAAGAAGACTTGGGAAAATGTGGGGTTTCCCATGTTTCCAATGGGAAAATGTGGGAAATTGAGAAATTTGATTCTGGGAAAAACAACTGAAATGGGAATCCAATGAACAACACTGACTTGAGCACTGAATCCCAGTCTTCATTATCCTCCCAAACATGTATAAATCATGTATAGATCATGTATAAATCCCGACATTAGTATTATAATCAACTACTGACTCAGCATTAGCTCCTGCTACAGCCTGGTTTAGAAATCCCTGTGAAGAACTTGCGCTGCCTTTCCCCAGTGAGAAGCCTTTTATGGAAGGGTTGAACTCTTTCAAAATGTCTGAATAACAACAAAGATTGCCATTAGGTTTTACAACTTATTTGAATTAGTTGCTTTGCCACAAGAAACATCCACATTAATAAGATCACAGTAACGTAATACTCTACTTGGTAATGTGGTCACAGTTGTGAGGTCCTGATCTCCACCGATGCTGGATGAAAGAGAGATCAACCGAATGAGATTCAGAAATAATTTTTGGTATTATTGATGGCATCATATATTATTATTAATATTATTATTATTTTCATCATCATGTTCTAGACTCACCTCCATGACAAGCCACGGTACTCCGTCAAAACACCCAGAAGATTGTTTTGTGAAGCACCCACACCGTTCGCTGCCTTTAATAGGAGAATAAATTGACATAATTTAAGGTAATTTAAGTTTAGTTAAACAATATGCATCTTTTTGTCCTGTATACCGTTAAAGAATCGCCCAATGCAGCCACCACTTTAATATCTGCAGGCCGCAGGGCATGTACTACACAACATGAGAGAAATGGAAAATTAAAACAGTTGTAATACAGTATACTATTACAATACTAATTACTATTACAAATTTTTAATATAATACTGTAATAACAAAATACTATACAATCTTTTAGCTATATTCTTTATTAGTAGAGAGGTATGAGCACATTCAAGCTCACCAGAAGTGGGAATGGTGGGAGATGGAGTCCGGTCATCACAGGTCAGATTGCTTCCCATCACCTGAAAGATTATTTACAGTGAGAAAAGCGGAAAAACAAATGTGAAAGAAAGAGGATGAGCTTTTGGTCAGTTGGGGTCTCACTGGGTCTAGACGCGGAGAGTGTTCGGCTTTACGCAAGATTCCATAGACAGGAGATGGGGAGTTACGGTGTGTTCTCAAATATGGTTTTTCCTGAAAAACAGCAAAAGATTTGGTGCTTGTGTTAAGCTGACAATTGCAGAGGTGGGAAGAGTACCAGAAAATCAGACTTGTGTAAAAGTACAGATACCTTACTGTAAACGTTACTTAGAAGACTTACTGTAGTCATGAAAGTATCAAATTTTAAAAGAATTTAAGTTGTTAAGATAGATAGATTGCTAAAAACATATATTAATCTTCCAAGGCAGAAATTCAGGTGTCCGGCAGCAAACACACAAAAGCCTAACCATACTCAATAAATAACAAAAATAACAAACAAATAAAATTAATATTTCAATCAATCAAAAAAAAAAACTAAAACGTACATACGTATTTAACTCATACTGGATTTAAACCATCTGTGTGTGGGTGTGTAAATTCCACTTTGGTTACAATTAAGGACGTTCATTTCATGCTGGTCTCATTCTGCTACTTGAGCAGTTACAGAATGAACTTTTTCAAGGTCATAAATCAAAGCATTCTCCCTCACCTCAGAAGGACACAGAACGTTGACTTCGTTCCTCCCATCCTCCTCTTCCTTCCTTTGTATTGGCTGCAGCTTTAGTGAAATGATGAAGATTGGTTAGATGAATGTCCTTCATCGCACAAAGCAAGATTAGATACAAGTTAAAACAGCCTAGATTGTGTTTTATCAAGTAGAGCGGATTTACAACTGATTACAGTTGCATCAGTCAGATGATTATATTGCTTTGTGGTGTTATAACTTTATAGACATCTGTCAATGCATTAACCTTTCACTTTGTGGAAAACAAAATACAGTACATACATACGTACTGTAGGTACACACTGTACGTAATGTGCCTTTTTAAAACTTACCAAATTTGCCCACAGTTGAACAGTCAACTTGCTTGTTTCAATCGACAGGTCTGATGTAGAGGATTTTCTCTGTAACAAAATGTTACACTTAGTGTGTTAGATAAGGAACTAAAAGCTACTTAGGTAATGAATTACAAATTTGCAACAAAGTGTAAAACATCAAAGTGTTAAAAAAAAGCAGCCAGAGCAAGACAATAGCAAGACAATAAATGGACTTGGCAGAATAGATCGGTTCATCACGATGTCTATCAGCATAAATAAAAAGGGATGAGAGTGTATCAGACTCACTGAAGCTGACTGTTCTCTGTGCACTGGACCGGACTGAAGCATTACACTGAAGTCTTCGCGGTCGCTGAACCAGTTTCTCCTCGCTAGAAGAGCACTGACCGATTCCTGCTCATCGCACAAGTAAAACACAATCAAAAATCCATATCACATTTTAGCACAAGCTTTTATTCAATGTGAGAATACACAATGATATCCGAACCTGCAGTGAAGCCATAAACACTACTGTATCCAGTCTGTGTCTGCTTTGACTGTAACCGTCCTCACACTGGTATCCACACACTCTACACACACACACACACACACACACACACACACACACAAACACACACACAAATGCCTTTTGTGTTTAGCCCAGTCATCGTCCAAATCTTATCAGCAAGCGTTGAAGGACGTTCTGTTGTACTCACCTGCCATCACAGTCACCGGAAAGTCCACTCCAAACCACAACATGAACCAATGTATTGGTCATCTACAAAAAAAGAGAAGAAATTGCCCAGATCAGATACTTTTGATAAAAATTTCCACATTAAACTGATAGTCCCACCGTCTTGTAAAGGTCGTTCAGTTTTGCATCTAGTTTGATCACTGTTTCATCCACTGCTACTTTAAAGTCCTGCAGCAAATAATTAACAACAAAGTTTCCACTTTCACACAACAAAATACTTTTGAACTTTTTTTAGGAAGGGATTTATCTCACAACTCTGACCTTTCTAGTACACGCTACAATTTCATCGGCTGGTATGAAGAGAAGAAGCAACTCCCACTGGAAGAAAACAAGACAGAGGTCATTGTATAGTGATTTACTTCAATTAATAAAAAAAAATTCCCAGCTAAAATTCTGATTTTAATATACTTGTTTTATAAGAGCATGTTTTTGTCAACTCATCAGAATAAGCACTGTACTACATTTTATCACACCAATCAACTCAAATTTTAATGTCTGCTAAAAATCAATATTTGCCATTTTTAAAGTTGTCTTTGTCCATTTGTGTATCTTTAAGCATCTTTAGTAAATTTAAATTTTAAGTGTAAAAGTCATTTCGTTGAAAAAAAAAACCTACATTAGCAACCAACCCTGAAACCTTAGTTAGTGCTAAATTACTGCATTTACATACGAATGTTGAATATGGATGAATGTTTTATTGTGGTTCTGTGGTGTCAGCTAATTTTATTTCTTTTAAATCTTCAGTAAAAGTACTAAACAGACAAGAGAGTTTACCTGAGTTTTAATGAGCAACTCCTTAACATTTTTTGTTTCCCCGATGAAACCCCTATCACAAAAAAAGAATAATATTGAATAAAAGTCAAGCTCGTAGTTTGTGCTTTGAACTTACGAACATGCCTTAACATATATTAAAATATAATTTACCTTTGGTCATAGAATGCAGTTGAAACATCAGGGTTGAAGATGGCAAATATTTCTGAAAGCAGAAAGTGCAATTCTGTACTATTAAAGTTCATCTTGACCTTAATGAATTTGTTTTTGTTATGCAACAATAAATATTGCAGTGGATCATTATGTCACACGGACGTACAACCTTAATCACTGATGAAACATTGCTTTATCGACACCAGTTTGTATAATAAATCCTCAGTCTCTCACATACATTATGTGAATTTTAACAAGGTTACTACTTCCTAGTAGTACGAGTTGGCACAAACATCGATTTCTTTTTAGAAGATGGCAGTATCAGCTGCACAGACAGCAGTGATAACCCTATCACAAACAGTAGTTAGATTATATCAGACCAAATCAAGCACATCAGCCCCAAACTATACAGTGTGTTAGATGCAATATTAAAATAAAATCAATTTTCAGTCATTACCTGACTAATCCGAAATGCATTTTTAATTGAATATTTTTTTAATCTCTATGGTGACCTTGACTTTATTTTGAACCCAAAAATCTAAGATAAACACACACATTCACACACACACACACACACACACATTGTTCATCTATTAAAATTAAAATTTACAGTTCTAGGTTGTATTTTTTATTATTTTGCTTACCAGACAGTCTGTCCAGGACTCTATTTTCATCAGACCTGCAATAATACAAATGAATAATTAATAATATACTTTTTCTTTCATTTCCAGTTTGATTTGAAAAAGGTTGTTTCTTTAATTACATATATGTAATTCATAAACAAATATATTAAACCCTCCAACATGAATTTGCACTGATAATAATAATATTATTAATAATAATGCAACAAATGTTTCCGATATATACTAAACGTACAATTTATTGGCGATAGTAAAAAGTGGAACGATGAACTTTTAAAGGAAATAACCATGGTTAATTTTAAGCTAATGTTCTATCACAAAGTACAGTAGCAAGAAATCCATTAATGATATATAGATATCATAATGACATGGTCAATTTTAAGCAATACATTTAGATTTATTTTTCTAATATTTCTTCACATATTCATAACTTTTATGCGCAAATTGACAGCAAAAACATTTCTGTTAATATTTGGACCTACCTTGATTTTTCAGACAAAACAACTGCTGATATCACAGTAACTTGAGCTGGTCTTATGGAATGAACTGTGAACAGATTTATACCCAGAACTAGTAAATTTGGTTTGATTACTTATTTTTATTCTTAAAATGTTAGTAGCTTTCTCACCAGAGGCTGAAGAAGAGGATGACTTGGATGAATTTGCACAAAACAAAAATCCACCTCCATCATCACTTTCACCTGTTTATGCACATTTAAAAACGTGTTTTAGTATAGTTAGATTCAATTTAGTGTCTTTTTAGTTGTAGTTACTATGAATGGTATAATGCATAGTTTGTATAACAGAGGTTTTAATGGGGTGTTTTCCCAAGGAATTAATAAACAAAGCAAATTATGTTTTTTGGGGAACATTTTTTTTTCATTTCTCCATCACAATAAGCACACCTAGCGAGCAAGTTATTGTGCAAAAAACATAATTTCAAGGCGGTCTGTAAATTGCTTTAAATAATACGTTAATAAAAAAATGCGATAATGTTTTATACAAAGTACCTGAACTCCGGCATATTAGGATTAGCATCAGGATCTGTGCGCAGGAAGAAAATCTTTTATCCCCTGTACTCATGATGCTGATGTTGATCTCTGGAACACAGCTGTCCGGAGTTACTAACTTGCACCGTTTAGTAAGTGCACTCATATATTACAGTAAACGGCCCCAATCGGCAAGCCACGCCCCCTGGCTCGAGTCGTGCGTTTCAGGGCGGATTACATTAGATTTAGTTTTATTGATCTTTATTGTGTCACGTATCAAGGTGCTTAAGTGTTTATTGAAATGGCATTGAGTAATTTTATAGGCATGTTTTTTTATGTGTGTGATTATTTTGGCTTGAGCTGTAGACGTTTTACCGAAAGGTCCATTGCAGTGTTCCAAAAATATTTTAGACATTTTCGTACTCATCCCTGTGGACTAAATACAAATATATCTAAATGACATTTTTGGTGATGTAAATTAGTGTACTTGTCCTAGGTTATGTCAGTGGAAGGATAAAGATCGTCAGTGCAGACATATCGGATAAGATCTGACTACAGATTGGGAGAATAATGATGGTAATTTCCGAAGATAAGATCAACTTTTCTGTCTATAAACAAGGGCATCGACAAAACATATCTATGATATACATCTGTCAGACAAAAGATAACTTGTTTGTTTAAATGTGAGTTAAAGTTTAATTAAATCGGATGACAATCTAAGAAAATATTATTGCAGAGAAAAGTAAAAGTATTGCTGACAATCTGAACGTGACAATTGACTGGAGAACTTTTTCATCATGTGCAGGAAGCAATAATATAACAAAAGTATGATCATTATTTAATATATAGTTTAATAACATAATTCATTTGAATGAAAAATACATATTTCTCTATTCACTATCTGATTCAGCTTGTGCCAAGCATTTGCTGAGTACGTCAATGCTCCTCGCTACTCCTGATAACATATCAAATTTGTAAAATTAAGTAAATACAAGTTGATTTTGTTTAGGTAATAAACGCAAATAAACTTAAAATAAGGTAAAATTTGAACAACATATTATGCTATATCGAACTTCACCGGAGATTCCAACGTCCAATAAAAAAACAACCAGCAGATGGCGTTGAAACCTCTTAATTTGTACGCTGCTGCACGATTTTATACGAACCATCACAAGTGGAGTTTTGGTTCAACAGCGCCCCCTGTTGCTTGACATTTAATCGCTCCTTCTCGAATTTGCTCGTTAGGTAGCGCTGTGGGGTGGGGAGAGTGAGGAGAGACCCTGGTCCACGCACATCAGTGGATGCGGCAGCGGCATGTGGACGACAGACACGCTAGAGCCGAGTGCGGGTACTTTATGCTGACCGGTCCGGCTACTCTAAGGAGCGCATGACCCGTTGTGATGGCCGGGGGACGCAGAGGACTAGTGGCCCCACAAAACACTTTTCTGGAAAATATTGTCCGACGGTCTAACGGTAAGACGCAACACTACATTCAAAGCATTGCAATTACAGAAAGAGTGTCGCATAGTAAAGAATGAGGGTTAGTGGAAATATAGCGGATTAAACTTTCAATAACAGACAGACTTCTGGGAAAAAAATGCATGTGTTAACAAACTTTTAACCTAATACAATGTTTTGAAAAGAATAGTGGTAGATGCATCGAGGCGTTATACTTGAAATGAAATGTGTTGCTTTATGCTCACTTGAGAAAAGAGACCAACTTTAAGTACATCTTTTGTTAGTTCAAACATGAGGAATTCATCATATTTACTTTTGAGGAAATATAGACTACTATTTTTACCGAAACTGTAATATAACCAAATATGTACGTATATTATATGATACAGTACATAAGAAAATAGTAATGACAAGCTACAGTATAAACAAACCAAAATGGTTTCTGCGCTTCAAATAAAATGTAGATTTTTACCACATTCTTTTCTACATGTAAGACATTTTAGGACATTGCCATTTTTATTCCAAGCAGTACAGTTAAAAATATATATATATTTTGAAACTCAAAAGCATGAGCATTGTGTCAGAACCCTCCAGAATTCACATCAGATCTTCCTATGCTGTGTGTTTCTTTTAATGCTTTTTCTGTTTTCTTTAACTTCCAGTTTGGACATTATCACATAGACACACAGGTATAAATTCCACTGAGCAGAGCACTTATGCTTTAACCTTTTCCATTCCTCCATTATCCTTTCTTTCTTTCTTTGTTTCTTGATGTAGCTTTCTGTTATTCCCTCTTTACTTCTGTCCATCCGCTTTTTCTCTTTGCAGATCCCTTTAGCTCTCAATGATGTTCTATACCAATTTCTGTTAATTTACAAATGGACAGTCTGATATTATAACCAAAAGCCTTTGTTACGCCTAATTGTGTTTGTACTGTAGTTTTAACCTGGTAGATATTGAAAAGGCTGCGTAAAAGCAAACATCTAGACTTTTCTCTCCTCCATCGGTGCTGACAGCATCTGCTGTAAAATAACAAACGTTGGCATGGAACTTTTTTCTCCATAGTGTATGTGTAAGTCTATGTTTGTGTGTTTGTTTATTACACTTGTTAGTGTTCAATGTTGAGTGAAGTTCCTGTGTTTATGCTCAGTAGAAGAGAAGTGTGCTCTTTGGCAAATCCAATAACAAGCTTAATCATGAAATGTTATTTTTTGCTAATTGCCTCTGATAATTAGTTAATTGTCTTTTGTTTGCTGTCTGTTAGGACCTTTTCGAATCTCACATTGTCTAATCACAATAACTAGCAGGAGAACTGAAAGTGTGTTTCTGTCAATCGTCTGGTAAAGATGACAAATATTGCCAATGAGTAATCAATATTCGGAAAATAAAATGATGAAGGACAAATTGTTAATTCAAATCAATTTCTTTCAGTGATTTGACGTTTTATCGAATTGCTTCATTGTTTTTAAAATTGGCTTTTCAAGGTCATTGAGCGTTCCGCAACAGCTGGGAATTTAAAAAGCGTAATTAAGATTTTAAAATGTGAAACGTTTTAAAGTAGACAAGCACTAAGTTATTTATGAACGATAGATGTTAAGCGCTTGTGTCCCATTCCTTTCATTTTAATTATGAAAAAGGCGTTCACTGCCACCTATTTTGGACTGACTAGTTGTTTTTAATTCTTTTCTATCGGATTACAGGTGGTATAATGTCACAGTGAGCTTGCTCAAGCTTTGAGACACACTTTGTTAAAAGAGCCATTGGCTTACTCAGCAGCAGCTAAATCACTAGTGTCAGCTAATCAGCTTGATAGCCTGCTTAACATGCTAGCCACTACCACAGCATCATTTGAACGAGATCGCAGGAAAGGTTAAAGCAAGGTTATCTGGCAATCTGTGATGGAGACCACTGAGATGGATGATGAGTTTTTGGTCTGCGTTTCACAGATAAGTTTGTGTCTTTGATACTAGAAAAATCTTGAAAACTGCTGTTATCCCCTATCCCACTGTTATCCCAAGTCCAGTTGCCAGTAGTGGTGTAAATATCAATAACTGTGTCCTATTGGATCGTGCTGTAGCATACTCGCCATTAACAAACGTAAAGATTGCTTACAACTTTACCTGTGTTTTTCTACAGAAAGATGTTTCGGATCATGTGACGAAATGCATTCTAGTGATCTTAACACACCAACCTCATTGTGCCTCACGTGACATTACCATAATTGTTGACCTCTTCTGACCTTTTGCCTGGTTCCTCTCACCTGCTTTTCCTCCCGTACCCTCCTGTGTTTTCTCCCACAGACACAAACTTTGTGCTGGGTAATGCTCAGATAGTTGACTGGCCCATCGTTTACAGTAATGATGGCTTTTGTAAATTGTCCGGCTACCACCGCGCAGAGGTCATGCAGAAAAGCAGCACTTGCAGGTACAGAACTCATTGCTGGTTTCATACATGCACAACATGTTAAAATACTGTACAACTTTTACGTATAATATTTTTTATTATTGATATGGTATTAATGTTGGTGCATGCCTGTTTTTGTCAGGACTTGTATGAGGCTGTAGTTGTTGTATAAATTACCTAAAAGTCTTAAAGTGCACTTTATTTATTTATTTATTCATTTAAGTGCATACTAGCTTTGTAAAAGAGTATTTCATCTCTGTATTTCTCTAAAACTACATTATTTTTACTATAAAATACAAATTTTGCTAGGGTTGAAGAGAAACAGAGCAAAATGCAGGAACTAGGAAGACTTTTATTATGTAAATACTAGACAACAACACCGACAACAACACCACCACAAGGAGCAAACCTAACAAGTACATGCAAATTGGGAGATTCCAAAACTAATCGATACTAGTAAATAAATACTATTTAATCAAGATTTAGAATTCACCAGTGACACGATTACAAATCATCTGGAAATAGTCAGTGAAATGTAAATATTTCGTTCTTTTGTGCTGGTTAAAGCAAACAGGTTTAAAAGAGCATCAGGAATGTAACAGTGACAGCTAAAATAATGGAACCAATATTTGGGTAAATTTACAACAGAATCAGTGAGGAGACAGCCATATACAATATCATGGGAACTGTCACGTTACCAGTCTCCTTTCACACAAATAGGAAAATGGTGACTGGATCGCAACAATTTCCCTTTTAAAATCAGAAATTGAAAGTGTTGGTTTTTTAGTCTGTACTATTTATAAATGTGACCAAATAGTATAAAAATACTGTAGAAGACCTTCAGAAGTCTCGAGACTGTCAAATGCACTTGCTTCAACACAAGTTGTGATTGTGATGTTTTCTTTTAGCTTTATGTATGGAGAGCTCACTGACAAAGATACATGCGAGAAAGTACGTCTAACATTTGAGAACTACGAGATGAACTCGTTTGAGATCTTAATGTACAAGAAAAATCGTGAGTACAACAAAAATATATCATTTTATGGTTGTGAATAAAGACTTCAAGACAAAAATAACAGAGTAAACCGCAATAAATGAGTTGAGTTGAGTTGAAAATAATTTGTCTCTTAACTTTTAGGAACGCCGGTGTGGTTTTTTGTGAAAATTGCACCTATACGAAACGAACAGGAGAAGGTTGTGCTTTTCCTTTGCACTTTTAGTGACATCACAGCATTCAAACAGCCAATCGAAGATGACTCGTCCAAAGGCATGTGCTTTTTTGTGCAATTCCAGTAATTACATGAAATTTTCTGAATGTTTTTTCTTACCATTTTGTCAGTGTTAACTGATTTTTGTGTGTGTGTGATCAGGTTGGGGGAAGTTTGCACGCTTGACCAGAGCTCTGACCAGCAGTCGAGGGGTCCTGCAGCAGCTGCAGCCTACCGTGCATAAAGGAGAGAATGTACATAAGCACTCGCGCCTGGCAGAGGTACATCTGTCTCTGTCTGTGGGTGTTAAAATCACATTTGCATTACACCTCTGAGTGACTCTGCTGTGTGTCAGCATGTGTTTGCATCTATTCATGTCAAAGATCAAACTATCACAAAGACAGCTATTGTCTCACTACGTGTAGTAAGTTATGCACATTTACTTCCTGCAGGGAGATTAATCTATGTCACTGACAAAGCAGAGTGGTCATATTGATATTTTTTATACCGTATTTATGTATTTAGCCTTTTTCCATTTTTAGAAATGTGACAATATTTCAAATATGCGCAACTATTTAAGCCCATTTTTTCACATATAAAGTGAGGAGCAATCTAAAGTAAATGGAAATACGTCATATTTTTGTCATTGTAAAAAATGTTTTACTTTTTTTGTAAAACAAAAATTATTAGATACATACAGGTCTGTATGTATATACCCATGTCTGCTATTTCCAATATTAGTTAATGTATAAACAATCAATATTGGAATTTGGAAATAGCAGGCATAGGCTAACAGCTGAAAACGAAGAACCAGGGAACAAACACAATCAGAACCCTCGGTCTGCAGCACAGGGCAACACAATACTTCACACAACAAAACTTCCTCTGATAAAGATGTTGCCTGAAAATGGCTGTAGCTGTGCTGACTGGGGTGCAAAGGCTCATGGGATCCGCTGAGGTTGCTTGAGTTTTGAAACCTAGAAAAGATTTTTAAATAATAATTCAAAGTCAAAAGTAAGGTTTGTTTAAAGAGGACTAAAAATAAAGTATTTTAAGAATATGCTGGAAATGTAAGATTTGTTTATTTTTTGGAATTTTTATTTTGTGCCTGAAAAATCTGAGAAGTGCTAATATTCGTGGGTTGCCTATATTTTAGGTTAAGGCAATTTTCTTTAAGTTTGCGCTATTTCACATCTGTTTCTAGCTTGAATCTAATTATTTCAAGGTACGGTATATATGGTTTATTCTTCAGTCCGTTTTAAAGGTTTGTTTAAAATATTTGATGACGTCCATTGTAGTGTGTGTCCAGATTTCATCTGTTTCTGTTAAGCAGACATGATGGCGTGTTTTACGGGACACGATTTTTCTTTCTTTTTGTGAGGTGAGACCTTTGTAGAAGGCATTACAGCTGAGACGGGTCATTCCTCTTGTTCTGAGCTCAGATAAATGACCATCCTCTCTCTTTTTCTCTTCTGGCCGCAGGTTCTCCAGCTGGGCTCAGATATCCTCCCCCAGTACAAACAAGAGACCCCCAAGACCCCCCCTCACATCATTTTGCACTACTGCGCCTTTAAAACCACTTGGGACTGGGTCATCCTCATTCTTACCTTTTACACCGCAATCATGGTCCCTTACAACGTTTCTTTCAAGACCAAGCAGAACAACGTCACCTGGCTGGTTGTGGACAGTATTGTGGATGTGATCTTTCTTGTGGACATTGTGCTGAATTTCCATACCACTTTTGTGGGCCCGGCTGGGGAAGTGATATCGGACCCAAAACTGATTCGCATGAATTACTTGAAAACTTGGTTTGTGATTGACCTCTTGTCCTGTCTGCCTTATGATGTCATCAATGCCTTTGAGAATGTGGATGAGGTCAGTAATTCGAGTTCTTTTCCAATCAAGTACTTTCAGTAGATAATGCAGAATTTTGTGTGGTTAATTTCTGCTGCAGGGAATTGTTTTTTGTGTCAGTTTTTTCCATCAACTCTGCTAATATTTCATATGTTTTCATAGTTATTTTATGAAAAAAAAAGTTATAAAAAAAAATATAATACCAATTCAATAAAAACTATAATACTAATTACAATAATAACTAATATAGTCACAAAATCGAATAGATAAAAAAGATCTGGAAAATAATATAGATTTTGAAAAAAATCACAATACTCTATGGTCAAACGATAGAATCATTTTAACTGGTTATAAAGGGTTAAACAGCATGGTTTAAATTCAGATTATTTATAAAGCACTTTTCCCAGTCATACGTAGACTTTCCGAAAAAGTGTTTAATGAATTACCATTTTACACTTTCTACAACTTGAAATTTCTAAAACTTGGCTGTGGATTTCTGGGAGAGATTAACCAGTTTATCTTGGGCCACATCTCAGATACTTTTGTTATTAGGAACCTTGTTTTCCAGCCAACTAAAGTAAAGTTTTACATTAACCCACAAATACCTGTTCACCAAAGCCATTATGTGAAACCAAACGTAACTTGACAAGTGGTGGTCTAACAGCTCTGCAACTTTAAACTGATCATTTGTCTGAGTGCTTTGTGTGATGGATAGTATTTGAGCTTGTAATAGAGTAAATCTTTGGTACTAATTAATATTGATCCGTACCCGTGAGAGCGTAACACACAAACCTTTCATTGATTCCAGACTAAGAGCTGATTTCCATGCTATCATGTTCACTTTTTGGAATTTTAAAGGCATTTGTTGTTTCTTTATCCCTGCCAGAATATATTCCTTGCTAGCTTTACCGATGAATAATACAAAGTTGAATCTGTGCTTCACCGTGCTGGTGAGGTTGAAGTCGGAGTAACTGGATCAATCTCTGACAGTATAATGATTTAAACTGTCTGCATTACAATCAATTTCCACCAAAGCAGAAAAATGAGCTTTTTTGTCCGCCGTTAAATACCAACACATTTCATGCCTTTAATTCACATCTAGCACTTTTCGTACAGGAGGAAGTGATTTTTTATCGTTACAAAGTATCAGCTCACATATGTACACAGGAACTGAGATACACACGGTCTCAAGTTACAAATGAATGATACTATCGCATTCACCCACTCAGACGCCTTCCCTCTGATTTCTACTGTCTTTACACACACACACACACACACACACACACCGAATCTGAGCTTTCATCTGGCCCTTGGGCATATGGCTTTTCAGTGGGGCTGTCAGCACCAGTTTAGTGTGATCAGCTACATCAGGCTCATCAGATCCGCCTGTGCTCGCTGCTGGGCTTTGAGCTCCGCACAACCAGCCCAAACAACAGAGCAACACCATAAATAACGGCACCCTCCGAGAATTACACAACACCAGGCCAACGAGCTCCTGAGGTGGCGACTTTCTGATAAAAAATAATCCACGGCAACTGCTGTTTGTTTCCCGTTTTGATATGCGGTGAAACATGGAGGGAAATAGCTGAGAAAGGTTCATTGAGAGAATGTACATGTTTTTACTGCAAAATCATATTATACACACATATTTTACAGTACAGTAGGTATTATATATAGTATTCTGTGTGTATATAGTAATTATGTAATTTTTAATTATGTATAGTATTAACGTATAGTACTATAGTAATTAAAATAATAATAATCATGATATTACATATAATAATGACAATAATTCAATAAATGATAATAATAATATTAATAATAATAATAATTATTATTATTATGTTGTTGTCATGTACAGTAATATAGAGTAATTGTTTAGATAGATAGATAGATAGATAGATAGATAGATAGATAGATAGATTTAAATAATTATATAATATGTAATAAATAAGTAATTATGTATATAGGGAATAAACATGACTTCATGAATACATGTGTATTTGTTTATGCTTGTTTTTAATGGGATTTTTATATTGTATGCTGCCTAGGAGCCGTGATAAGCACATTAGCCCAAAAGCCCATCCAAGCTGGTTCACTAAGCAGCATTTTCACCAAGATTTGTCCCTTCATCTACTGCTATAATTCTTTAATCTCACATGCCCTGAGCTACTAGAAATTGGAGCTCATCTTGTCTCATCTTAACACATTATGAGTCTGACATGACTCAAAGGCAGCATCCGTGCATTCCAAACAATAATGTGTGGAAAACGGCGTGCTAAGTGCATCCGTGCATGCTTTTAAACTAGCCAGAAACCGTTGTTAAGTGCATGCAGTTAAACTATCAATTATAATGATTTGAATTATTCAAATCACCAAAGGTGTTCCGTAAAATGAACACTGGAATGCATTCAATTTTTTTAGCGCAGGAGAACCACAATGGCAGGTGGTTGTTCTCCAGGCCTACAGGGAGAGCTGTTTGCTTTAATCTGAATTCTCCTCAGGTGCTTCATTTCAAAGTTTTGTTTGCATAATCACCGTCGGTTGCATAAATTCCTGATTTTACCGAGACATCTGTCATCATTGCGCTTTGCCTTAGCACGGATGATTATTCATGTTTGCTTTTTTGGTTTAAAGCATGGTTTTGTTTTGACTGTTCACATATGCCTCTGTTGAACCTCTTCACCCTCTTTTATTTTTTTGTTCATCCCTCTTTTTTTTTGCATGTCCCTTCTACTGCCAATGTTTGTTATGGCCGAATGAAGAACTGGAATCATCGAGCTGTCACTCAAGTAGGCCTTTCATTTCAAAACTTATTCAGTTGACACAACATTCCCCCGTGACATTAGATACTGATATTAAACAATTCTCCTACTGTATATATATTCAAATGGTTTCACATCATTTCTTTTTTATATCGAAACAGGGCGACATTACTGACGTGAATGTATTGTTTTATTTATGACACCTCCCATTGCTCATTGTGATAAGAATTTCTCTCAGATCTTTTTGTTACATTCTGGTCGATATTTATCCCGCGTGTCGGAACGAACCAGTTGTATTCGGGATGCTCAGGTGCTGCTTCAGCTTTTCGTATTGTTCGATTCAGCTTGGCTTGGCAGATGCCTGTGCATATTTATAAACGCGGGATCTTTGCAAGGAGAGTCTAGGCACTTTATTTAGACTCGAGAAAAAAACCTCTTTATCAGGGAGGAAAAAAGTCTCTTGCTCTCGGCTGCTATATAATATGATATCAAACTGCATTTTCTTTTCCCGTGAAAACAAACATATTATTCTAACTTTGCCTCTGTGTGTGTGTGTGTGTGTGTTTTATATTTCAACAGGGAATCAGTAGTTTATTTAGTTCCCTGAAGGTGGTTCGGTTGCTGCGTCTGGGACGTGTGGCTCGAAAACTAGACCACTACATTGAATATGGTGCGGCTGTACTGGTTCTACTGGTTTGTGTGTTCGGCCTGGCAGCTCATTGGTTGGCCTGCATCTGGTACAGCATTGGAGACTATGAAGTCATTGATGAAGATCGGAACACGGTGCGTACAGACAGCTGGCTCTATATGTTGGGGGAGACCGTTGGAACTCCTTATCGCTTCAACGCCAGCGGGACGGGAAAATGGGAAGGTGGACCAACAAAAGACTCTGTTTACATCACTTCACTCTACTTCACCATGACGAGTCTGACCAGCATTGGCTTTGGAAACATCGCACCAACCACGGATGGAGAGAAGATCTTTGCGGTTGCAATGATGATGATTGGATGTAAGTCAAAAAACACTTTTATTCATTGAATACGGACATTTTTATTGTTGTTGTTGAGCTCAACACAAAGTTTATTTGTGTGTTCACACTGAAAAACTTATGTAGTGTGAGTGTAGTGATTGAGGTATAAAATTGGCTTTTAAAAATGTAATTCAGCATTATATAATTTTTTTAATCTACCTAAATCGCCATGTATAAAAATAAATGACAAAGACAATAAATGCACTCGTTCTTTTTTTTGACATTTGTATAATTATTTAAAGATCAATTTAAGCGTGTAGCTTTTCCTTTTCTCAAAATCTTTTTCATTTTCACTGAGTGCAGGCAATTGAGGGGGTGTGTCCTAATTGTCTCACTGCACAGTCATTGGTCTTCACTCCTCACAAATTGACCAATGACTGTGTAGTGCGACAATTAAGACACGCCTGCTCATTTGCCCACACTGAGAAAAAAGAAATTATCATTTATATTTGATGGAGGCGGTGCCTTGTATAATTATAATTTTTAAATGAGTACATTTATTTCCTTTGACATTTATCTTTGATTATGGTGGTTATGGTACTCCATAGTTTAGTTTTTGCAGACATTTTAGTGATGGATATGTTTTGTTTGACTGGTACAGTGTGTTCAAAAACTTCACTTGTTTTATTTTTTTGGGAACAATAGTAATCATACATGGCTGTCTGAGATTATTTGTCACTTGATTTTATCTGTAAACAGTGATTTGTAAAAAAAAAAAAGTGTCAGGAAGTGAGATGAAGGAGAAATGATGGAGCGTTGTCTCTGGGAACAATATTACGGCAGAGTTTTCCATCGGGCTCTCACACATCACACTCAGCTGTGATTCATGGCTACGAGGAAAATGGAAAGGAAAGAGAAACCATATTTCAATTATACGTGATAACAACATGACTAGATGGCAGTTGAATTATTCCTATATTCAGCATTTGTTCTCAACAGTTTCGCATAAGCAATCTTTTTAGAATCATTAGCTAAGCTGAAGGCTTCCATGAAAATTGATCATTTAAAATTAAAGCGCACGTGTGTGTTTCTCCGTGTGTGCGTGTATGGATGAATAGATGGAGACAGACAGATACACACACTTAGTTCAGCTGCAGAAGTGAAGTTAGAGGTAGTTTTGCAATTGCATGGGAACTATCTAGAGCCTGGTGATGTTTCATCACGTGTTGGCGCGGAGTAAACACTTTAGTGAAGCGCTGCTTGCATCACACTCATGGGCTTCAGTTTAAAGCCTATGAAGTTGTGAGTGAAATTAGTGGCTTCTTTGAAATAAAAAGCAAAGTGCAGAGGCTGATTTCACGGGTTGCTCGGGGAACAGCGCTGGCAGCAGGTGCTGGAATGCCTGTCCCGTTGCTGTGGCAACCGCTAGCTTTGGGCGCTGGTTTAACGACTGATAGGGAAATGTAAATCCGTAAGAGACGGTTTAACAAGTAGACAGGGGCTGTGCGCTCACCTTGTTTTCCTCACGTGTGGATCAAGAGATGCACACATGCAGGATCGTGTTTGGAGACAGCGAGTTCTCAGTGAAGCTTTCATCTTAATAGCCTGCGGGGTTTTAGTCAGCTAATGACTTCATGCATTTTGCCGTCACATTTTAAGTCACAAATTCATGCAAATTCATCTGTGTGAAATGTTAGTTTGTGCCGGTTTGATTGATGACTCTCCAGATGTTTTTCCAATACTTGGATTCCTCGGTAGCTACATGTTTGTGAAAGTTGTTCTAGTCTGGGTTGTTTAAAATTGCTTTAGCAAAAAACAGTTAGCGCTCTAAAACTAAAAACTAAAGACTAAATGAAAAAAAAAACTTTTAGAAGAATGAATCACAACAGCAAAAAACAAATACTGTACAGCCCCTTGGAATTTTGCCTTAAAAGGCAGACTTTGAAAGTACTAAACCAATAAAGACTTTTTCAACGAAAAAGATTATATCAAAGATATCCTGTATTTACGCGAATATAAGCACCATCCTGATTTTACAGGCACAACACTAAAATTACATTACTAGAACATAAGCACTTGCTTACTTTCTTGGTGTTCTGACTTTCCAGAAACCTAAAATTCTTGCCAAATACTTCTCTTAACAATTATTTTTTTAACAAACCTAGCTTGTGGTCTTTTCCCTTAGTAATGAAAAAAAAAATAGAATGTTAAAAATAATTACTAAACATAGTTGTTACAATCCTGCTTCTCTGCTTCCCCTGGAGGTCGAGGAGGGAAGTGGCAGGCACCAGCAGATCGTTAACCTCGGTGACAGGTGGGGCTAATCACCAATCTCCTTATAAGGAGTTGTGGAGGAATAGTTTCTGCTGGTCAATCTCATACATGAGTAGTTAGAGAAGCCTCGTCCATGTGGCTTATGTTTTGGTTG
This sequence comes from Paedocypris micromegethes, assembly GCA_028031935.1. NCBI lineage: Eukaryota > Metazoa > Chordata > Actinopteri > Cypriniformes > Paedocypris > Paedocypris micromegethes. The sequence continues at coordinate 23,575,215 of CM051497.1, read as the reverse complement.
AATTCCTCGTCTTCTTCTGCATCTTCTGTGTTAGTTCTATAATAGCTAGTTGTGCAAACCTAGATTTCTGATTCATTCTAGCGTGACAATAGTATTTCTCCAGAAGGTTGCTGTGGTGCCAATTGCAATGACCACATAAGGCGTAATCCAGTTAATTTATGATTATTTCTTTCAGTGTTATTTAGAAAAAAAAGACTCAGACTTATTTAGACTCAGAAAAAAAGTCACCCAGAAAGGGCTTCTCAAGACAAAAAAAGCAATAAAACTGGCCTAGAGTCTGTACTACTTTATTACTGAGATACAACACAAACAAACCCAGACACGCCGGGCATTCATTTGGTTTAATTTCTACCTCCAAAACCTCTGCTCAGTGCCACCTCATGGATCAGGCCAATATGGCTGTGGCTTTGGAACGCCATTGCCTTAGCAAAATTTGTACAAGACAAAGTTATTTGCAAAAAAACAGAAAACAGACTGAAAGCTGAAAACAAGCTTTTCTAGAGTCAGTAGAGATCAGTTTGAAACAGCAGATCATTGGTTCGATTCCCAGGGATACATTACATCATTGATTTGTAAAAATTGCCATTAAGTAGCAATGTAATTTAAAACATTGCAATGCAAGTTTCTTTGGATACAAGGGTCTGTTGAACGATTGTGATGTAAAGGATGTCTTTTTTTTTTTTACTTTTGTTTTGTTATACATGTCATGTTCTCTTGTCAATGAGATATAATGTGGCATTCATCTAAAACGCCAACATAAAAGCCTCATGATGCAGGTAGCCATTTGATGAAGCTGTTTGATTTTGATCTGGCGTGAGAATTAAATGACTACAAAAGCATTCGGCTTTTCTTTCAAATAAAATGTATATATATAAATATAGTACTTGCTTTTACATACGGGTGTTAGTACGGTAAATTTAGGGGGCACAGTGGATGCCCGAGAAGTGACAAAATTCCTTGATTTGTTTTTCTTTTAATTACCTGTGTGACTTTAATCCTGCTTCACAGTAGATTTAGTGCTAATCAATCTAGCTCTGCTAAATTCCCCAGCATCTTACGCTTTCCTTTCCTCTCATGCGGATAAGAGCTTACAGTGTTGGTAGAAGTCTCGTGGAAAGCACTTTTGCTCCTGCTGCATATTGCCATCACAAGGCCCTTTGTACGCAGTGATGCAAGTTCAATTGGAAGAAGAGATGTCAAGATATTAAATATTCTGTCACATGTTCCAGTAATGGAGTCACAGCCACAGGGAATCTTTTGACAAGAACCCGTTTCATCTGATCAGATCCGCTTTCTATCTCTGTTTCCATCTTATTCTCATTTGTATCATATCGTTTTCAGACAGACCTTTGAGACCAGGCTCTCATTTTGTTTGCTTTAAAAGTACTAGTCAGAACTAAGAAAATCCCCAAGTTCGCACAAAAGACTAAAACGGTCCAAACGGGAATTTCAATAGAATGTACTTTCTTCTTGTGTTCATTTATTCATAGCGCGGTGAAAATGACAGTGTTCTGCTATTATTAATGAGAGCTGTAACTAACAAAGGTAATTGGTGCTTCTGAACAAACAGATTAAATGATGCTATAAGTCATGGAAATGGATGTTAGACACAGGCGATTAGCAATGAACTTCATTTCTAGGAATAAAAAGAAATACAATAATGCTTCACCTGCAAAATTACCTGATCTATATTGGTGAGGTTAAAGTAAAACTCGAATTTAAATATTAAAATATAGAATGCTCATAATAAAATGTATCAATTAATTACATTACAGTTTAGTTAATTGAAAATGATTTTAATTATGTTGTCTTACTATAATAATTATATTATAGATATTATTATTATTATTAGATAATATTTTTATATCTAATATATCTAATAAAAATATTTTATATTTAATATTAGATAATTATTATAATAATTATTAGATTATTAGATATTATTATTAGATAATTTTATTGTAGATATAATTATATATGTGGCTATCTATCTATCTATCTATCTATCTGTCTGTCTGTCTGTCTGTCTGTCTGTCTGTCCGTCCGTCCGTCCATCCATCCATCCATCCATCCATCCATTTATCTATCTATCGATCTATCTAATACATACTGTGTATACTTTATATACCCACATTGTATATATATTTACAGTATACTGTATTTACATTTATACTGTATATTTCGTTTTTTCTGTCTGTGTGAATTGTATTAGAATTAATTATTGTACAATCATTTTTGTACATCAGAAATGCAAGTCGTAATGCATTAGAATCGCAGAATTGTACAAATGTAAATCAAAATCACAGAACCGACTGTTGTTTTTCCGTTCAGTGCTATTTTTAGCTTAAAAGAAAGCGGCTTGTCTGTTTGCAAGTTTTTTTTTTCTTCATCTAACCTTTAAGTCTCGCTCTGTGTGTGTGTGTGTGTGTGTGTGTGTGTGTGTGTGTGTTTGTTTGTGTGTATGTAAATAGTTTCCTTTTTAATATAATGATGAATGACAATTACAAGCAATGTTAAAGAATGGTAATTTATATGTAAAAAGTCCACTTAGGAAATGGTTTTGCCCTTAAACTAAAGCGATGGGATGTGTGAATAATGCTGACAATACAATTAATCGCCTACTCTAATCAAATTACACTAACACAGTCCTCTAACTCTTCACCTCCTGCTTTTCTTCTCTCTATCCCTCCTTCTCTATGTTTGGCAACCGTCCAGCTCAGGCCATTTGCATGATATGTGTGTCTTCATGTGATGGGAAGGTTTTAGAGTGATGAAGAAACACACTATGGAGCACTCTCCAGATGAGCAGATGCATGCAACATCAGGACCGGGGAACATTTTGGACGTTTACCACGTTTTTGCTAATGAGTCTTACAGCACAGTCCCAGCAGAGTGTGTGTTTGGTGACAGCAGCGTTCTAAACTTAAAATTAAAGATCTAAAATTAAACGCAGTAAAAAAGCTTGTGGCAGTGGTTTATTCTGTATCTAAGCTGATCTGGAGAAAGTTTTGCTCTTCCTTTAAGGTTTTAACATGCGCTGTTGCTCCTGGTTTGAAGAGAAATGCGGTTCTGTTGTTTCTATTTTAGACGTCTTGTTCTAAAAGCTGTTTCTTCATTTCAGACGTTGTGTACTCCGGCAGGAACAGAATAACCTCAATGTCACTATTTTTAGAAAAGATGTTAAATTCATGAAACTTCAGATTTAGCCGTGCTAGGAGGAGACGAAATGGAGAATACAAGAGAAAATGGTTTTGGATGAAAGCATTTGTCACGTGAGGCACGTTGTGTTTAGCTGGCTTGCCTCTTGGTCGAGAGGCTTTTTAAAAAACGGTTTGCGAAAAATGCTTTTATTATTAGGTTAATCGCTTGGTACTGTAGGACACATACATTACCACTTATAAAGGCACTTGAGTGGCAAAAGTCTGAAGGGCATCATGATGCTACCTTGAAAAGATTGCTGCAGATTGCTGTGTTTTTTCCTTTAGGAAAAATGAGCAAATTATTTGAGGATACTTTTTACATTAGCGCATGATTGGTGTGATGTTTGTGATCTCACGCTACTTGTGAAGTTAGTAAAATCCACCGATTCAGTGGATTTTCAGTTCACAATTTTTGAAGTTTGACATTACATTACAATACATTGTACAGTAATATATATGTATGTATAATTATCGATAGTGAATAAAACCATGGAATATTGTGTACAGTATACAGTATACATGTACATTTTTATTACAGTATTATATATTTACTTTATAAATATTGATATTAAATAATACACTGTGTTAGAAAAAATATATAGTAACAGATAAATACACACAAACACACACACACAACACACACACACACACACACACACACACACACACACACACACACACACACATATATACAGTATATACATTGTTATTGTATATGTTTGTACAATATACTAATAGTATACCATTTGTATGTATTAAAACGTTATACATTACAATACATTATACAGTGATGTATATTTTATGTATGAATATTGATATTGAATAAAAGACTGTTTGAAAAAAATATAGTAAAAGATAGACACACACACACACACACACACACACACACACACACACACACACATATACACAGCGCATACATTTCTATTTTACATATTTATTTTGCATTTTTACTCATAGTTCTACATGCTATCACATCAAAATTGAGAGCACTCCACTGCAACCGATGTTAATAAAAAAGTGAAATGGCAACAATCATGTACAATTTTCAGTAGAAACTCAGATTTCAGTGATGGTGTAATTTGATGGGACAGTGCATGCTGAACTGTGAAAGCAGTAAAAGTTGAACTTTCAGATGGCAGGGTGAACAAATGCCCATCTACGACCTCACACGTTCATGCATCTATGTGGCATGTCACACGGTGCGGGGTGCGTGTCAGAGCGCTGGCGTGTGTTTAGCCCAGGCGTCGCTGTCAGCTTTGTTCTACGTTCTTGTCGCCCCAGAGCCAAATCTGTCCGCAGATCAACAGACTGTCACCCACATATCTCTGCACATCACCCGGCCTGACACACAGACACACTGATGTTGGAGACTCTATTAATGGAAAATTGCAGGTTCAAACAAATCTGGAAAGTTTTATCTTTTGCTGAAACAATAGAAAAATTTATTTTGTCTTGGTTTGTAGAAAAATGGACATGGCACTTTCTAATGTAATTTAAAATACACAAAAAAAAACCTGACAACCATTTAAATTTAATTTTTAACGGGAAAAAAAACAACAGCATTAATTAATTGCTACAGTGCTATAAAAGCACAGACCCTTTAGAAAGATTTATTTCTGATATTCAAGTGTCTGCCGCATGTAAATTACCGTATATTTCAATTAATTTTCATAATTAAAATTGTGAATATTTGCACACGTCAAATCTGATTATATCATATCTGAAATCTGAATAGCAAGAAATTGGCTAATGTAAGGGTTATATTTTGTATGACCATGTATTTCTGGACAATGCTGAGGAATGACAGCTCTTAATTCTTAGTTGTAGATTTTTAAGAGACAATCCTCAATCAAACACACTCTTGTGAAATGTAATTTTCTTCTAAGTGCAAAGCCATTACAGAATCAATTAAATTGAGACAATTACTCATCTTGATTGAATTAGCTTTCTTTCTGTTCCACACCTTTGTTCATCCGACGTTCATCCTGTCATTTATCGCATCACTGCTCAATCCGTTTTTCAGGAATGCCACACAGTGACTTATTTCATCATAAAGCTATTGTTCACACTGCTCAGTCACGAATAAAGCTGTATGCAACAACACACAGCTTTATTTTATAACATGTATTATGCTTCAATAATTTAGTCTATTCATTAAATATTTTAATCAATTTTTCTCAACAACTTTGCCGGAACTACACAATCCACTGTGAGCCAAATGAAATGTTAAAAAGTTGATGTTGTTAAATTAGTTTAAACATCCTGTGCTGACATTTACAGCTGAGTCCTAAATGTTTAATATGGCTTCAGAGATTTCAATGCTCGAAGATATGTGTGATTAACATTTAATTTGATATGTCGTTTGTGAAAAAAACATTTTTACATTTCAGTCTCTCTCTCTCCCTCTTCTTCTTTGTCTCAATGTAAAAATCTACAATTTTAATTAAATCAACAAAGAAAAAGCATTAACCCTGAAACCCTCTGTAGTAGAAGGCCATCATAACGGAAGGTTGGAAAATTAGAAGAACGCCTCTAATAAAAGGCCACTTGTAATATACACACAGATGTAAATTGTTAATTACAATTAATCTCGCGTTTGTTCCTTTTTCCATATAAAAAATATGTGATCTGTGTTCTCTTTTCATCACTATTATTCTCTTTCAATTATGACCGACTTACCCATTGTATTGTTTAGTTATAAAATACAGCGCCACCCTCTAATAGAAGGCCATATGACGGAATTGTTGAAAAAGACGCCAAGGCCTTCTATTAGAGTTTTTACGATATATTTATGTAACACAAAATGTATATGTAGTAAATATAAATAACCTCTCTCTCTCTTTCTTGCAGCTCTCCTCTATGCTACTATTTTTGGTAACGTCACCACCATCTTCCAGCAGATGTATGCCAACACAAATCGCTATCACGAGATGCTAAATAGTGTGCGAGACTTCCTGAAGCTGTACCAAGTGCCCAAAGGTCTGAGCGAGAGAGTTATGGATTATATCGCCTCCACTTGGTCCATGTCCCACGGAATCGACACCGAAAAGGTGAAATCTCAATGCCGGACTCTGTCCCAAATCCCTGCTTTTGTCATTGTTGCCCCCGGATTACATTGCAAGATTCTTCCGCGCACTGTATGTTTAGACTTGTTCTGTCATTTATATTTAAATTTCGGGGGGACTGTGAGGACGTGAAGTCCCCGTTGGGCAGGCATTGTCAGAATGCTTCAGCTGTCTCCTCGTGTCGCTCTTTCTCACTTTGTATCTCTGGTGATTTAACCGTCTAATCACACGGACACACATGTCCCTCCCTAGAGCCAGTCTCTGTGTCTCTGTGACAACGGCATCCAGAAAGAGAGACGCTTCGAAAAGTGTGGGGATGCTGAGAATGGCAGCTCTGGGACTTATCACACACTAATGTGCTTACAAACATACATACATGAATGCCATCACACACACACAGAAAGAGAAAGAGAGATAGTGAGAGAGAGAGAGAGTGTGTGAATGTGTGTGTGCGCGCGCTGTGCAATATCGTAAGAAAGTGTATATTTTGACAATGTTAGATTTTGTTACATTTTGTTACATTGTTACATAAAAAAAAACAAAGGGATTCATTTTTCCTCGAAGAAAAAAATAGCCAAATCATGTTTGATTTTGAAAATAAAATGCTTTTTAATTAAAAGTTTATTGCAGATTAAAAGCAGATCCAAAACGTTAATAAGGTTTATAAATTTAAGAAAAAAATGCATCATTAATATAACTTTTATCATAAATAAGTCTTTAAAAATTATGTTTGCATTAAATGAACTAAAAAAAAAACCAAACAGAAATTTGATACACATTTTATATTGTGTATATCTGTACATACAATCCATTGTATATTGTGTATATCACCTTGTCCTGTGTATGTGTGTATGTAACCAAGTCCAGTTCAAAACCAAAACAAATCCCTCGTGAGTTTGCGCACACATGGCGAATAAAACCCTTTCGGATTTCAAAATTATTGACATTCAGTACACGCATTTTCAAATTAAATCTCCTAAACCTTTACATTTGAAAACGTTTATGCCTCTTGTGTTTCGTAATAACATTCACCGTGAAGAGAATTGATTTTTATTTTCTTATTTTTTTCTTACAGGTTTTGCAGATCTGTCCAAAAGACATGCGTGCTGACATTTGTGTGCACCTCAACAGAAAGGTTTTTAAGGAGCATCCTGCTTTCCGTTTAGCCAGTGATGGCTGTCTCAGGGCGTTGGCCATGGAGTTTCAAACCATCCACTGCGCTCCAGGAGATCTGATCTACCATGCTGGTGAAAGCGTGGACAGTCTCTGTTTTGTGGTGTCGGGGTCACTAGAGGTCATCCAAGACGATGAGGTCGTTGCCATTCTGGGTAAGATTCAGCCAATCAGGCCCTTTTCAATATTTATCAGCAGTGATGGGAATAACGGCGTTATAAATAAATGGTGTTACTAACAGCGTTACTTTTTCGTAACGTAATTACTTTTTCCTCCGTTACAATGCTGTTACTGACAAAATGCGGCGTTACCATAATTGTGGTCAGTGAAGTGGTTTTCGTCCGAGCGGTTCACATACAAGGAGGCGCACTGTTGTACACAGCAACAACCATTTTACTACCTGTTTACATCTCATTTTACATTCAGTTTTGTTATTATTGTTTAATTTTGGTACATTGGTAAGTAATATATTGAGAGCGGAACACTTCTTCCTAAACGTTTTACATTTGTGAGAAAGAAAACAATGTGGGCTACAGTAGTATGTGTAATTGTTGAGTGACAGTTTTACTCATTTATTTTTGGTACATTCCTTAAGAAGCATAATTCAGTTTGTGAACAATGTTTAGACATATTTGTTGGCCAGTTAAGTAAAGTAAATTGAGTATGTAGGAAACTCAATACGGTGAACCATATTGGAATTGGTGCTCTGCTTTTAACCCATATAGTAAAGAGCACATGTACACATTTAAGAGCAGTAAAGGACACAATTACATGTTCCCTACCACTGGACAAAAATATTACAAAAATATATTGAATTTGATAGGTGTCTCTCACGTTGTCCCACAGCAATTTTAAAATAGTGTATATTAATTGATATACAATGCTTTATTATAATAATGTCCATTAGTGTTCATTTCATTCATTTAATATTGAGAGCGTTATTTGACAAATTTAAAAATAAATGTAAGTAACATTAGTTACTCACCCTGATATTTAAATACTTTTATAACGATTTAACTCAATTACTAACCTAGTAACTGTAACTAATTACTAACTAACCTAGTAACTGTAACTAACTATCGTACTTTTTTAAAGGAACATTCCCAACACTGCCTGTCAGTTATGCCATGTTGAATTTCCTTTGGCTGGTACTATTCAAAACACATGTTCAGCAAACCTATGAACTTTCTGAAAAATAAAAGAAAACCCATCATCCTTTCTTTCCCAATGGATGATTATTTGTATTAACTTTTATATTCATGTGTCTTGACTGACCTCTGTTTTCTTCACTATGATCATGATTTTCTCTTTATCTTTTCTCACCCTCTCGTTTTCTACTTTACAATTTCTTCTGGTAAAATATTCATTACACATTAATGGGACAAAATAAAAAGGTAGTAATAATTCTGGTGGAAATTGAAAAAAAAAAAAAGTACATTAAATAATGCAAAATATGGCCAGGCAGAGGTAATAATAAAGCGTTAAATTATTACAAGAAAGTAAAAATCACAAGTAAAACAATAAAAATATCACAAGGATGAAATATGTGTTTTCATATATGTAGAATGAGTTGTATTGTATTTGAGGCAAGATCTTTTGATGAAAAAAATAAATCTTCGGGAAGCAAATAATCGTCGCTATGATGCATACATAATGACAATGTAATGTTTCAAATCTCTCTCTTATGTCAGCGGCATTTTATTTCAATCATGTACTATAGATTTCAAAATTGTATTATATCTAAGTAGAAAGTACTTTGACATTTATCAAAAGATGTGTCATAGATGTGACTCATATAAACCCTTAATGTCGCGTCTGTCATTTTCAATGTCTGTTATTTCTCCTCAATCTCAAAACACAAAATTAGCCTGTATGCATTATAAAGCTTCATAAACTCATGACATAACATCCTTATTTTTCTTTAGGAACACCAACAAAACCAAATATGGCTCTTTTCTGCAGCTGTTGAGCTTTCAAAGCATCAGATTGAAGGCTCATAGTGCTCAGAGAGAGAGATCAGACCATGAAGGTGGAAGAGGTGACCTTTATTGATCTGAGCAGATCCTTCTCTCTTGCTCTTGAGTGGGTGGAGTGAGAGAATCTGTGGGTCAGAGGTCAACACGTGTCTCTCCGACAGCTCATTAGGAGGGTGTGTGCAACTGGACATGGACTCACTTTCTATGTCTCAGAACAATAACATCCGATGTACAAAAATGTGTTGACTGACAAGATCAGATCCTGGTTTTGATGGGTCACACTGAGCATCTGCCTTTGGTTTTCGGTTTGCGCATGTTTTTGTGTACTTGAAAAAACTGCTTGGTTTTATGAAAAGCCGTTAGCTTTGTCTATTCAACATTTAAGGAGGTTTTTCTGTTTTCACGCAGGTAAGGGTGATGTATTTGGCGATGTGTTCTGGAAAGAGGTGACGCTGGCCCAGGCGTGTGCTAATGTGAGAGCGCTAACGTATTGTGACCTACATGTGATCAAACGAGACGCTCTTCAGAAAGTTCTGGAGTTCTACACTGCCTTCTCCAACCACTTCTCTCGAAATCTTCTACTTACTTACAATCTGCGCAAAAGGGTAAGTGGATATTTTCATGTGCAGATTGACGATTACAGTGTTAACACTTCACTACCCGGTAGAAAAACTATTCATATTATTATTATTTACAGTAAAACATTTAATTATATTTACATTGTACTACTAAAAACATTGCATGCTAATGTCATGCAGCAGTGAAAGCACTTGAGTAAACTGACTTTGTTACTTTACTAATATATTTTTCTGACTACTTTTTCTCTCTACTTGACTAAATTTTTGCTTGAGTATATTTATCTTTATACTCCAGTACATTTTGATGGACACTTACCGTCACTCGTTACATTGTGATTGTGTGCAATATTGCCATCTGCAGGATGCTGAAGGTACTGGATGCTATCTATGAGCTAAATCACGTGAGATAGTGGTTGCATTCTTAAAAACTTCTTCAAATCATAGTGGCTTTGCGTTGGTCTGGGACTGAGAAAAGCGCTAAATAAATAAATTCGAACTTTAACTTGAACTTCTTCGCACATTTGAGTTTGGCTGAGCCTGACTTTTTGTTCTTTTATACGTATCCATTTTGTTCTGCCTTTTTGAAATTAAGAGTTAATTAGGAATTAAGAGTATCATGTTTTTCATATTTCTTGTTGTTTTTGAGCCTAAATTTGGTACAAGTAAAATACTCAATTTATTTTAAAATTGGATATTTAACAACTGTACCTGTACTCCAGTATAGTTTTCAAGTACTCTTACCGCCTCTGATTAATACACAATCAAATGTATGATATGATGATATAAAGGCTGAAACATATTTTGTGCAAAATATTTCAGGTACTCTTTACAGCTCTGATGGCATGTCTGTCAGGTTTCCTAACTAAATCCAGATGGTTAGTTTTTTCCCTTCATAGGGGGAATTGTTGATGCCTCTTTTTAAACAAGACAAAAAAGAACGACAATGTGAAACTGAGTATGGAAATAAATCTAGTATATAGAACTAAAGTGTAGCAGTTATGATACCAATAAATCGTGTCCCATTTTGTAGAAAAAGAGGTGTCAGAGTGATAAACTGGTACGTCTGCGTGCTGGATGTCGGCCCTGTTTTGAATTTCTGTGGATCTGGGTCTGAAGAGGAGCCTAATAATAGCTCAGCAAGCGTCTGGCCCTTACTGACAGGGCTATGGCATAGCTATAATTAACCATATGCTTCATAGTTATCGTATACTTCATCGGTTTTATATCGAAGCAATTTGCATAATCTTTTTTGCTCAGAAACCTTTGCTGTGTATCCATCTTATAACTAGTAGATCCATTAACCTGAACTAGCACAGGGTGGTTGGACAGATGAGCTCTTAACACCTACGTTGTTTTATATTGTTCTGTTTAATGTCACCCTAAACACATGCGCTTTACAGTATGGTTTAGTCAGCCACCCATTAGTCTCTTCTCTTAAATAATATGTAGAAATATGGAAATAGATCTGTGATTATATTAATGCCCCTCCGGTTAAGAGTCTTTAATTAGCTCATATCTCCATTAATTAGTGATGAAATGTACCATTTGTGACCCAGATATACAAAACTTGTTGTACGCAAATAAATATATGTCTTAGGAATACTTGTGTTTTTTTGATATCTTTAAAATCCATGATTACATAGTGGCTATTGATCATACAGTGATCAATTTTGCAATACACTGATGCCAGCTGTATAAACACACACACACACACACACACACACACACACACACACACACACACACAACACACACACACACACATTATGTCATTCATATCTGATTTAATTTCAGACTGAGCTTTGCAGAAGATTTGCTTGACTTAAAGTAAACTAAATTCTGAAATCATTTTTCAAATTTGGTAATAATAAAATGGTAAAAAAGACAGCTAAAGCACAACTGAGAATTACTCACTAAAGCAGGGCTGCAGAAACTTGGAGCTTCGGGCCCATTGCAACCCATGGCAACCCTGTCATGGCCATCAAACAATATTACTGATGGTTCAAGACACTTTGAAAAACAAAAATGGCCTAATGAAATGAATTAGGAAACTGTTATTAAAAGCAGTTATCACAGCAGTTACCAACAGTGTTTAGATTATAAGACTTTATGCTATTAGAATTATTAAAAAACTGTTAAATATAATATGGTATTTCACAATATTGTATACATATAATGACTTTGTAATCTAAGACTATAAAATAAAAAAAAAACCCTCTATGGCTCAAGTATGTTGTTATTACTTCTCATATTATTAATAATAAATACAATTTATTTTATAAATATATTATTTCAAAATTACATTGCGTTACTTCTCACTTAAATTCATGATTATTTCGTGCGTGCTGTATTGAACTCAATATACAGTATTTACGTTTGAATTTACATGTGAACTACATTAGACATTTAACATTAAAATTTCAATGGATTCTGGGTTGATTTAATTCTTTGTACCGCTTTTTTTCAATTACCGTACATCAAACTTCATACACTCTTTAAAAAGAGTGAGCACCTCTGCATTAAAGATGCTTTTATTCGTTGTTTTGCTGCCTATAAATAGGTTTTATTGTTTATTAGAAATGTTATCTAAAATATTTTCAAATTGGATGGAACATACACACTCCACTGGCAGTGTGTCTACCCTGTCCCAGCTGCCTGAATCACAGCTTAAATGCTTCATCCAAGTTGCGTTTGATCGTGTGTTTGTCGTTTCCAAGGTAACACTGAAACATCCTCTTCATCTCAATGCAGCAGTGTCAAGAGTTGCGAGTTGTTTTAGCTTTGATTAAGGTTACAGCTAATGCAGTGGTTAGAGTTAAATAACTCTCAAAGATGCTCACAGACTCCCACATTTATTCAAACACAAACACTCATTCAAACCCAGCCATCAGCGTGCGCACACACACACACGGACACTGTGAGTATCGTTGAACTCCTGTCAAAAGGAGCTCTGACACGGTGTTTTACTCAACGTGACCCTTCATGACCCTGCATTACGCGTGTGTGTGCATTTGGCCGACACGACTGGGAGATCAGATTCTGTGAAGTTGTGATGAGTGAGGTAAATCTGATCTTAGATCAGTGAAATGTGATCTGTCTGTCAGCAGCTGGCACAAAGCGAGTGCGGTTAATTCACCGACAGACCAATTTGTGTAACGTTTTTTTGCATGAAACCTTGAAAGGTTGTTTTATGTTAAATGTCTGAGTCACTATGAATTAGTCACAGGTGTAATATTATTTTTATTACAGTTTTTTGTCTTATTGTTTAGTCAAAACTGTGAAATTTTCAATATTTGTTTCCGTCCTTTCCGACCTAAAAGTGAAAACAGTCAGTCATGTAAACAAAAACAATACATTTATTTATATAATTTTTTCATTTCATTTTATTAATTTTTTTCATATTTTCTAATAATAAATAATCCAGACGATTGGTCTTTTACAACTTAAATAAATAAATACGTACGATATAGAGGTAGGAGGGAAACGTTTTTGGAAAATTGGCAACAATTCATCACATTCTTCATCGATTTAAAAACCTTTAATGTGGACTGAATAGATTTAAGGTTTTACTACAACTTCTGCCAAGTATGTTCGAGTGTGTGCAATTTAGGTTTTTTTCATTAAGGTACAAACCTATTGGGTATAAGGTTATTAATGGAATGCAATTTGTATAATTGTAACATCCAAATCGAAACACTAAAACACCATGACCTAAAAATGGCAAAAAAATGAAAGGTAATAAATTGTATGTGCAAGCAAATAAAATCTAACAAAGTCTTTTAGAAGTCACACATTAGACTGGTAAAGCAATGGAAGTGAAAGTACCAAGTGTGAGACGGGAATTGGGATTTTTTGTGTGGATCTGTATGTGAAGTCCAAGCTTTTAGTTTGAATTATAAATCAGTGAAGATGAGTGCGCTCTCTCGCTCTCGCCTGTTGACTCTGGCCTCCGTTTCGTCTTTTTTTTCACCATCCCATCTCCTGACTAGCACCTTCAATCGCACGCGGTTTGCACGCATGGAGAGCCGTGGCATTAGCTGCTCGGCTTGAAATGAAAAAGAAAAGTGAAAATGGGATACACGGGTCGCATGTGCTCAAGGGTGCGAGGGGCTCGTGGTGGGATTCTAACAATACACCATTAGAAAGCTCTGCGTGAGCACATAATCCTCATCCACACACACCTTCAGCTTCTGTTATGTAATCCCTCTCTGCACGCCTGTCCTTTCTCTGCCTCATATATGCTTGAAGGGCAAGTGTTTAACTAGACAACTGATAGAATTACAGTTCTTTACATGTCGGCTGCTGGGGGCTTTAGTTTCCAATCCAACACCAAAGGCTAAAGTTGCTTTTCTGCTGCTGTAAAACAATGTACTCATTATAAGGCTTAAGAAAACACATTTCAACAGAATTGGGTGTGTGTACGTATACATGTAAATTAATGTATTTGATAAATATGAAATACGATATGACACACAAATAGACTGATCTAAATCCCATTCATGCCACAAATGAGAGATTTTGTCCTTACAACAGCAAAATTTATATAAAAGGATAAACTATAAATGATAATCTAATAAATATAGATATATTGCTGTATTAATCTAGAAAGATAAAACAATTAACAATGATTGGAAATATTTTGAAAAATAAGAAAAAAGCAAATTGTAATACTGTAGTAGATTATTTAGCAGAACAAATACTGCCCAGGTTTTGTCAATAAAACTAAATATCATAAAATTAACATAATCTAACATGCAAAACATGTAGTAAGTTTTGCTGATCTCTATCGCTTGAATTCAATCTGTATCGCATTTTTTCATGAAAACATGAACACATTTTTAAATACACACAAATATGCAGGTCTGCAAACGTCTACAGAAATATTTCTCTTGACAAGCTCTTCTGAATTGCGTCCCATTTTTATTTGCAACTTTCTTTTGTTGCATCCCAGTAAAGTGTTTATGTGAACGCTTTTACCAACTCATTATAGTTTAAAAAAAGACAGTTTTAAGGGATGAAGCAACAAATAATTCTTCAGCATGTATCAACTAGTTTCAAGTAGACACACGCCAACTGATAACTAGACACCGATTTTCTGTGCACATAGGTGTTTATGTGTGAGTTTCTTCCGTTATAGAATTATGGATAATGGTAAGGGTGGGTTTTATTCAACAGACTGGAATAGACCGTGCGCATCCATGTCCAGGGTGGCAGCAATTGAATAAGGGGGCAGAGGTTTGATCATTACTGTCCATCATCCCTGTAACGCATAAAGGAGCAGGACCCTTGACGCCATTCAGAAGAGCAATCTGCTGAAGCCGTCTCCCTGTCTGACTGATACTTCCCGCTCCGTTGTTTAGAGCGAGCCACTGCTATTTATATTTCCACCTGCTGCCAAACATAATGAGTTATTTAGGGTTCAATTACAAAGCAGCATTAGATTTAGACGGGAATGCGGCGCTATGAAAAATCCCAGCATATTAAAACCCTAAATGACAAATTCGATGTCAGACATCATGGGAAAATGCCTGATACACTCTGTTTCTTCCGAGTACACACGTCGCTGAAAGACCATTTCACGGTGTCTAAGCTCAATAATGAGGTAGAAACGCAACTTTCGCAGACTACGTCCATGCTCGCTGCTTTTTTTTATTTGCCGTGGTCTATTTTGTCCTCATCATTTGATAAAAATCAGCGATAAATGCCCAAAACGATCATTCTGTGAGTTGACAGCCAAGTGTTAATTAAAGAGCCCAGTTCTTGGTCGCTCTTGAGTTCACAATGCGTCATTGTGTTATAAAAATTCATTTATAGTGACTGAAAATGAATTTAAGCACTTGATATATACTGGGTGATAACCACTGAGGGAATTTCTGATCAATTGAATAAAATGTATGAATAAGCGAAGCACGACCAGAGGCGACATGAGCTTGTGTGCATGTTCTGTTCCCGGGGATTTCACGGACAGATTGTCAGTACAGATGCTTGGATGACCAGATCTGCTTCATGAATATTCAGAATATGGATTTGAATATTATAATATTGAAGATAGAGTCATGCTCTGCTACACTGTCCACTCTCTAATGGGATCCAGTGTACCAATGTTTTTTTTTTATATATCTGAACCATAATACATCTTTTTTTTTTATATCAAAACCAATATTAAGTTTTAACTCAAGACTAATCATTTATAAAAAAAATGTCAGATCCGATTGTACTTATTTACCAATTTATATAGGTACTTGCAAAATTTGCAACTTGCTATTAACACTTTTGATAAATAAGCAAGTGGAGCGAGAGTAGATCTGAATATCACAAGTAGAAACACATGCCTTGAAAACCTCTGATGAAAGTGCAGATTAATGTTGTCGTCTCCGGACCCTCGCAAACACCGAGATTGAAGACAGAGTCTAACACTTCAGGGGCTCATCTCTGGGAATCTACTCAATAAAAGCCTTCAACGGTGAAAAATGCATGAGCGCTGTTGAATTACTTAAAACTTGGAACTTCTTGCAAAATTTAAGAAAGCGAGCGCAGGGTCTCCAGGACAGTGAAAATGGGGTCTTGGGGCATTTTTGTGTTGCATATACTCATATCAATATTGTAAATGGGCCAAAAGCTGTTGAAACTGACAATTTGATCAAAGTGACCAAAATTGGCCATTGGTAGTGTCTTTACATTAGTACGGTTACAATTCACACGTACAAAATGAACATAAATAAATGAGTGTAAATGTATAATTCATGAATGAATGGTTTAAGTAACCTAGAAAATTCCAGAGTATTTTCCAGAGAATCCTATTCACACAATCATGTCTTGCAAATGGCGTTTGCAGTAAATGAACCTATAGACAAAATACCAAAGATGTAATGATGGAAAACCATCCTTAGTAAAAGTACGGATAACTTACTGTAAAGTGACTCCATTAGGAGTTACAAGTCACCAGTTCCAAGAAGACTTAAAAAAAGTTGTAAAGTATCCAATTTCAAGAGAACTCAAGTATTTTACTTGTACTTTTGTATTCAGTTTTTACTACTTGTATTTCGTTTTTAAATTTCCTAATATAGAAATGAAATTTAACACCTCAATGTTTCAAAATGGCAGAACAAAGGTCAAATGAACTTGCAAGTCTAAATAAACTCTCTGTCTTTACTAAGCCGCTAATTAGCTCATAAATAACATCCAGTACCTTCAGCATCCTGCAGATGGCGATATTGCATGATTTGCCCAAGAACTTAAATGCGGTACAAAAAGTTGCCAACTTGTTGCGCACGACAATGTAATGAGTAGCGGTAAGTGTTCATTCAAAAGAAGTGAAGTAAAGAGAACTTTACAGAAATTTAGTCAAGCTGAGAGTAAAAGTTAGATTTTTGATACTCGGTACAAGTACAAAGAAGCCAAAAAAATTCTTAAGGGAAGGAAAGTAACAAAGTCCATTATCTCAAAAACTTTACAACCCTGCAAAATACTGCATGATTAAAACAATACATTGTTGGAGTGGTTAAAGTTAATTGATACGTTAGTGAATAATGAAACCTGTCTTTTTTCAGCTGGTCTTTAGGAAAATAAGTGATGTGAAACGTGAAGAAGAGGAGCGACTGAGGAGGAAGAATGAAGCCCCTCTGAATCTCCCTCCGGATCACCCGGTCCGTCGTCTGTTCCAGCGCTTCCGGCAGCAGAAGGAAGCCCGTCTCGCCGCTGGCCAGAACAATCGGGACTCTGATCTGGAGAAGGGGCAAATTCATAACGAAGTCATCAGCCAAGACGTGATTGCCACCACAAGTATTGTGACCGTAACAGAGAGTCCAGCCACTCCAATCTCATCACACCCCAGCAAAAACCAAAAACTGGGACCGTTCGAACAGGGAAAGCTCAGCGCTCCCACTCCCAGCATCTCCCGCTCTTCCGAACCACGTGCCCGGGGCTGGGCCAGGTTCCGAGAGGGCGTGGCCAAGCCGGACAGCTGGGGGAACGTCCCGAAAGCAGAATCCATGGAGACTCTTCCCGAGCGGAGCAGCTCCAGTAAGAATTCCGAGCCAAGCGGACTGAAAAAGACGGACTCTTGTGACAGTGGCATCACCAAAAGCGATCTACGACTGGACGAGGGCGGGGCCCGCACCCCTGGGGATCGAAGTCCAGTCCAGGCTGATGACAAAGCTCCTCCCATCCCACCAATCCCCACCATTCCCGAGCACACACTACACGCCTCGCTCTTGGAATTCCGCAGTGAACTCAAGGAGGAACTATCTGTACTTGGGAACCGAATGGTCGCGTTGGAAACACAAGTGGCCGAGGTGTTGCGTTTGCTAAGAAGCAGAAAAACTCCGTCCTCTCCCATGTCACTTTTCCAGATCTCCAGACCGACATCGCCAGACACTGACAAGGAGGACATGTTCCCTTAAAAATGAGAGCGAGGACGAAAAAAGAAAGGAGACTTCCGGCTTAAAAGGAAGATGACATTTCTGTGTCATCGGAAAGAATGGACCTGCCTTTGACATCGGTGCCAGCAAAGAGCCACAGAAGTGGATGTGCACGTGTTGGAGCGAGGAAGCGAGTGCACAGAAGATGCTGAAAAGCAGAGGATGCCTTATCCCACGGCACAGCATCTGCACTACCAAAGCGATGGCGTGTTAGCTGTCACAATGTGAGTTGAGATGCCTGCAGCTGATACTCACTCTTAACTGAAGGTTGTCATGGTAATACAACATCCCACGATGCATATGTGGATCCTCAAGATCCATCTCTAGTAGCAAGTCTTCCCCTCTTTCGGTCTTTCTCTCACGTACACTTTGCTTTTAGTGCCATGTACCTCAGAGCACACTTCTTCTGGAATAGACGTTCTTTGCACTATCCTGCTGTTTAACTCTCCACCATGATTAGCAGACTATATAAAGCCAAGCATCTTGATGGAACAGGTATGGATCTGAGCTGCTAGCTAAAGAATTAACTGGATCAAGCTATAAAAGAGTGTCCCAGCAAAGCAGAAATAGTGCAAAACCCCAGGCAGCTTTGGAAAATTACACTGGGTAAATGTGTTTGTACAACAAGAAAACCAACTAGTTTCCCAAGGCCCGTGTATGAAAGTGCTGTGTGTGTGTGTTACTGGAGGAAGTAATTAGATCTACTGGGGGCTTTAATTGTAATTTTCGACAGCTGTTAAGGATCTTTTTTTATGACTTGCGTCAGGGATTTATCAGGAAGAACCTACCGGTAAAAAAAAAAAAACGTGTCATATCACAGACAGCAATTATATTCATGATTGAAAATTACGCATTGCCCTTAGTACCAGAAATGCATTTTAATTGTTTGTTTCTATTCAGTTGCGAAAATATTATGGTATTGTGTTTAATGGTAAAGTCTGTTAGAGAGATAATTCTACAGTATTTCTGTTATTTAACGTATCATGGCAATGGTTGTTCGTCTTCAAATTATAATTTTTTTGAAAGTGTTACGCACATCTAGTTGTGATTTATAGGAAATGTTTGTCTTTTTACAAAGCCAGACGGGCCGGTGGTTCTGTTGACCAGCATTTGCGGATCTGATGCGAGACTGATGCAAGTCATGTTAAAGGTCTTTACCTGCAGACATCTGGAAATGAGCCTCTTTGAAGATGATCTGTGAAGAAGAAGAAAAAAATCCAGTAGCTGAAGGCTTTTTAGCAATGGTGTTGCATCTTCATTACTGGTTTATGTCTTCCGGAAAGCACATTTACATATTTATTTTTTGGTGAATTATCTCTTCACTTTGGAAAATCTGTGAATTTGATAAAACGGTGGTACGGTACAATAACACTCACTGCAAACAAGGAAATGAATGTTTTTACAGATACATCACGTCCATTATTCTGTAGCATTGTCTTTTCTCCAGTCCTTTTGAATGTCTGCAAGAAAACGTAATCTTTAACTGAAGATCGCTGTCAGTAGCCTACAATAGGCTTTTTATTGGGATCCCTTTGTAAAAAGGCATTGTTGAAAATGTTCACTTTTTATCAGACAATATAGGCCAAGAGCAGATGATCTTATAATGCAAGTCTGGCTTGTTCACTTAATTCAACATGACACAAAAAAAATCAGTTTATTTCATTCTTCTCAATCATTTTCCCAGCTTCTCTCACTCAGACCAGCTTTATTTCCATAATGAGCTCCGGGGGGAGAAAGTGGAGACTAGCATTTCTGGTTCTTGTGTTTGGAGAATAGTGGTAATGAACATACTGTGTGTGTCGGACGAGCGGTTAAGGGACTTATTTGCATGTTGTGTGATGTTCTCAGGTTAGAGAGGCCATTATCAGGTCCACGGGAGATGTGCTGAGGTCTGCATCACCTGCTTACACACTAACTGAGCGGATTTTTTTTCACTAACTGAGCGGATAAAAAAAATGACTCGGACTCGGAGAAACAAGGTCATATCAGAGGCCGCAAGTGATAAATCCACAGGCTCTGAAAAGGATACAGAAGAAACCCAATTATTGTGGCATTCCAAATAAATGTAAAAAAAATCTGAAGTATTAAATTAAAAATACAGGTTTGATTAGAATTTTGCCAACACTTATTTTAAAAACTGGCAATGAAACACTGCAAAAATCCACATGACAAAAAACAAGAAAATGAAAAACAAAATTAGTAAAAATAAAAAACTTAAATCAAGTAAAACTATCTGCCAATGAGGTGTGATAATGTTTACTTAAGACAGCTTGAAACAAGACAAGAAAATCTTGATTCATTTATGCAAATGTTCTTGTTCCATAAAAAGTAGTTGTTTCTAAAATTGAGAAACATTGTGTTTTTAAAATAATTAAATTTAACTTGACATTTCTTGAAACAAGCAAAGTAATTTTTTATTCTTAATTCTAAGTTAATTTATCTTGTAAGAACAAACAAAATGTATTGTCTAATTTCAAGATTTTGAAGAGTTTACTTTTTGCAGTGAAGATCAAACCAAAATTTGCCCCAATATTTGACCAGGTGAATGTTTGATTATTGAAATTAAACCGAAATTAAACTAAACCGAGCCAAATCAAAAGCAATAAGCCTTGCTGCGGCAATTCACACTGATTTTTCCTGTTTGTCCAACCAAGATAAACACACGATGCTACTAAAGTAAAGGAGGAATGGGCTCTTACTGTCACCAGATGATCCCGGAGCACAGCAATAACACTTCTTCATTCCGAGGGACGAATAAAGCTGAACAGACTGAGCAATTTCAGCATGCAGAACTTTCAACTCTGAAGAGATCCATTCTCAATGATTGTGAGCCACTCGATTTGATCAACTATGACAAAAGCATGGCTTGATTTACACTTTAATAAGGTTAAGACATGCATGGTAAATAAAAGAAAAGGTGAATACATTACCATTAAAAGGAAAGTCTCCTCTTCTGCACGAGTATTTAATCTCTCAGCCCTTACGGCTAATGGATTCACTCTTTGTAACAGACCTGTCTGACTCCTGGGAAACGAGTTAAAATGTGCATTTCAATTGGGAAGAGGAATCCTCACCGATTGTGTGCTTCTATTAGATTCGTTTAAGAGTGGAAATATGGTTTCAAAAGCTAGACAGAGAATACACCTGGCTCTAAACATGACACCGGTCTAGAATTAAGAGATTATTTTTGCTCAACGGTAGCACATATGAACATAAATCCAAATAACCTACAGAACTGAGCATATATATTTTGCATTTAAATCAAGCAAGCGTATTTTATAATATTTCCCCAACATTCAAAGTACAGTCATTCCAGCGATAAACAAAGAATGTTGAAGACCAAATACAAAAGTTTTTTATTTTCTTAACGGAGTATTTATGGAGTAAAATCACACAGCAGTGTTTATGTTGGCATGTACTGTATGTACACTACAGAAGCACAACATCCTAGGGAACACGGACTGGTTTTGAAGTCTGACAGTGGTGGTGAATACCAAACTTTCATGTCATATCACACAGATTGTTGGACAAAGAAGACTGTGGGTTCAAACACACTTTCAAAACAGGCAGATCTAGGGATTTTCTTCAGATGTTCTGCTGAACGCATGGTCATTATCCACTGAATTGTTCTCACAGAAACCTTCACTTCACAAGAAAATTCTGCTACTGTAAAGCACAAAGACGAGATTTGTAAAACTGCTGTAAAATATTATTTATGGTATTAAAGTATTTTATATACGTATTTGTGTTTGTCACTGCTTATTTGTAAATCTTTTTTTTTTTTTTTTTTTAATTTAAAGATGACACTTTACATTTGCATCTATCAGCACTTAGTAGGGGACCTAGTAACAAAATCTGAATGTAAAATCAAAAGCTAAAATTTAAAAAGAAACACAAAAATACTTTACATTTTCAACAAATTTGAATAACACTCATTAAACTCATCTCCACTTCCTGGCTGTCAATCAAATTCTCACCAGCCAATCAGAGTGGGTTCGGCCCCCACTTGAAACTAGTGCCAAAAGTCCAAATGCAAAAATCATGAAAAAATAAGTTTTGAACAAAAATATGAAGATTGCAAGGGGAAAAAATTAAAGCGTGAGGCATTTTTATTCGTTAGTTTGAAATTTTGCCACTAATCGTATTCCACACAATTTCAATCGCACACCGTAAACTTTGCTCATTTCACTTTCTTTAACACTGCCAGTTTAAACCAACTAAAGATGAGCTTCTGTATCTTCATGATTGCATCTCAACCAATTACTGTCCCTGATGTTCAGCTATAAAACATTTAACTTGCATCCTAATACTTTCCTTTTAAGATTAATGTCTAAACACAAGCCTGGAAAGAAAGAACACAATCAAATCATCGAACACAAGGAATGTGATTAAAATGATGATTAAAACGGCATTAGTGGAAATATTATAATCAAACTGCAGCTGCGCAAAATAAGTAATTTACAGCAGACGTGTGGGTGTGGTAGGTTTGTACATAAATAAAAGTATTGAAAGAGATCAGATCGACATCACTACCTCTTACACACGTTGTTGACGTCATGTTTTTAGTCAGAAATAGGTAGCAATATTATATAGAAAAATTGTTAGTCAGGACTGAGATTGATTGCACTTTAACTGTAATAATTTACACTGTGTGCAGTGTTTAGTGTTCACGATTCGAAATGTGAAAATGTGCACACACACACACACACACAAACCACCCACAGTAACATTACAGACCTGTGCGAGAAAATATCATGCGCACACACACACGCACACAACCACCCACAGTAACATTACAGACCTGTGCGAGAAAATATCATGCACACACACACACACACACACATTAAGGACCTGTGTAATGTGTGGTGTCACTGAGCAATTTCTGCATGATTAATGGAGAGCGCAGGTCAGGCATGACCCCCATTCTGCCGTACCACCTAATGAAATAACAACAGAAAGATAGACCACTTTTCACTGCTAAATATAGACTGCAAAAACAAGTCAAGCAATTCAGCAATAAACAATACAGCAAAACAAACACACATAATAAAAGGCATTGTGACTTTACACCGACTCGCACGTAAATACCAAATACACAATTCAAGAAATAAAATGTGTATCGTGCACAAAAGCGAAATGGAAAAAGACAGCTACTTTGAAGGGATTAGCGAGGAATAATCTGATGCTGATTAAGGAACGCTGCTGCGATAAAGCTCTTTATGGCATAATCCTCCTTTCTAACACCCAAACATAAGTCTTGGCGCTTTCCAATCAAGGAGAAACTACAGGCCACCAGATCACTAATCTAATTAAGCGCAGATCAACTCGAGCTGTTAGTTAACAGACAGTGAATGATACACACGCACAGGAGGAAAAAGAAGAATGATGGATGAGAAGATGGGACCAGACAGAGAGATCAGGACAAGAAAGATCAGAGTGACAAAATAAATGAGAGGATGGAAATACATACAGATGGATGGAGAGCGAGAGAGCGAGTGTGTATCCTGTCATCCGCTGGCTGTTGATCAGAGACGTGTGCTACCAATAGTGTTCAGACAAACTCATAAATAAAGAAGGGACAGGATTCGGCATCAAACAAACACCTGGAGCGCTTCCCCACACGCAGATGCTGTGCAAATACAGATATTACACTTCTGCAGTTCAGAGGAATGTGACTTCTTCACTTCAGCAGAGGACGGAAGATTTCGCTTCTGCAATACTGGCGTGTTGTCATCTCATGTCCCACTCGATCCCAACTTGAGCAAAACAATAGAGGAACGCCAACATTGGAATGGCAACTGTGGACAGGCCTGTTAGAAATGGAAAAAAAGAAAGTTACGTAAGTAAACAAGTACAACAGAGCTTCATATCTCACTGAGATATCTTTGACGGAAACAACCTCCAAAGTGGCCGCTTTTAACCCTCATATCTTCGTTTCAGAGAAACAGCAATAATGTTCGCAGGTCAATTTGACCCTGGATTTTTTTTTTATGCATAAGTGTCAGAAACAAATTTTCCCAAAACAGTATGTTCTGACTCTTTTTAGCTTCAAAAAGACACATTGATTTTATAGCTTCCATCAAAATTGACCCAAACATTATCTTTGTAACAAAAACATTAACACAAGACAAAAACAGTAGACGTTTCAAAGTGAGTATATTTTTGGGCTCAACGTGGGTCAATTTTACCCAAACATAATCTTTGTAATATAAACAAGTAGCATGGTGTTACAAATATGTGAACTGAATCGTTATATTTTTTTTATGTTGATTACACCAAACAAGCCAAGCAGGATATTAAAATATTTTTAAACTTTGAAAACAGTTCAATTTGACCTGAACATATTAGGAGGTTTAATTACTTCAGCCATAAATTATCCTCTCATCCTTTTTAAAGATGCAGCACAATTAAAGATTATTGGACTTTCCAACAGTCACTTTATTAAACAGTCGAGCAGTCGTTGGTTAGAGAAGCTGAAATGAGAACAAGAGGCAGATTGGACATCTTCAAATTACAAGGGGGTTTAAAGAAATAAATCAATCATGCTCCAATCAGATAAATTGATCCAATATCGGAGGTGAAGTGCGTTCGCTTTTTTAGCATTCAGTGTGTAATACACTAGCACATTCATACACTTCATTCAGTTAATTTGGTTAAAGAATAAATAACATCGTTTTGCGTGTAACAAAGGCGCTGAAGGTCATTTATGAAAACCACTCGCTGTTCCCCATTGGTGATCATAATCTTCACCTCAACAGCAAAATCCATTTTAATCTTTAAAAGACAGCTGAAGATGCACATTTCCTCTGAGCTCTTGACTCACTGGATTTATGAAAATGTGATGTGTAAGCACAAGCTGTATTGTACTCTCTTTTGGATTACTGCTGTCCTGTTGTCATTCCCGAGTCACTTCAGATAAAAAGAAATGTTTCAAATAATGCATAGGCACAATATCTTGGTGAAATATGGATTTCTCTGCATCCATGGTTCTCATGAGAATGTAGGATCAAAATACGGCTGTGCTTTAATGTTTCTCAGGTGCTGGAAAGAGAAAGTCCATTTCTTTTTCCGCCGCTAGACACATGAAACATTAGACAGTATTGTCCGAGAGATGAAAGTTGATTTCGTTGTTCCCCCTCAGTAGCTCAGCGTTGGTCTGTGTAGTCTTCTTATGTCTTATTTTGTTCATAAAAAACAGAGCCCATATTAACATAAAAAGAAAAAATATAATAATTTGAAAATTATATTACTGTACAGTTGATGACAGAATTATTAGCCCCTCTACAAAACAGCGAGTATTTTAATAGTCTTTCAAAAATTCCTGTAAACAGAGCAAATCATTTTTTCAAGTTTTTGATAAAGATAAAGCTGTGTTCATTTTTTATACTTCTAAAAGCACTTTAAATACTTTTGAAATAATTACAATTTTGTAGAGAGACTAGTCATTTTGTACTCAACTGTATATATAACTGTAGTTAGTATTTTAATGGTCTTTCTAAAGTTTCTTTAAACAGAGCAAATCATTTTTTCAAGTTTTTGATAAAGATAAAGCTGTGTTCATTTTTTATACTTCTAAAAGCACTTTAAATACTTTTGAAATAATGACCCTTTGTAGAGGGACTAATCATTTTGTATTCAACTGTATATTATTAATTATTAAGATTATACTTTATTAATCCCAGAGGGAAATTCTTTTTCACAGCAGCATACACATAGCATATTAGCACAAGTAGCATATTATCCGCTACTGATTTAACTTGTGACTAAAAACAGAGAAACACAGATGGCTGGATGCTGTAAAGCCAGAGTGAAAAGACTAAATAATAATGAATAATGTCCAGCTATAACTTTTCCGTGCCCTGTTCCAGCAGAGCATCAACAAACCTTTCTGAGTGTGTGATTGGCAGCTTCTGTGGGGGGCGGGGAGGATCAGCTCAGCTTCCTCTCAGAGATGTCAGGAATGAATGATGCCAATGAGACTCACTGGTGCTCAGAAAGCCCAATGGCAAATGTGAACAGCAGATTCGGAAACTTCCAGATGGACACTCATCATCCTTAATGTTTTCTGAAGACCTTCACATCTGTGTCTCAATACCAACTCACAAAAGCTCTATAAATACTCTCTATAATATAATCTCGAGACCATTTCTAAGTGACCTTCCATGGATCAAGACACGTCTGACAGGCTTTTAGGAGTTCTTGTGTTTTTCAATTTGTCATCTCTTACTCAGCACATTTTGATTATAATAGACTATATTATAATGAAAATAAGGTTGATGGTCCTGGCCATGTGCCATTATGCAAATTGGGAAAAACCACTGGAGATAAAAGCATAATTGGGTAGAAACATCGCCTATGGCGGACAAATAGTTTAATATCTGTCAAAATGAGCAGCGAAAACGCTGTCCCTCTGTATCAATGCTTGAAGAAAATGTTGTATATTGCATTTATTAAGTTATAACGGCATTGTTACCAACACTAAGTGTCTTTATTGGGGCATTACCAACTGCATTTTGGTAGCAATGACTCCATTATAATTTGAGTTTACAGTATCTTAATCATGAATAAATGCAAATACAGTTTACATGGGAACTGGAATAGAGAGGATGAACAACATATAAAAACCCACCTTGTATAAAAACTCTCTGCCAGAAGATTCTCCCCACATGGATTCCACCCAGAAAATATAGATTGGACAAGATTAACATGGCAGTAGAGAAGGCAGAAATCAGAGCTAGGCAACGCCTCTGCATCCGAGTTGACAGGTAGGACGTCTGGAAGGAGAAGGGAGGTGAACTGTCAATTGAGTTAGGGTCTTGTTTAACATTTCCAGTATTACTATTAAGCAGTGTTGTAACAGCTGTCCTTGGCAGAAAAACCCTTCACTTCATCAAGCTAAGAGGACTACGTCTGTGTGTGTGTGTGTGTGTGTGTGTGTGTACTCACAATAGCCCGATGAACAGGAGAGGAGGAAAAAAACAGAGTGAGAGCGCTCTCCACTGATACCCCAATCCAGTTCAGGAGGGCCCAGTATTGCATGTAGTCATGGCAACCATGCCAAAAACACACAAAGCCAAACGCTAGAGCCGCGGAGACAAGTTTCCAATGCGCACCATGATGTGAACCCCCCAGTGGAACATATATGTATCTGAAACATACACACACACAATCATGTTTCGACATTTGACCTTTGCAAACATATATTTGTTTTGTATTAGGATAATACCATATTTACGCGAGTATAAGTACCCCTTTTATTTTTTTATCAAAAATGCACGGATTTATATATGCATCCATTTTTCCAAATGTCAGCAGCAATCAAAACAAGTGGAAATTCTAATATGTTTAGATTTATTTTTTAAACTTATTTTATTAACATTTTTTCCCTGCCAAGGATTTACGCAATTGTAAATCAACCAACGCAGAGTGTCACCACACTATTTATTGTCTAATATTCAAGTAAAACATTGAAGTAAAATTTATAGATTAACGGCGCATATGTTACAGATGTTTTGAAGGGGACGGGGGTGATTATATTTGCATAAATACGATAGATACGGACTTTTACTTACTTATTTATGATTGTTCATCATAATATTGCCATAAAAACATTATATTTGGTCACTGAAACTCCCACCACTTCCAGAGAGAGAGAGAGAGAGAGAGAGAGAGAGAGAGAGAGAGAGAGAGAGAGAGAGAGAGAGAGAGAGAAGGAAAGAGGGTTTTCTATACTACATTATATCTCGCTCTGTCTAAAAGAGTAGATTTTCCATTTCAGGGCTGAAAGAGCAACAATCTGTTCTAATGAGGCTGTTGGGATACTGAGGGACTGAGGGAGAGAGAGAGAGAGAGAGAGAGAGAGAGAGAGAGAGAGAGAGAGAGAGAGAGAGAGAGAGAGAGAGAGAGAGAGAGAGAGAGAGAATGAGCGGGAGAGAGATAAGTGAAGAAGATCAGATTAGTCCCTGACCAAAGCCGCAGCTGACAGCGTTCTACTGTGCGTGAAGGTGTGTGTGGAGATCAAGGAAAAACACTTTATTTCATCTTACATATACCTCCACCCTATAAGACCTGTAATATTGCCGGAATTTTATATAGTTATAGATTGTTGGAGTAAACAGAACATTTTTATTAATACATACAATTATGGATGCAAATTTGAATCAAGTAAAGTGAAAAAATATATAAAATAAACGTGGATTCAAAGACTTAAAAATTGCTGAAATTACTCAAGAACAACAGTAATATACATGTTTTTGCGGGTATTTTTGTACCTTTCATTGCAGTGTTCCTTTTTATATATTAATCTTTTACACTTTTGGACATTGTCTATCTTTTATATTTTTCTTCAGCATTTTATGTACCACTCGTGTTGTATGTCTGTCAGATGTATGGGGATGAGTAGGAAAACGCAATTTCGATACTCTGTATGTCCAGTGTGGGAGATGTGCAGAATTAGCCTTTCACAAAAAACCTTTTCACTTTTTGCCTTCTCACTTCCAAAGCTTTTCACAAAAAACAACTATATTCAGCAATATATGGAATTTGATACAGACACTATTTATTTATAAACTCAAAGCTATCCCAATGTTTAGTATTTAACATATACTAGCAAACAACACACACACACACACACACACACACACACACACAAACACACAAACACACAATGTTTTATTACACACAGAATTTGGTGTTTTAAATGTTATTTATATTGTTTATAGTGTGCAATGTTATTTCTGTTTATGTTACAGCATGCATCCTTATTTGCCTATTTACTCTTCATGTAGACATTTTTATATACTTATTTATACTGCTGTTGTGACATGCAATTTCCCAGCTGTGGGACAATTAAAAGCTTTTTCAATTTAAATAATTTCAAAACTTAATAATCACTATTCAATACATAAAAATGTAGTTTTATAGGTCTTAAAGTTATTTAAAAATGCAGCCTTGGTCACCTTATTAAAATCCCACTCGTTTGTTGAATATGAGCCTGTACACAGAGTCTGATTCGATTATGAAGAGCGTGTCTCAACAGACCAGCAAACACACTCCACAGTGAAAGCAACAGCTTCAAGCAGACAATAGCACACACACCGGAGAGATGAGGTGGCCGTCTGCGCACGCTTTAAGATCTCGGCTGAATCACATGTATGGAAATCTCCACACTTCCAAACTCGGCTCTTAGCAATTAGCTCACATTTAAAAGCGCATTAAGATCTCTCCAAAAACATTCACACACAGACACACAGCCCACCTTCACACTCCAATTATGCAGATCAGGCCTCTCTGCCACAATGCAATCACTGCACATTTTAATAAAGAGAAACTGGGATAAAAAACAAAGTGCAGATTTGAATTACAGGACATCTAGTTCCAATAGAAATTGCTGTGATGTTCTATAACAAGCCCGACACTGAAGCCGGAACACACCTAAACGCAGAACAATTGTTTAAAGTGTGTTAAACTATAATGGCAGACATTGAGAGATGGTTTTTCCATTCACACAGAATCAAAAAAAAAAAACTATGGAAAATGTACAGACAATTGTTGGAACTTGAATGTCTGCTAAAAATGTACCATATCATATTTAGAACTTATAATCTGCAGTAGATCAAAAAATATTTGAAAATTACATTTGATAAATTAATAACAATTATCTCAAACTCAAATATTTCATTTATAGGCCTAGAAATAATATATATATCTCTGGCTAATGCCAAACCAAGCTCTCGCACATATTCATTTCCAATGAACATATTCACACGGACTGGCAAGTGTCCAGCATGTTGGAATCGAATAAGATGCACTTTGTGCTAAATACATGCAAATACGACCTTGATCAAACATCTTTTGTCAATGGAAATGGCAGCTCTGCCAGTGAGTGACAATGCCATACACAACCTGAGCTTTATCACTCCAAAAGCGCCACAATGATCTCTTCATACAGATGGAGTGGATCTGAATATGAATAAACTGAGTCAGGAAATGCAACAGCTGAACAGACGGGGTTACACCGGGACCTGAAGAGCCTTTATTTATTTATCTATTTTTATGTTCTTCACTATCAATTCAATCTATTCTAGTCTGATGTGTATCATACGCACACGCTCGCACACACTGCTGAGATAAAACTCTCATTTGCTTCCTGTTTCAGTGACAGCCTTGGTAAAACACACACTCACACGCTACACATTATTATAAAAATAATAAATCAGATAATATTTACAAGAAAATGTGTATGGCACTTTAAAAAGTAAATTATCTAAATTTAATTTATAAGTAAATATTTAAAGAGACAATCAAGCAACAGCATAAATGGAACATAATCTAACGATGTGTAACAATGAGATTGTTCTGTTTTTTTAATTGTTCGTTGAACATTGTCAATTGTTCTTTAATTACAAAGGAATCAGAAAGCGTATAGAATTTTTAAATGCTGTTGCTGTTCCACTTAAGTTATTAGATATAAAAAAACAAAAAAGAAAAAAAAACAACGCATCTCTGAAACGTGAAACATTTATAATAGTATATACACAATATAAATGGGTTTTGTCAAGTACTAGAAGTGTTTATTGATCTATTATTGTGAATTTAGAATGACTTATAAAGGTTTTAGGAGGAAATTGTCCATCACAATAATATATACGGAATAACAATATTATGCGCACTTTCTGAGCTGTGCACTTAAAAAAGGAGAGGAATCTTACCTGATGAGCCATTTGTAAAGCCCCACATCAAAGTGTCTAAAAAATAAAAGACCGTAATAAGTGAGTTCAGGGGTTATTCAGATTCACAGACACACAGAAAACACACATCAGTAGTCATACAGAATAAAAAAGAAACGAAAATCAGCATAAATAAGATGCTTGGGGAAACCGTTTTAATGAACCTCCAGGGATAAAACCAGGTATTTGCTGACAGTCACAGAGAGACATGTTCTCAATTCCACACCAGCATTGAGCCCTGGTTTGATTCTGGTTTACACAAGGAATGGTTTGAGTTTGTGATGCAGGAATCGTTTTCAGACGGTCATTTTCAAAAGACAATCTGAGAGTAAGTGGAGCAGCTTGTTATCCACCACCTTTGTGCTGCCAGGGTGTAGCTGCACTGCACTGACTGTTCTGCTAAGGGTTCAGGGTTTTTAGGTTATTTTGATAGGCCAATTTAAAAAGAACAAATTTAACAAGAGTTCTTTGATATTCTTTTTAATATTCTAAGATGGTACACGGTATAGTTCTACAGGCATTACAGATAAAACACACATCTTCAAACTGAATTTGATGACAGCTCACAAGTCAAAAATCCAATTAATATTTTTAATCTATAAAGTTGTCAAAACAGGGTCATGTCAAACCAAATCAGCACATGCATCACTACACATTCTACCTTCATATCAGATTTGTCCTATCAAGCCAATTTATTGTTTCCAATAATTGAAGTTTAATAAAAATCCAACAGTATCCAATGTTGCAAATTTACATCATGTGGTCCTGATGCAAATCATCCAAATATATTAAAACTTTTTCAATCCTATAATGCTTTTCCCAAAGATGCACGCATTAAGTTTTCAAATACTTATGTTTCTTTCTTTTCAGACAATGCTGGCACAAACTGCTATGTACGGTATCAGTTTCGTTTCTGTATAATTATTGGTTAAATGAGCAATCTGACGGTATTGTATCATATAAACAAAAGCTGAAGAGAAGCAAATACAGAAGGGACACAAAGTTGAGTTCTGATGCCTATGGTGCCAATCGTGAGCTGTGAGTCAGATACTGAGTCACATACTGCAACATTTCATATATGGAAGACAAGCGTTGGCAGAAAATTAGGCTCTTTTTTTTTTTTTTAAAGGTCTGGTTTTATTATTAATAGAATACTCATGTTAAAGTAGACCCTCTGATATATCTATAGAAAAACTGTTATTCTGAAAAAAAGATAACTGATATAATTAATTGCTCTACTGTCATTACCACAAATACAA
Organism: Paedocypris micromegethes; assembly: GCA_028031935.1. NCBI lineage: Eukaryota > Metazoa > Chordata > Actinopteri > Cypriniformes > Paedocypris > Paedocypris micromegethes. The sequence goes on along the minus strand of CM051497.1, from coordinate 23,542,813 downwards.
ATGTTGGAGAAACTAAAGCTCATTTCCCAGAAAAATATTCCAGTGTATAATATATTAAATCACAATTATCAAATGCTATTTTGATATTGATATTAAAATTATATTTTGGTGCGAATGTACATGCTAAGTTCTTGGACCTGTCACATATGGTGTATCATATTGAGAAGAGAAAGACAAACTTTCAAACGTTGCTTTTGTTAAATGAAAATAAAACAAACGGAAATCAAAAGTACAAGAACAAAATACTGCGCAAACTCAAAACGCAAATGATTTAACACTTTGATGACAATGATGACTTTCACAACCGGCAAATGTATTTCCATTAAAAATAAATATTATTCGCGACTTTTCTTTTGCCTCAAAATTGCAAATTATAAAGGAACTGAATAACATCCTATTTTTTTGTTCTTTTTGAAATACTTTTACAATAATTACTTTATTGTTGGGGGGGGCAATAATTGTATTATTTATATTATATACAGTTTAATGTATATCATACACACACACACAAATCTATACTGTACAAACACACACACACACACACACACACACACACACACACACACACACACACACACACACACACACACACACACACACATACACACACACATCTATATGTACACCAATGGCCTGATAAAAAAACAACAGAAGTCATTCAGAATGATAAGATAGCTATAGGCGAGAGTCAGCAAAAGAGTGTAGCGGGCCCGCTGATGCTGCTCTAAATGTACCGTATTTTACAGCTGCCTATAAACCTTTCAACTGCCGTAAAGCCAGGCCATGATAGCGTCTGTGCTAAATCACACACATGCAGACGCAGCAAAACACACTTCCGTTCACGTGTGCGGACCTACACAACTAACTCCAGCAATAACTGAAGCCAAGAGCAATGTTTCACCCTTCCTCCCTTCTCCTCTTCCTCTTCTCCCCCACCATCTCATTTACTCCCTGCGAGACTTTTGCCTGGTAATCTGAGACTTGACCAGTCTTCATCTGGCACAGTTTGGAACTATTAAGCATCGAGACAAGTGTGTGAGTGTGTGTATGAGAGAGACATATCACAGTGAGTGTCTATGCCAATCTGTTTGAAAAAGTGTGTGTGTGTGTGTGTGTGTGTGCGTGTGTGATTGGGTCCGCGAGAGCTGAACTCCGCTGCACTGTCAGGGATTTAATCCAGATGAGGTCTTACGCAGGTCCGGCTAAAATCTCCAGCACATGTCTGTTTTCCTACAGCTCTCATTTATCACACTCCAAACTCCATCACTTTCACCACCCTCACACACACACACACACACACACACACACACACACACACACACACACACACATATCGGTACTTAACCTTTTACGGCTCATGATTTCAGCAGCTGTCTGCAGCTTGGTTTTGCTGATACCCACAAAACATGCACATTTTCACGGGATACAAAAAAAATATCTTTTTTTTCTAGATTTAAAGAAATCTATTTAATCTATCTAATATTTAATAATATATATCTACTGTATTTCTATTTAATATTAAAAATACCATAAAACCTCTAATAGAACGCCACCTCTAGTAGAACACGCCCTCTAATAGAGCCCCTCTGACGGAAGAGTTGAAAATTAGACCACCACGTTCATTAATAATCATCATATTAGAATAACCTACATATCATTTAATGCATTTATGAAATCCATTTGGCAAAGTACAGTATTGCATGAGCAGGTTTTACATCCTAATATCCTCAGTATCAGTAGACAAATTGTTTAATTGTATTAATAAACGTGAAAAAAGTGTGTACAGTATCTATATATCCCATATGGTCTTAGCCTCCATGGATCAAACAAACGGCAGTAAATGCAGCAAAATCCAATTGGCAAAGTACAGTATAGTTTCTATCCTATCATCCTATTTTCTTCAGTATTAGTAACTCAATTGTTTAATTGTGTTAATAAAGATAAAAAAACGTGTACAGTTGATACATATACCATATGCTCTTATCCTCCATGGATCAAACAAATGGCAGTAAATGCAGCTCAGCTCTGCCTTCTGCTGGTGTGTGTGTGTGTGTGTGTGTGTGTGTGTGTGTGTGTGTGTCTTACCTCCACATCCCAGTGAAGCTATACATGATGCTGACACAGCGGGGTAAGGTTGGTGGGTCCAGTCCGTCCAGCTTAACAAACACTGACACAGCTCCAAACAACACCAGATACTTCACATAGAAAAACTGCACTAAAGCCAGAGCCAAACCACCTGCAGGAGACACCATCCACACAGCCATCAGATGAGTTAAAACAGCAAAAGATCTGTGCAAATTTAGGCGGAGGAAGCTGAAGAGCAGTGGTGTAAAGTACTTGAGTAAATGGACTTTGTTACTTTCCCTAAGTATTTTTTGTATTTATTACATTTTTGAATTGCTGAAACAGGAGATCTGGAAAAAACCCACTCAACATATCAATTTTATAGGTTAAAAAAAAGGTACAGCCAATGTATTTAAACTTTCACATTAAGTATTTCAACAAAATATATATGTAACATGTGTGAACAGTAGATGGAACCTGAGATTATATATCATTAATGTGCCGACAGATCTGCAGGAACTGATGCTATGATGTCAATATAGACCATATAAATCTTTATGGAATGTTTCCAGTACCTTTTCGATTCTAAGCCAAGAAGAATAAAGGCCGTTCTGAAGGCAAAATGGGTCCAACGCAGTACTGGTAAATTGTACCTTTTTAGGTGGCTGGTAACTGTGTGTGTGTGTGTACACCATATACAGTATTTATTAATCAAGTAAATCCTGTCAACACTCTTGTGTGAACTTGTGACTCAGAATATGAGAATATGAATATTAGGAGATTATGACGTCCGATATATTCCGATACGGCTACAGACGTACCTAGTGCCCAGGCTGGCAGCATCTCCAGGTATATTTCCATGCTCTGGATGGCGTGGATGTACATGAAGTGAATCATGAATTCTGCTAAACACCACCAGAAAAACACTCGCAGTAGACTTTTCAAAACGTCCGTAACCGAAAGTTTACAAACTGGCCTTTCTATCTGCAGAGAAAGAAAATGGAGGCGTAAGATAAAGCCATACAAGCCAAATCCTGCACTTTGATTCAAAAATGGCAAATGTGGTTTTCCATCACCTGTTCAGTAAAGTCTTTGAAGGTCACAATCGGTCCGTTGTAGAACAGAGGATGATAAAAACAGTAAGCAATGAGTTTATAAAACTGAAAAACAACTGTCTGTAGCATCCGTTTTTGTGAGTTGTAGTTTGGTCCTTCATTTTGTAAGGGACACCAGCACAATTCCAGACTAAAACTAATGCAGCGCAAACCGCAGACTGCTGTACTGAAAAGTAAGAGGTAATACTTCTCCTCAGATGAGTACCAGCCACGCTAGATAAAGAAAAAAAAAATATGATTAAACCATATAAAGGTCAAACTCATTCTCTTTAGATGGATGACTGATTGGTCTTAAATGGGCACAAGTATGTCAAAGAATTGCACAATTAAACACACATTTTAAAAGATAAACAAATTTAAAGATATTGGAGGCTATTGGATATGTTGGAGGCTTATACAGTATGGCCTGTGTGTGTTGTGTTTTTTTTATCTTCCTTCCGGAATCCAAAAAATATGTCTGAAGTTTAAAAAAATTCCCTGTGACCCATAAAAAAGACGTTCAAAAAATTGATGGTAAATCAAAAAAGATTTAGAAGTTACACAAATTTAGGAAGCAATTGATGATTAAGGGCTCAGAAAAAAACAGTGCAGAATATTAAAACAATTTTTACCACTTCTACCACCGAAATAATTTGCACTTAAAGTAATTTATGGCGTCCTGGTACACTGATAGCAAGCATATGTATATTTATTGTGGGACAGCTTTATATTTTTTGACTCAACACTATTGGTCATTTGTCACATTGTATAGGGCAAATAAACCAGGCCCGTCTTGGATAAAAAGATGGATGGGTAGCTAATCAAATGCAAGAACATAAACCAAATGGCAAGTGATATTTAAAAATTCCATTTCATCATTGTCTTCTCAATAGCTCTTGGTCATTTTCTTCTAAGCGAATGTGATGCAGGGAAGGACATCTGGACTCCAGCCAGCAAACACAGCAGAAGCCACTTTCAAAAACTCATTACAACCACTCCAAAATATAGCTATAACTACCTCTAAATTACCCTAAACAACGGGAAAGCGCTCTGAAATTAGTCACTGGCTGATGCTGATTTTCTTTCGTATGTCATTACGGGTAGTTTCAGGGGTATTGCGTCTTCCTGAGGGTTCTTCACAGCTTAGAAATAACTGAGGCGAGCTGAACAAAAAGATCATTATAACCAAATAAACAACACATTTAATTATTTGTCGGTTGTTTGTTCTTTTAATGGCGATGCTCGAGAGGTTGGTTGATAGTTCAATTATTTTCAATGAAGGTTTATCTAGAAAGGAAACACCTAAGGAAAGAAGCCAATAATTTATTTTAAATCGATATACCTTAATTTTCTCCATTTCTTCCATAAGAAAATATGCTAGACTTCCTTCATTCTCGTGCAGACAACCTAAGTTGCCATAACTTTAACTGACAAACTTGTCAGTTCTTAAATCCAAGACAAACATTCTTTTTTTCTTTAATTAACTTTAATTAAATTAATTAACAATAAAAAAACTACTACTGAATGCTGAGACTGAGCGTTTAATCTCTCAAATGTGTAAAAAATTGAGACAATGCTGATAAATGTCTATCTTTAATGATTGGCCTATTTGAATCTGACCCAGACACTGTGTGTGCAATACACAATACATGTGATATTTAATGTTTCTAGTCTCATCCCAGTTTCAGTCTCATCCCCATTCTCTCTGCGGCAGTCTTAAGTCATCTCAAAGATCTTTTATCTTGCTTACTACAGCCAATATACGTGTAACTGTATTATATACAACTATAAATATGTATACACACACTGCATTTACGCAAATATAAGCACCCCTACACTGACTATTTATGCAGAAAATAAAAATTCCATTAACAGGCAAACATAAGCACACTCTTAATTTCCAGGTGTTCTGACTTTCCAGAAAAGATTTCGGACTTATACCTAATGTGTGACTCGATCATCGGTGTAAGGATTTAAGGATTGTGCAATTGAAAGAAAAAACATAATGCCAAAACTTCGGAAGGATTTTACAGGAAAGCTAAATGAATACCACAAGTTTACAATACGCCAGTGGGAGGCGCTATAATCCCTGCTCAATACAGTGTTCACAATACTTTATTGTATTTTATGTATTGTTCAATATTATTAATAAATACATTTTGACCATTCCCCATCATTGTTGTGTTGCTTCTATAACATAATGAACAACCTTCTGTGCTACTTGTCAATGAACACATTGTCATTAGTTAGATAAAATATAAACATTTTGAAATGATTATTTTACAATTGAGTATTAGATAAGCGTTTCTCCTACAACAGCAACATTATGATAAAGCCGCTTATAACCGAAGGTGGCTTTAGAAATGCAGATCTTTTCATACTTTGATTTTATAACTTGTGCCATAATATTTTTGATTTGTATTCGCATTAACCTACTGTAAAGACTCTTTATCTATCTCTAGAGTTTGCTGAGCTATACACACCTGTAGTTCCTGGAGGGCACCAACATTGAGCGTGGAGAGAAGCAAGAGGCTGCAACACCATGAAAGCGCAGGGCTACGGAGCTGAGCAACAGCAAGGGAGATACTTAGATGCAACGTCAAAAGAGCCAAGCCTTGCAGTCCTAGAAGCCAGCCAGCCGACAACACGCCATACAGAGCAATGACAGGCAACCGCAACTGAAACACAATGGCACATAAGAGGTGAGAAATCATTCTTATACGTAAATCTGACTACTGAGACTTACCTGAGGCTGATAAGAGGCCAGTTTAGAGACTGCAGCATGACCAAGTAAAGACCACAGCAGACATCTCCAAGCCCACTCATTCCAAAAGCCCCATTCAAAATCAGCGGGGTCCTAAAACCAAAGAACAAGACATATTATTTTAAAGTTCCATCCTCATAAAAATCCTATGCAGTACATAGTATATAATTCAAACACCTTCTTGAACCCCCAGATAAGAAACCCTTTCTCCAGCTGAACCTCTTTGTCCAGACTGACCTCATGCTCTGTCGAGTAAGCAAAAAAAAAAAATTAATGAACTATACTGAAAAATCTTTCAACATTGTTGATGTATTTTTTGTAAAAAGAATAGTTGAGCTCATGTTTATTTGGTCTTTTAAATCATCAGCAGCACAAAAATTAACACTTTTCATTTCGCCCCTGCAATGCAGTATGGGTTCTACTGTCCTTTCCTCCGCTCCACCCCAAGTGCATCTCTTTTTTTTCCTATATTTTCTCAGGATCGGCCTCTTGTCACCTCGACAGACGGTTTTCCTGCAGGGTGCTCAGGCAGGCAAGAATGCACACACACTGTCATAAATCCGCACACACGCGCACACACACACACGCACACGCACACACACATGATCATATTTGTTAGGTAGAAAGGAATGAAAAGTGGGATTGCAGTGCCATCTGATGGACACAAGGTGATGGAAAATAAAGCGGCACATTAATTATTTCCCCTTGTGGGAAGAAGTGACATTGTAATTTTAGTATTTAAATTTAAAATTAAAGTCGTAGCCTTATTTTGTAAAAGGAGAGTTTTTGCTGACATGTGTTCCATTAAACACAAATTATGTTTTTTCTTTGAATTGTTTATGAAAAAGTCTTGAGACTAGACAAAGCAAAAAGACGACAACAACAGTTTAAAATTATGACAAAATTGAAGATGATGTGATGTAGGTCGTTTATTTTACGGTTAAGTATGGCCACCGGTGATCATATTGACATTGAGCTCTGTATATAACCATTCAGTGAAGTTACACACACACACACACACACACACGCACACACACACACACACACACACACACACACACACACACACACAGAGCAGTGGGCAGCCTTAAACCATGGAAGCAAAAATAAAAATGCTTAAATGTGATACAGAAAGAACTCACCTTTAGAAAAAATGTGCAACTGGTAGAAAGAATAAATATGGACAGCAAAAGAGAGGATCCAGTAGGCTGTCATCTCCCATCGTGGTAGAGATACCAACTTCCATTTGAGAGCCATGGAACTAAGGAACTACAAGGAGAACAAACAGTAACGACAAGAATGAGGTAAATGAAATTCGCATAAAAATATTTGTTTTAATGTTTACGACCCTATAGTAGTAATAGTAGCATTTATTCCACAACAGTTACTGTAAAATAATTATCGGATTTGAATACAATTATATCTAGGGGTTAAAATCAGAGCACAAGACGGTGTTCTGTTGGCATCTAACAAAGACAACAAACGTGTTTCATCACAACAATTATCGCAATGACTCGTCTTGTTAGAACAATTACATTTGTACAACATGTACAGCCAATGACCGTTACACAATGCACTCACACGTAAATAAACGCTACTACAGTGGTGCCGCCAAACACTTCCGCGAAGCTCCGCCTTACTTTTCCGGGATTCGCAACTTACTGGAACCTGATTGGCTGAACAGACTTACACGTAGCTTTTACCAGGTTTGAACGCCGTTTGATTTACCGTAACTGCGTTTAAAATGCCCAATCACTTTTTCTATATTTGTCTACACATTCTATATATGTCTATATTTTTTTTCTCATGTAAAGATAAGCATACATTCATTTTAATCTGCTTTTCTACGTTGTTGTTTTTTTTGCCACTTTAGTCCATTCGACAAATTGATCGCGTGATTTGTATATGATTTTAGAGTACCGTATCTCCCGTGACTTCACATGCAAATTAAACTTTTACTCACTTGACTTGACTTGACTAGACTTTACTTAATTTATGTTTGCTTAAAACTCCTAGAAGAGCGTCCAACGAACGGTTTTTCTGCAAAATATCCACTAGAGGGCAGCAAACGTGTTCTAATGGAAGACCTTCAAACGTCTCAACATTTGTGTTTACTCATACGTTTCGGAAACAAACGAGAAATTCCTTAAAAACATGTACTATCAACGTGGCACGGGAGAGAGACTTTTTGCCATGCATTACAAACTAATCAGTAAAGTGACGCTTCGGCCGTCGGATTGCACGAATGCTCAAGTTCAAAATTACGCAACATCCAAAACTCCAACTTGATAAAAAAAAAAAAAAAA
>CM051497.1:23515747-23534564 GCA_028031935.1 Paedocypris micromegethes | reverse complement strand
AAAAAAAAAAAAAAAAAGGCAAAAGCAAAATGCAGATTTCCCAGCACCTTTCATAACTTCTGAAAGCACATACATTCTAAAACCCACTGGAGCTCAGCTGATCGCGAGGTTTGTCTGAGCTCTTCTTTTGTCAACAAGTTTCCTCCTCCCTCCTCTTCTTCAAAGACTCCGTCACCAACTGTGGACGCGTTTGCAAACTTTCCTTCGTGAAATGATGTCCGGGCGTGTGACCACGAGCTTGTTCCAATATTCGAGGACAGGACATTTCTTTAGGAACAGGAAATGTTTGCGGAAAAATATTGCTTTTGTGTCAAGGTGTCAGGCGAGATCAATATCCAGCAGCATCAGCGTCGCTCGGGCTGATCTCAGCAAACATCTCGCAGGGAAAACTTACGCGGATTTGTATGAACTCTCTGTCAGCGACTCGGAAACTTTTTGGGGATCCATTGCTAAGGAGAAGCTGACATGGATCAAACCTTTCGACCGTGTGAAGGACTGCGATTTGTCGCTGGGAAAGATCAACTGGTTCCTTGGAGGCAAATTGAACGTCTCTGGTAAGTTTATCAAACGTTATTTTCTGGTTCCACGTGTCATTGGCAATACAACATTGTTATACTGGTTTTCACGTTCTTTATTGTGGTCAAAATTATCTACAAGTAATGCCAATTAATCCAAGTTTTTATTTTTGACAATTGTGTTATTAATAAACTAGTAATCGTTTTCCATTAATGGACACTGCAATATTTATGTTTTAATATCGTGTACAGTATTCTGTATTACAAAAGCATCTTTCGTTTTCTTCCATTTCCTGAAAGTGAATTGTTTGGATGTACATGTGGCAAAGGATCCAGAACGTGTGGCATTGATATGGGAGAAGGATGAGCCTGGCACAGAGGAACGGATCACCTACAGGTAAGCCTAGAGGTCTGAAATTACTTTACTTTACCATCATTTAGCAGACATTTTTATCCACAGCGACTTACATTTCATTACAGTTTTTACAAATCAATAAATTCCTGCTTTCCCTGGGAATCGAATGCATAATCTGTTTTTTCAAAGACTGAGCTCCTGGGGAAATTACCATCTGGTTCTTATCATCTCCTCTCTAACACTTCAAGATTGCATTTAGTTCAAAGTAATCTTGACGTTTAAAAATTATTTGCTGGAACAAAAGCTGTTTTGAAGAGTCCCGTGATGGAATGTGTGCCCCTACTTCCCCCCCATGCCCTCGCCATCATAATGAGATCGACTGTTCCAGGCCGTGAATCAGATCACCGCTGTTAACAGCAGGCTAAATATTTACAGGATCCACTGTTTTTATATATTACCCAAACACAGCTTTAGCAGACTGACTCCTTGCTTTAAAAATAAGCCGTTTATTCCAAAGCTTTGACGATTAAACGGTTTGTCTTTATATTGCTTTCTCCAAGTCAAGAAAAATATATTTTTAGAATGTTGTGTGAAGGCATCCTGGTTGCACAATCAGTTTGTGGCTTTCTGCAGAAATTTCAGGAAGTTAGAAAGTGTTGTTATGAAGTAGGAAGTGTTAAGTCACTGAGCTCTCAGCCATATGGAAGACATCCAGAAATCCCTCATGTACAGTACATGACTAGCACACACTGTACTTTTCTTAGATGTGTCTGTTTCTCAAGTTCTGCTGGATCTAAAGGGACTCAATTACACTTTTGTTTCAAGGCGAAACAATTCGGAGACATGTGATGAACTTGTGACTTGTTTTGCTATCCATGGACACTTAGACCTCAGAAAACATAAAACACATGAAAGTGGTGTAAACGACTTGAGTAAATGGACTTAATTACTTTTCAGTATTTTTTGGCTACTTTGTACTTGTGCTGAGTATCAAAATATAAGTAACTTTTAATATAAGTAACATTGTGATTGTGCACGACAAGTCGGCATCTTTTTCTTCCACTGATAATTTCTTTGGCGGACACAATGATGTCGCCATCTGCAGGATGCTGAAGGTGCTGGATGCTATTTATGAGCTAAATCACGTGAACGTGAATTAGCGGTTCCACTTATATGTACATCTGGGTTTGACTGAGACTGACCTTTTGATCTTATTTGTTCTGCCATTTTGAAACATTGAGGCGTTTAATTTCAATTCTATATTAGGAAATTAAAATTAATAATTAATACTTTACAACTTTTAATGGTGAAATCTTTCCAAACGTACTCTCTGCATATTGATGTGAAAAGTAAATTTGTCTTCTTTTGCCAGGGAACTTTTGGAGATGACATGTCGCCTTGCCAACACTTTAAAGAATCATGGAGTCCAGAGGGGAGAGCGAGTGGCCATCTACATGCCGGTGTCACCTATGGCGGTGGCATCTATGTTGGCCTGTGCCCGCATTGGTGCTGTGCACACGGTGGTGTTTGCTGGATTCAGCTCAGAAGCTCTGGCTGGCAGAATTCAGGATGGTGAGTAAATAAACCATAGTTACTGTAAAAATAAACCAATCGGGAATGATCAGTCTTGTCTACACTTTCTCCATACTTATGTTTACACAGTAGTGGAAGTTAACAAAGTTTCACAGAAAATGCCTCGGACTCGACTGATAACCTTCACAGGGTGTGTGTTCTTAGGCCTGAATATTCTTATCTGTTAGAAACAACACAGAGCAGATGTTTCATTCTGATTGTATCTAATATGATAAGTGCGTTTTTAACCACATCAACACACACAGTCTTCTTTACCCTGCGTGAAGTGAAATTGTTAGATTGTTGTCAATAGTGTCTGTTTAATTCTTCCAATTCTTTATCTTTTTCACACAGCCCAGTGCAAGTATGTCATCACATGCAACCAAGGTGTGAGGGGCGGCCGCGTCTTTCCCCTGAAGACCACCGTGGACACAGCGGTCAAGAGCTGTCCGTCTGTCCGGCATGTGTTTGTGGCCCAGAGAACAGAAAACACCGTTCCAATGGGAAAACTAGACGTTTCATTAGAGAAGGTGACTTCTGCAGTTCTGCAATCACCAATAATCCCAACATCCGATATGAATAAAATTGTTAAATGTAGTTTTATTAGTTGGCTTTTAATGGAGGGTGGTGTTAAGAACATGAAGGCTGTGTGTTTGGTTTCCAGAAAAGATGGTTCAGTGACTGTAAAGCATTTAAGTTGCTTTGGATTTTTGAAGAATCTGCTGGAAGCACAGATAGAGTTCCAACTGTGTTGGAATAGTTACAAAAGAATTTGATGAATTTGTGTTTTATTACGCATAAACGTCAACAAATGTAGGGTATTTCTGATTTCTCATCAGTTTGGCACAAAGCTGTTTTTGTGGCATTTTGAGGTTTTCTTGAGGAATTTTCAGTGCGCCAATTCAAGGCCAAAAACTGTTTTGTCTGAAAGTGAGACTGATCAGAAAGAAAACGGCAGTATATTATAACTCCGTTTTAAACTTTTAACAGATTTTATTTAAGAAGATAAACTTGTGTTAAACTTACTGAGACTTTATATACTGCAATTTCCCCGCTGTGGGACGAAGAAAGGTATTTTTCATTTTCTGAACACAATGACCATTTGCAATTCCAGCTAATGAGTGAAAATGTATTTTTATGCAAGCAAAATATAATATAGTATAATAGAATAGAATAGAATAGAATAAAACATTATATAATATTATATTATATAAACAGCAATATGCAAGAACCATAGTTGAATGTTTTTATATAATTGATGATTGTTTTTTTCTATCTGTCATAAGAGGTACAAGGACGGAGTAAGACCACATGTAATTCCTTGTTGTGCTATGCAAACTTGTCCATTAAACCTGATTCTGATATACACTATACATAGTAACCTTGAATTGCATTGTTGATATCTGTAGCATAAATGTATTAAATTGAACAGTGTTGTTGTCTGTGACAGGCCATGGCAACTGAGTCCACCGTGTGTGTCGCAGAGGCCATGGACAGTGAGGAGATGCTGTTTATGCTCTACACCTCGGGTAGCACAGGGAAGCCCAAAGGCATTGTGCACACACAGGCTGGTTACCTGCTCTACGCTGCCCTAACACACCAGGTGTGTTCAGCTTACATACTACAGCAATTATCCAAAACTTTTTTACAGAAAAATTGTACACAATAGTAATTTGTACAAAATTGTAAAATGACGGTATATTCGGGACTATAGGGCGCACAGTTGATAAACGTATATTTTCTATTGTTTTTTCATGTAGGCACACATTTTTTCAGAATTATAAATGGCACAATTGTTTTGTATTTTAGGTGCACCTTATAGTATGAAAATTGCGGTAACTTAAAATCCAATTATGTTTATACCTTTTATATTTGTTCTTTGTAAAATAAGGGAATAGTATGGACGTTTGTCTTGTTTCTTTCAATGCAGCATGTTTTTGACTACACGCCTGGTGATGTGTTCGGCTGTGTGGCTGACATTGGCTGGATTACGGGTCACAGTTATGTTGTGTATGGACCCCTACATAACGGAGGAACATCTGTCCTGTTTGAGAGCACTCCTCTGTATCCGGACCCTGGTGAGACAAACTCTTTACTTGTCTAATTATTTATACAAGTTATAATTATGTATATATATTATACAAATATAAGGACGAATATAAGTTAGAATTGGAATTTGAATAGGTATGAAACATAGAATATAAACAATATTTTGAGTCTTGCGTTAATCTAGCTTATATTATATACATATGCTCATTAGCACGGTGGCGCAGTGGGTAGCGCTGTCGCCTCACAGCAAGAAGGTTCTGGCTGTGACTCGTGGTGTGAGTTCGAGGCCGGTCGGGGCCTTTCTGTGTGGAGTTTGCATGTTCTCCCCGTGCTTGCGTGGGTTTCCACCGGGTGCTCCGGTTTCCCCCACATTGAGAAAAACATGCGTTTCAGGTTAATCTGGCCGTGTGGGTGTGTGAGCGTGTGGTGTGTATGCCCGGTTGAAGTGGACGCTGGCGCAGATTGGCTGCCGCTATTTCACCGGGCAATTGGTACGTGTGTGAATGTTGTGTGTCCTGTAAGGCGACCTTGAGTGTCATGAAAGGCGCCAATAAATAAAAAAATCGAATGAATTATTAATTATTATTAGGTTCACCTGTCATGGGCATGTTAACACTAATTTCTAATCTTTTCAAACCGAGCATCAAAACAGAGAAGAAATGTGATTAAAGTAACTTGAACTTAACTTTACTTAAACACTAGGAATGATGTGACAAATCTACTGGACTGGGATTCGAACCTGCACACAACTGCCACTACTACCACTACATAATACTCTACATAATATTACTACATAATACTCTCTGAGCTGCTGTGTGTGCACTCACCCTCTCGGTCACTCCGGTCAGCTGACCAGCTGCTTCTCTGTGTACCGAAGACACAGTGAAAGCTCAGAGGTGACAGGGCTTTTGCGGTTACGGGTCCGAGGCTGTGGAACGCTTTGCCTCTGCAGGTTAGGCAGGCACCTACCCTGACAAGTTTCAAATCATTGCTAAAAACCCATCTCTTTTCCATGGCATATGACCCAGCATAAACATTTTGGTTTTATTTTTGGTTAATTTTAATCACACGTTTTAGTCCTTTTAATCTTTTTGTGCTTTTTAGTAATATATATATATATTTATTTGTTAATTTTATTATGATTGGATTTGTGGATTATGTGATTATGTTTTATTGTAAAGCACTTTGGTCAGTCTACTGTTTTTAAAAGTGCTTCTATAAATAAAGTTGACTTGACTTGACTACTACAACAGCTGTTTCAATGCTTTATAATAATATAATATAATAATAATAATAATAATAATAATAATAATGAGTATTTGTAAGGCGCTTTTCACAGTTTTAACTGTCTCAAAGCGCACATGTAAATATGTAAGGGAAATGTTGCTTTTTATTCAATTTGTCATCTGGGTTGTTGGTGTTAACTAAGTGGCTGCGGTTATGACAAGACAAAGACCAGCGAGCAAGCACATACGCGACGTGATAATGCGAAAATACATGTGGCATTCAAGTCAAATGACGGAATTTACGGGAACTGGTCATTTATTTCAGTGATTACGTCAGTGGTTATCAGAATCAGAATCAGCTTTATTGGGCCAGTATGTACATGACAAACACGGGATTAGATGTGGTCTGACTTCACATCAAGAAAAAATAAAAATAGAATAGTAAGAAATACGCAAAAAATGTAAATATCGATTGTGTTATTGGCCCTAGAGCCAAGAAAAGACTTTCCTATTAGCCTCAGAGATCATCTTGTGGCACATTGACCTGAATAGTGAGTGCAATCTTCCTTTATGGTGTTAGGTTGGACCTGATTTAAATTGAAATGACTCCCCATGAGTGGCCATAAAGCGCTTTACGATGGGACCTGGAGTCATTTCCGATAATATAGCTACTTAAAACCACTCGAACTTGCTTTTAATAGGCTGAAACGCTAATCTGATGCACAATTTATTCAGTATTAATGAACATTAATCAATAATGTAAAAATATGTTTTGTGTTTTTGTTAATAATTACCTTTTTTATTATATTATCACAATTTAGTATTACACGGGAAACAGGCCAAACAAAGTATTTTTTGTGTTTCTTATTGATTCTTTTACGTGTTTTCCGATTCAGGTCGTTACTGGGAAACCATTCAGAGGTTGAGAATAAACCAGTTTTATGCAGCTCCCACTGCCATCAGATTACTGCTGAAATATGAGGAAAGCTGGGTTAAGAAATACGACCGGTCCTCACTGAAAACTCTGGCATCTGGTGAGCTTTTCATGTTCATTTAAATTATTCCAGTTTTGCATATTATAACATAATTAATTATAAAAAAACGAATTTGCCTATTTTGATGGGATGAATAATCTTTTTCTGGTTGAATCACTTTAAATAAAATCACATACTTTCCTGATATCACTGTCATCAGTCTTTAGTGCAATCAGTGTGCAATACTAATTAAAAAAAAGCTTCACCACAACACTTTCCCTGTTTTCAGGGTTGTTGACTAGTTAGTTTAGTGTTAAGACTGCTGAAGATGTTTATAAATGAGTTCAGCTCAACCGTGGCAAATCTGAGCCAAACCTCACAATGTGCGTCTCTCTGTCTCTTATTTTGCTGTTACTTCTAGATTTGATTTTGAAATCTATATAATTTTAATCATCTTTGTCTTACTTTTACTAAATCAATTTATTTTTATGACGGTTTTTTAATTGCTAATCGTTTGCAGTTGGAGAGCCCATCAATCATGAAGCATGGGAATGGTTCCATAATGTGGTTGGAGAGGGGCAATGCCCTCTGGTGGACACATGGTGGCAGACAGGTAAATCACATTTCCCTTAGACAGTGGCCACGTGTCGGCCCTTAAATGTTATAATATTTATATTAATAGTTGTAAACCACTAGATTTTTTCTATTTTTAGAGACTGGTGGTGTGTGTATCGCACCTCTTCCAGCTGAACTAGGAGCAGAGATACGACCTGCCATGGCAATGAGGCCGTTTTTTGGAATCAAACCAGCACTTTTAGGGGAAAAGGTAACTTTATTTTCTAAAAATACAATTAAAATTAAAACAAAAATAATTAAATAAATAAAAAGTGACAATTTGAACAAATTCTAGCCAGACAAATTAACAAAAAACTGAGTATGACATGTATACAAAAGTCAATGATGAGCAACTTCCAAGCCAAACCTAATATTATTTAAATAAATTAACTGTAATACGTATTATATAATATTTGAATATATAAACGGATCATTTTTGCTTCGCGTGAACCTTTCACCTTTAGCACAACGACAATACTTAAGAATTTCCTAGTGTTGCAGGTCGAGATGAACTTTGAGCTGAACTGCCTGTTCATCCGGAAAGTGTGAAACACACACACCCACACACACACACACACACATGCCGGAACGTGTCTAGTCTCCTCCGAGTCATTTATTATAATGACTATTTTAATGACTTATTAATGACTCTAGAAAAACAGTGATGAACAAACATTTTCACAAAAATAAAGCGAAACGAATGTTTTTTGTTTTTTTTTAATTGTTTTTTGTGAAATGGCTCATTCACATTGCTGTCATACACAGGGACAGACGCTAAAAGCAAATGATGTCAGTGGAGCGCTCTGCATCAGTCAGGCTTGGCCTGGAATGGCCAGAACCATATTTGGAGACCACCAGAGATTTGTGGATGCATATTTTAAAACTTATGAAGGTGAGCGAGACCCCCGGGGCTGTTGAGCTGGGGAAGAAAAGGAGCTCTTGGTGAATTATTTAAACATCCTTCCTGACTTTTACATCAAAAAGGCACTTTTGCAACTTTTAGTTAAAAAATAGTCCATTATAGTTCTGAGGCTTGTGAATCACACAGCATTTGCACTTTGGATTTGCATAAAGCTAGTAAAAAGGGTGAGATGATAATGAGAGTTTTGGCTCTGTAGGTTATTACTTCACGGGGGACGGGGCGTATCGCACTGAAGATGGTTACTACCAGATCACGGGACGGATGGATGATGTGATAAATATAAGTGGGCACAGGCTGGGCACTGCTGAAATAGAGGACGTTCTGGTATTACCAATTTGTTCATTTCAGCACAATTGTGCGTGTGATAAGTTCTTAATGAGAGACGCGGGCTCTGTGTTTTTAAGGACGAACATCCAAATGTTCCCGAGACTGCTGTGATTGGAGTTACTCATGAGATTAAAGGCGAAGGTGAGACCCCTGATGAGCACCATTCATTCCAGGGCCATCAGAAAGACCCCAAGCACCCAGAGACCTTTTGACCCGAGTCACGGTGATTTTATAGCAGTAATTCTCCATTGAGCCAGAGGGGCCAGTTCATCAATAGAAAGGCAGAGTTGGACACTCACATACTGGGTTTGTGGTTCATTCAATGCAACCAACTTGGAATTCCAGATCATCCATGTGATTGGTCATCATTAACTGCATGTGGACACGCCCATCATGTGGCCTTAACTCGTGATGCCATTTTTCAATAGTTTAGTGATCTTCACAGAGGTGTAAAGAGTACCTGAAAACCATACTTGAGTAATAGTACAGATATCATACTTTAAAAATTACTCCATTGCAAGTTACAAGTCACCAATTTTAAGAAGACTTGAGAAAAATTATTGAATTTTTTAAAGAAGGCTCAAATAGAAAGAAATGTGAAAACCAAGATTTTTATTTAGATTAATTTTATTTTAGATAAGAATTTTATTTATGTGGTTTTATTTTCTAATATACGTAGAAATGAAGTTTAACACCTCAGTGATTCAAAATGGCAGAACAAAATAGATAAATAAAAAAGAACATAAAGTCTTTGTCAAACTCAAATGAGCTCAAAAGTGCAACCGCTAATTCAGCTCATAATTAACATCCAGTACCTTCCGCACCCTGTAGATAGCGATATAATCTAAAAGCGTAAAGAAGAAAAAGAAGTATTTTAAAAGTATTTTCAGTATTGAGTCAAAAATGTTAGGCTTTCAGGCTTTTCAAAAGTCAGAACTGTGCTAACATTTGCGTGGTGCTAATTTTTGCGTGTATACGATAATTATTGAACATTCATTTAAATCCATTCATGCTTTTCTTTTTAGTTCCATTCGCCTTTGTGGTTTTAAAGGAAAGTGCGGCAGGAAGTCAGCAGACCGTCGTAGAAGAGCTGAAGCATCTAGTGGCCACTAAAATAGCTAAATATGCTGTGCCTGAACACTTCCTGGTAAGATGTGTATGTGTACGTGTATTTAATACGATTTATGCATTATTTTTTTTTTGTTGATGTGCTGTTTTTTAATTTAAGAGCAATTATTACCAAACACTCTGATATGTCATTATGATATGTTCACTAACTTTGTTTTGGAGTGTATCCATCTGTCAGCTCTGAAATCCTCTGCTCTTCTGTGTAAGGTTGTAAAGCGTCTGCCCAAAACACGCTCTGGAAAAATCATGAGGAGGATTTTGCGAAAGGTTGCCATGGAGGACACAAGCAACCTCGGGGACGTCTCCACACTGGACGACCCTTCTGTTGTTTCAGAGATCATTCTGGCACACAGAGACTACAGAAGTCGTAGTGTAAAAGCAGCGTGATGTGAAGGGCTTCAAAACTGTGATCATTAGATATCAATGTGAAAAAAGTTTTAATAACACCTTCTGGATAAGTAGGACTTGATTTGTAAGGGAACTTGTCTTGTGACTAAACGTGACTGTGAGGAGAACTTGCACAACTAACCTGAACACCATTTGTACCATCACTGATGCAGACTTTTGCACATTGTCATAACTAAATGTGGGAAAAGTTTGTGTGTGATGAATTATTTGTATTATGTAAGCATAAAACATTCTTATATTTGTAAAACTACATTTTTATGACCAAACAGGCTTTGTAATGCCTTATTAAATAGAAAAAAATACCAGGATTTTCAGTGTTACAGTTTTTAAGAATTATTTTAATTGTCTGTACTCTTCACTAGTTTTCAATAGAAAATGAACAGAAAATCGCAACTTCTTTCTCTTAATTACCGGTGCAACGTGTAATAAACTGACACTATTTGTAATAAAATTACATTTTCTGAAGGAATCCATGCCTACATTGTGCGTTTGTGTGAAGTTTCATTCATCATCTGAAGAGAAGGGGAATCACGTGAAAAAACCCGTTTTGATGCTTTAATGCTTTAATATCAAAGTAGTCAATTCCAACGCTTGAAATATTTTAAATTGATGATTATTAACGGAATAAAGACTAAATACGTACGTTCGTATTGGAAATGTGTCGCCATCTTGTGGTAACCGGAGGCTTAGTGCTCTGTGACGTCACTTGTCATTTCTTGGCGAAAATTGTGTTTATTATGCTATACAACAATTCGTATGATTTGATTCGTATGATCAAATGTAAATGTAAAACTTGATTCACATCTAATTTAACAAATCTCACACTTTTTATGATATGTAAACAAAATGCACGCATAAACACTCCAATGTGTACGTTTTTTTAACCATTATCTAACCTAACACATATGACTGCGGTTTCACTAATATTCTGCTAAATTTATAAATACACATTTCAATTTGCTGAACCGATATTAAATAGTCAGCGAAATTATTTGCACTTCCCGTCAACAATGTCGATGCTCGGTTAGTGGAATCCCGCCCAAGACTATTCCTTGTCAACCAATGAGAATGAATCTTCTTTTTACTCCTATCCAATCGCAATCGCGTTTCTTACAAAGCCCCTAGCTCCTGTCGCTTGTGATTGGTTGAACAGCTCTGTGTCGTGACGATAGACGGTACGCCGTTTTGGGGGCGGCTCAGAGTGGAGACTCTAATGGCGCATCGCAGTCCGAACGGCCAAGCTCTTCACAAATAAACAACAGCGTTTTTACTGGTTTTAGTCCGATTTATATTTCAACTAGTTGCGGCTCCACGCGTCTGTCTGCTTGCACGCGCCGTCACTGAAAAGATCGACTCAGCTTGTTTTAGCGGCTGCTCGGAGCGTTAAGGCCCGTAGGAAAGACGGCTGATCGGTGAGTGTGTGCTAACATTTTACCATCTGTGAAGCAAACAAATGTCTCACTCGCGGTGTTAGAAATCACACACTTGTGCTTTTAAAATGTACGACGCTTAATCAAAACCCATTAAACAACACCAAATGACTTTTAAAATATTTTTTGGGTTACACAAAGGACAGGTTTAACGTGTTACTGAATGTTACGGACTCACACTTACTGCTAACAATTGTTGATTGTTTCGTATCTGATAAGGGTGATGCCAAAATAATGCAATCTTGTATCTACGTGTAAACCGTTTTATGGAAAGTTATTTAAGCATTTGCATACACACTGTGCACTACAACCAAAGGCTTCATTTCAACTGTGATTGCATGCTTGTCTGGTCTTTAATGTTCATTAAATGTTTGTTTATTATGTTCTGTTGTGTGTTACTAAAGTAGCCTGTTATAATGTTAACGTTGCCTGTTTTTCAAGATAATATGAAAACATGACGTCAAGATTCAGTAAGACGTACACTCGGAAAGGAGGGGAGGCGAGTTCAAAGTTTGACGAGGTCTTTTCTAACAAGAAGACCCTAAGCACCAAATGGGGAGAGACCACCTATAAGGCTCAACTGGGTGTAAAACGCTCCTCTTTCAAGCCAGAGATTCCCGAGTTGAGCAAACGTCCTCGCTTTGATGACGACGACAGCTCGGAGGATCCATTTGGCTTTGACAGTGATGACGAGTCCAAGACCATCTCTTCCCGAGGTGCTAAGGAGTCAGAAACAGCCGTGGACACAGCAGCTTCACAGCAATTGAAGCTTCAGGCCAGTCAAGTCACCTCGTCCTTAGGAAGCGGTCAGGTTGTTGGTAGCCAAGGTAAGACAAATGTTATGTTAAAACGGAGAAACCGGGTTCTTATTGCTTTGTGGGCTGTATTAATAAGTCCAGCTAAATGTTTTTGTGATGTTTGACTGCCTTCATAAGCTTTCTCAGCATCACTGCATTTGTTTAGGAGGTGCGGTAAATTATGGTGGCGTTGATGGACCTGCATGTTGCTAAATATGACCTTCCAGATCAGTCAGACCCGTATTATGACTCATTACAATGACTTCATGCTATATTGCTATGTGCGATGGTGAAGTCATCATGGCTTTGAGCAAGACAGACAGGATTTATGTGGTGCTGAGTAGGTTTGCTGAAGTGTTCTCCTGCTCTGGTCAAGATGCTAGTGTAAGCACCCTGACTGGGACTCTCGGGATCAGCAGGATATTTTCAGTCTACGCTTTCCCTCGGCTCTTCAGAAAGGCTAATTGCCACCTTTAAAGGTGTGATGAGACATTTGCCAAGCATGGGATAATTCTGTATGGATTGTGACATGTTTCATTGTGATAATCTTTGCTATGTCTGAATGGAAATGTTTGTTTGGGGATGGAATTGAATCCTCTATTTAATAAGTGTTGAGTTGAGTCAGCGAGTGTTTTGTGTAACAGCTAGGGCTGGGCAATTTGGTCTTAAATGAATCATTCGATTAGTTTATCGTTTTAGGACAAATATGATTATTGAATGATTGTTTTGTTAATTTATTTTACTTCAGCTTGTTCTTATAAAAAGTTAAAATAAATATCATTTATTTTGTTACCAAATTTGCAAGTTTTTTTCAATCTTTTCTTATTAAAAGTATAAAATGAACAGTTATCCTCTAAATTTAATGTGTAACAATGTTTCCACCCAAAATGAAAAGCTGAAAAACAAAGTTGTCGCGTTACCTTTGGCCATTGAAAATATTTTGTTCTATGTCGTCCTTCCTGAAGACAAAATGTGCTTTTTTTTTTTTTTTTTGGTATAAGCTACTCTTGTTGCTCAGTATTTAAGCTTGACATGTCGGCGGACATAACGTGACGGAACGAGATAACGTCACGTGATTCCACACACAGAAGGGAAAATAATTGACCTGGAAAAATTAGATCGATTATAACTTCTGAACATGGATTACAATTACTTTCGGTTAATTTCCCAGCCCCAATAGCTTACAATTGTTATTAATTCCGACTTTCTTGGATGGAAAACAATAGGTCACATGGTTTTGAACAACAGATGTGCAGTCTGGTAATTGTTTTTGTTATTATTATTTCTGTACGCATTTATTACTGAATAACTGAGCAGTTTGTACTTTTCAATTCATTTAGGTGCATTTTTGGAATAATAGCTTTGATACAGTTCACAAACTAATGTAGTGCTATTATATAGCAGAGTACATGGAACAGAAGACTCGTATTGTGCCTTTTTATATGATTGTTAGAGTGTTTTTTGTATCCTTTTTGAGGCTTGAAAGCAATCTCGGTTTATTATAATTAAATGGAAATGTGCAGAGGGAGAATAAAAGGTTTAGAATATGAAGAGGGGATATTTTATTTAAATAGTTTTTGCTTCTGCATTAGTGATTTTCTTTTTTTCTTTTTATTTATTTATTTATTTTTAATAATTAAATTCCTTTTCTATGGAAATCAACTGTATTTTTCTCCTGTCCTCCCAATGCAGCAAAACCATCCCCAGTCTCATCTACAGCCTCTGGACCAGTGGGATCCTGGAGCAGAACCAGTGTGTCAGTAAGCCGACCTGCCCCACAGACCCACAGCTTAACAACCCATAGCAGGAAAGTCTCCGACGAATGGGACATTTTTGGCGATGACTCTCCTCCAGGAGCAGGGGAAGGAAGTTCAGCCCAGTCTGAAAACTCAGTGGATCACAAGAGCAATGAGGGTCTTATTGAGCCTCCCGTGGAGCCGGTTGATTTTGAGCAGCTTCCACTTCTTAAACCATCCAATGATAGAGTGTACAGACGGCCGCGTGGTAAAGCCGAGGACGTTTCAGGAGGAGATGCAGAGACTCCAACTGTGAGTTCTACATCTTCTGCCTCTGTGAAGAGTGTCAGTTCAGGAGTACGTGGAAGTTCTGAAGTCAAGCCTGCAGGGCGTGGCCGAGTGAGGGACTACACGGTTCTTCACCCATCCTGCGTATCCGTTTGTAATGTCACCATCCAGGACACGATAGAGAGGAGTGTAGATGAGTTTGTCACTCCAGTACAAGCTGACATTGGTGAAGCTGGAACATTCAAAAGAAAAACCGACACGCCACCAGCGAAACCTACCAGGTAGAAAGTTGATTTTCAATCACTGTTTTTTTTTTCAATCAGTCTAACATGCCTCTTTTTTTCCTCATTATGCAGGTTTAAACCCACTCAGA
Source organism: Paedocypris micromegethes (assembly GCA_028031935.1). NCBI lineage: Eukaryota > Metazoa > Chordata > Actinopteri > Cypriniformes > Paedocypris > Paedocypris micromegethes. Next base: position 23,519,849 of record CM051497.1, on the reverse strand, counting down.
GTAAAAGTAAAAAAGAAACCAAGCTGGAGTTTTTCGGTTTTGAAGAAAACGAGGCGCATGATGCTGATGGAGAAGCCACAGGTTCTGGCAGCACTAGCTACAAGATCAAATATTTTGGTTTTGATGATCTGAGCGAGAGTGATAGTGACAGTGAGGATGAGACGTCGGCTAAAGAGAGGAAAAAAGGAAGGAAAATTATGGCCGAGACTTTGTCAACCAGCTCGGGCAGTCCGCAAAATATGGATTCACTGGATAGTCAACAGAGCCAAAGCGGCACAAATACAGGTAATAAGTAAATGGGTTTGCAGTGGTAAGTTTACTTTTAGCTTGTGTATTTAACTCATCTGCTAAATGTCAGATAATGTTCTACACTTGAGGACAATTATTGGCCCCCCTACAAAATAGTCATTTTTTTACAGTACGTATTTATAAAGTGCTTTTAAACAGAGCAAATTAATATAGCTTTTTTTAGACATCCTAGTTAGATGTCTGAAAAGCTGTGTTAAAATATTCATTAAATATATTAATTAAAATATATTTAATTAATCTTTCAATTGCTCTTTGATATTAGAAGACCGAAAATATTTAAATAACAGAAGTTTTGAAGAATGTTTCACCACAAAGGGTTTATAATCTTTCATGTTGATTACCATTTATTGTCTGTTGGAAAAATGTTCTTGGTTTTGAATTGTTCTTAAATGTGAAATTATGAAATGTAAGACTCATATTGCTATTAATATAGCCTTTGCTGCTAAGATGGCGTAATTCAAATGTTCTTAGTGACTTGTGTCTTTGTGAAATGGACATTGAGTCTGTACACAGGGTAGTTTTAACTTTTGTTTAATTTCCATTTCTTTATATACTTGTTTCTGAATATAAAAAGTAATTTTTGCAGTACATTGTCACTTTAAGTGCTGTTTAGTAGTGCCGTTCACCTATTTGAAGTGAAGCAATGGCTTAAGTGTTTTTATGATGGATGGATTTGGATTCTATTTGTGGTTAGATTCCCAGGAGTCGTTGGATGAGTTGGACTCTCTAGGCTTACAAAAGGAATGCCACGGAAAGCGGAACATCAAGTCAAAAGACATTGGGCGCAAGATTTTCAGTGGGCCGAAGAAAGTAAGAATTTATATTTCACAGGAACCAACAAGAGACATGCTTGTTAATGTGTGTTTATCTCACAGTCTCCAGCTAAAGCTGTATATAATGCACGTCATTGGAATCAACCAGAACTGGAAGAAGTGTCGAGTTCTGTTTCCTCTCACACTGTCACCACCCCTGTACGTACATCGCAATCTTTAGTCTTTTTGAAACCACCGTGCTTTTATTCCTGGCAACAACCTCTTTTGTCCTACAGAAAGCCAGTGTTTCGGGTGCTAGCAAAGAAACAAATTCCCATAAAGATGATGGAGTGTTTAAAGCTCCACCGCCGCCTCCTAAAGTCATCAAGTCTGTCACCATCCCCACCGAGCCGTACCAGGACATCGTCACTGCGCTCAAATGCAGGAAGGAGCACAAAGAGGTGAGCGGGGCACTCTGGGAAATGGTGTCGGGTGAGGTCATGGAAGTGGTTATGACTGCTGCTGCTCTGTCTGTGACTAGTTATACACCGTGGTTCAACATGTGAAGCACTTTAATGACGTGGTGGAGTTTGGGGAGAATCAGGAGTTCACTGATGACTTTGAGTATCTGGAGACCGGCCTGAAGAGCACACAACCTCTCAACACACGATGCCTTAGGTGAGGGCGAAGACTGAGATGTTCATGCTGGTTTTTCTGGCATCAGGTAACTTTTTAAACAACAATTTTTACTTTTTTTCCCCACAGTATAATCAGCCTGGCTACACGCTGTGCCATGCCAGGCTTCCGTATGCACCTGAGAGCCCGAGGGAAGGTTGCCCAGGTCTTTAAGATGCTTAGTGATGCCCAGCAGCATCCTGTGAGTTCCCCAGATCTGTTTTTATTCTCAGTGTAATAACACTAGCTGTTTTTCAGTAGCTGTTTATACGTAGATGTGATAATGATGCTTCAAGCTATAAAAATACTTGCCTTAATTATGCAGCTGGTAGTATAAGAGAAGATAGTGACGTACTTTTAACACAAAATGTAACTTATTACAGAATGTGACACAATCTTTAGATTCTTTTAGATTATGGTACAAGGATAGCAGTTGCCATGAAACATTTCTTTTTTGGAGAATTTGATCAAATTATTTGTGGATGGGGAATTTAAGATGGGGATTTTAGTGTCCATAAAGAGTAGAAAGTAGAGCTTAAATTCGACTGTTCATGTTTTGTTTTTTGTTTTTTTTTTTTGTCTTCCAGAACCTTGCTCTGTGTACGGCGTCTCTCATGTACATATTAAGTCGAGACCGGCTGAACATGGACTTGGACCGGTCCTGTTTGGAGTTGATGATCCGGTTACTAGAACTGGAGCAAGATGATAGTGTAGCAGACCAGTTGACAGCTAAAGAGATGTGCAGGGTAAAGGAGAAGATTCGCAAAATCTGTGAAACTGTCCACAACAAACATCTGGATCTGGAAAACATCACTGTGAGTGATATTTCTGTGTTTTGATTATCTCCCATGAATTTATTTTTCTCCATGTAATTTATTTTATCGATATCAAAATCAGACTAGATCAAAGAGATTATACAATATATGCATGCAAATAACACACAGATTACTACAATTAATTAATGACCTCATGACCTTTGGTTTCTCATGCTCACTGATACAGAAGAGTAAAAACAAATTTCCCTAAACTACATTCCAACTAGTCTAAATAGTGGCTTCTAATACCTAATCTGCTGTCATTCATCACTTGTTTGTGGATTTAATCTGTTATTGTTTTTTTTTTAGACGGGTCATTTAGCAATGGAGACTCTTCTGTCAATAACGTCGAAGCGAGCTGGAGACTGGTTTAGAGAAGAGCTGCGTCTGCTGGGCGGGTTGGACCACATTGTAGATAAAGGTATACTGCTTTAGTATTTTGCTTTAGCTTTGAGTTTTTGTCATCTATTTGCTTGAAGACATTATTGTGACAAAATTAACTTTGTGTTTCTTTTAGTGAAAGAATGTGTGGAGAACCTGCATAAAGAGGATGATAAGGAGAATTTGGTGGCATCTCTATGGGGAGCCGAACGCTGCTTACGGGTTCTGGAGAGTGTACGTGGATTTCATTTAGAATGTTAATACATTGAGCAAAATGAGCCAATAACACAAATTCAAATTTGAAAATTGATGTTTCATTAAAGAAAATCATTTCACTTTCACATTCAGGTCACTGTGCACAACTCTGAAAACCAGGCGTATCTTATTGCCTACAAGGAGTCCCAGCTCATCGTGTCCTCGGCAAGGTGACGTGTGTGAAAACGTCTATTTTAGTGCTTTGTGACTTTTGAGTTGACAGGACGTTTGTCATTCTAAGGTTGTGCTCTGTGCATCTAGGGCTCTACACCACTGCGAGCAGATGATACAGCGCTACAGCCGCGAGTTCCCTTCCTCCAGCACTGCTCTCCCGTCGAGTAGTCACAGTAATGTGGCCAAAGCCGTGGAGGATTGCATGAGAGCCGTTATCGGGGTTCTTCTCAATCTCACGCATGATAATGGTGAGCAATTTCACACTAGATGAACGTCTTCAAGTGCATGAAAGTACTAGTTTGTTTAGGAATGACATTCCTTTTCTCCCTCAGAATGGGGCAGCACTAAAACGGGAGAGCAAGAAGGGTTTTTACTGACGGCGCTAGACAGCGTTCTGAAGGTTCCACGCTATTTGCCTCAGGAACAGAGATTTGACATCCGTGTCCTGGTGAGATCTTGTTATGTTCATCAAACTATGGGAAGCTTTTTGTCATACACATTACAGTATTCTGTGTGTGAATAAGGGTCTGACTAATTTGTGTGGGAGAAAGTGTCTGACAGATAACTACTGCCACACACACACACACACACTGTGTGAGAGCATTCTTTGATTGTGTGACTGTTAAAGTGTGTGTGTAGGCTGATACCTTTTTGAAATTTTGGTAAGAAATGTTACAGCATAGTGTATTATTCTTTGTTATCATCATCATCATATTATTACTGTATTTTTTTTTTTTTTTT
>CM051497.1:23477703-23515731 GCA_028031935.1 Paedocypris micromegethes | reverse complement strand
TTTTTTTTTTTTCAAAATTTAGAAGCACAAAAACGTAGGGGGTATGTGCATTTCAGATATGCACTTTAACATAAGTGCACGTTTTTCATATTTTAAGTCGGGAGCAATCACAAATAAATAGAAATGCACCGTACTTATGTGTAAATACTAGGGGTGTGACACGAGATCTCGCGAGATCCAATGCTTCTCGCGAGATCCAATTGAATCTCGTGATATCGCGAGAATTTGGCGCCATTTTTGAAATATTTGCAATACCGTGAATACCGTGATAATTAATGGATTTGATATTTATACAAGTATATAAACCCTTTAATACAGTATAACACATTACAAGTTGTAACTTACAACCATCAATGACGGCACGGACATTGCTAATCGAACGAGAAAGCAGTGTAACAGACTGAATTAATCGATCACACCCGCAACGCGCATATGCGCTGCTCCGTTTTCTGCGCTGTGCCTTTAAGAGAACGTATGACGCGCGCGAGAAAATCTGCTTGTTTTATTTTGAACAAAGTCTGTTTTCGGTTGGAAATCATGGTTTCACGTAAAAAAGGAAAAGAAATCGGCAAGAAAAGCGACGAATACCAGAAACAAAGCTAAAGTAGGAAGCCGCTCTCCCTCTCCCTCCCTCTCTCTGTCCTGCTCTCACTCTCTGTCTCTCTCTGTCTCTCTCTCGCTCTCTCTCGCTCGCTCTCGCTCTCTCTCTCTCTCTCTCTCTCTCTCTCTCTTTTCTCTCTATAATTGACTGGCCAGTGACACTTTCAATACAGTTTTTTAGAGCTAAAATTAACACAGTGAATTTAATCATAATGAAGTAGATTGATGTTGAGTTGAACTTGATGCCAAAATGATTCTACCATTCTTTACAATTTACTGGAAGACTTGTCTTTGTTTATAAATAGTGTTTAATGTCTGCGCTTGATGGATTTTCTATACTATTGACAGTTAAAACATTTTGTGAAATTACTTGCCTGGTAATTTATGGCATCATATTTTGTATGATCAATATTATGTTGGTTATCTGGTTATGACTGCATGCAGTTGGTGAAAATATGTTGCATCAACAGTTTTGAATGTTTCAGTTAAATAAAATACAGATAAAATATGGCTCTCCTTATATTATATCGAAGGTTTTTTTTATTAAAAAAAAAATCTAAATCTCGTCTCGTCTCGATCTCGTGAGCCTAGTGTCTCGTCTCGTCTCGTGGGAAATGTGTCTCGTCCCACCCCTAGTAAATACCTACACTTCTGCGTTGTCCTCTTTTATTTCTTTGAATAATGGTTCCAGAGGCAGACATGCATATATGCTTTTATTGGCTCAATAACAGAAATAAAGAAACTTAAAAAACACTGGGAAATAAAACTAAATTAAATACAATTACATGAAGAAGGCTATTCTCTGTCTGTGAAAACTGGAATATGTCAATATTTGGACATAGCAAAGTGAAATCATAGCACGAGAAACAAGTACTCATAGAATTTTTATTTTGTGCGTGAAATATCAGCAGAGTGCTTATATTCGCATAAACATGGTGTCTGTTTTGTGTGAAATGCTTGTAATGCTGCGTAACACAGCAGAAGGACCTCTGTCTTTTATGTGCTAGCATCTCTGTGCCAGTGTAATACTTGATTGCCTTCTTTTTATCTCCTCATCTGTCATTTCTTTTCCATAATTTTTCGGTGTTATTTCGATGAGAAATGGCGACGTCAAAGCCCAAAGTAAAACAGCTCAGCATGGCCGTTGAAGCTTATTGGCTGTTTTCCTGTCACTCCCAACTCATTTATCAGGACATCATAGCTAGGCCTTAGCACTCAGCCAGACACTATTTAATAAAATTATATTGCTTCATACCAATAGTGACATGATGTGTGATCAATAATTAGTCAAAAAAGGCATGACTAATTATGGCTTAAAATGTCACGTTGAAATATAAAGTCACAGGCACACATGCAATTCACACTGGTTACATTTTTACTTTTTCTCTTTTTTTAGTGTTACCCAAATATTTCAGTAGTTGAGAATGACAGTTTTCATCTGTGTGCAGGGTCTGGGTCTGCTGATAAATCTGGTGGAGTACAGTGCCCGAAATAGACACTGTCTGGTGGAGATGGAGGTGGACTTGAGCTGCATGACAGAGATACAGTTAAAGAGCGAGAATGATGTGAAGACTGAAGGGGAGTTGAAGAATGAGGAGCGAACGGGAGATAAAGCTGAGAATGAGGAGGAGAAGACACTCGCTTTACAAAAGTCTACAAACGCTCTTGTGGCCCTGGTTCAGGTACTTTTCCGCTATCTGCTTTTTTAAAAGGGTCTCTTCATCATACACCCCTCTGTAATTTTTTTCTTTTTCGTTTGGTGACATACTGAATTGCTTTAGCACAAAAGAACATTTTCGCCTGTGTTTTCAAGGTGGAGATAGAAGGGGTTTGCTGAATTTTCCCATAAAGCATTAGAACAGTGCAAATTAATATTATCCAAGTTAACGCTCAAAATAATTGTCAAATCAAAACTATAGCTTCTTTCAGTAGTTTTGGTTAAAATAATAAACTAATTGCTGTATAGTTACAGCCCTGCCTATTAGATGGTAATCTGTTATCCATCTCAGTAAAATGCCAAAGCTAATAGTCTTCTCTGCTTTCAGTACATATTTGCCACACGGCGCAATTATTTCTGCTCGTCTGTTTGTAGCTTTTCCTGGAACGCGAACAAGCTGCTGTGCTCGCTGAAGCTCAGACTGATGACCTCATCAGTGAAGCACCAAAACCTCAGGCAGACCAGAGCGGAGAGTGGCAGGAAACGTCTGGAGAGATCCAATGGGTTGCCTCAGATACCAATGAAACCAATGAAACCCCTGAGAAGAAAGAGGAAGAAGAGGAAGAGCTTGATCTTAATAAAGGTAGTTATTTCCTCAAACAGTGGTACCCCGATTTACGAAATTAATTTGTGCCGTTAAAAGAGCCGTTTTGTACAAAATTTTGTGAGTAGAGACGTAATTAACATGTTGCTCTATGCTCAACAATGCTAAACAATGCTCTAATCCATTCCAAGCGCCCATTAATTCAGACTTTTTTTTTTTAATGTGATTTAAAATATAGTAATAACTGTAATACAAAAACATCTTACAAAAGACAAAAAAAAAAAACGAATACGTGCTGTGACTAAAGCAAAATAATAAAAATTAGTTTTTTTTTACTGTTTCGGGTCGAGCAGCTAACGGTGAGTGAGAGAAGACGGTGGATGACATATATGCATAAGTTACTGCCGATGTATGTGGATCGCTTTTTTTTTTTTGATCACTCGGGAAACAGAACTTTTCTATTATCTCTTGCTTGCTTTTATGGACATGCGAGCTCTCTTCTTCTTCTTGCCACTTTTCTCTATTACTCCAGTATAACAGCTATTTTATCTATCTTTGGTAGCTTGAAAATATTTCGTAACTCAATTTTCGCTAGTCGAGTCTTTTGTAAATCGAGGTACCACTGTATATTGATGATGTGGGTGCATTGTGCCGTGATTATGGAGATAGTCTGTGCTTCTAGAATACAGTTTAATGCAGATTCTCCTTTCAGCCCTGCAGCATGCTGGGAAACACATGGAGGACAGCATTGTGGCTTCATACTCTGCTCTTCTGCTTGGATGCTTATGTCAGGAGAGTCCGGTGAGGCTTTAGATTTGCACCTTTCTATAACAGGTCCTGCTTATGCATGCCTTCAAAAAATAAAACCAAGAGGCATCTAACGGTTTCCCATCATGCATCACTGTAGTTTTATCACTTTTTTTAGTAATGCTATGCACAGTCATGAAAGGTTTTTCCACGCATCCATAAATTCCCGTTTGACGCATCTCCTGCAGGAAGATATTTCCGGATCCACTATATTTTAGATGGGCACTCGCCTCAGATGTTACGTTTCATTGTGCTTCCTTCCTGCTGGACTCCGTCTCTCATAAGCATTTTTCATCTGTGGCTTTATCACCGCACTTTTACTATAAAACTGTAACTTATCACGCTCTTTGGCAGCGGTTGTTGCCTGTTCAGTCTTTCTTTCACCACCACCGACGCTCATAAACTCCCTCAGCTGCCTTTGGAGACACTGATGTCCGGCCTGACTGTTTTTTGAGGATTTTCTGCTCGAGGTCGATTTACGACTGTGAAGGCCCATGTTCTGTTCGTTTTGAACCGTTCTACAAGGGATTTTCGAAAAAACTTTGAATGCAAAAATGTCTCTCATACAAATCCTCTGAAATCTGTGTTGGAAATCTTTGCTCGCCACAATAAAGTCAATTTAGTGTGACTAACTATAATTGTATACGATTGTAACGTCTGGAATGTTTTGTGATTCTGATGAGAAGTAGAACAGCAATTCCTTTTTGATACACCACAGTAGTTTCAATTCGTATTGGAAAACGGTTCAAATCTGATGGGAGAATTAGACACGTGTTTGCATAATTCCATTAAAAATTCGGGAAATTCGTGAAATCTACTTTATTGCATTTATTATTTATATTTATTTATTGCTTTATTTAACCACTATTAAATGAGTTTTTTAACAGTTTATCAGTTAACGTGTTTCTATTGTTAAGTGGTGTTTTATGTAGACTTGTGTGAAGTGCACGGACCACTTAAGACTTTATGGGCCCTAACCAGGATTTAATCAACTAGAATACGGTTTATGCATTTTTATGCACTGAGTTTTTCCATACAAAACGAACTGCTATCATTACATATGTCAAGTAAATGTAATCAGAAGCCTCAGCAAATTCCTCCCAGGTGCGTATGTGCGGATGTGGAAAAGTCGTCCTGGACCTTTTTCTTGAGAGTGAGAAACTCTGAATGAAACCACTGTCCAGTGGTTTTAGAAGAGCGCTGATTCAAATTCCATGTTCTGCCAAAATCAGGAATGTAGAAGGCATTGAACAAAAGCAGAAAATACTGGTTTGTGAGTAGAATAGTTGTCTTTGCTGGAGCTTTGAATTAGGTTGCTCTTAACATGTGTTTTTGTATATAATAGTTATAAAAATTCATAATGTTGTTTTTTCTTCTTTTCAGATGAATGTGAAAACCGTTCGAGAGAACCTTCCCAATGGAGATTTTTCTATCATGACGGAAATGTTGAAGAAGTTTCTTAATTTTATGAACCTGACGGTAAGATGGACTTTAAAACCCAAAATGTCACTAATGACATTGAATTGATTGCAATATTGAATTTAATTGAAAAAACGTTATTTGTGCCACAGAAGGGAATTGGATTTTACAACATCAGAAAGAATATAGAGAAAATTTGAGAATATATAAATAGACATACGCATAAATATCCCTACTCTCATCAAATATAAGTCTGAAATATCATGACTGTTCTTTCATACGCTCTATATAGCGCTGTTATCTCAGTTATCAATCATATTATCAAATATCAGAAAGAAATTCTGTTTTTATTTATTAATGGTTCACAAACGCCATTTTAGCAGATCTGTAACACAAGATAACTTCCTGAGCCTAGTTGCACTTAGAAACTATGACCCTGTCCTGGTGAAGATCTGTCTGTTGTGATCTGTCCATCAAAACGAGTGTTAATAGTAGGTGTAAAGGTGATTATCGATTTGACCAATTCTCCCAGTTGGAACACTCCAGTGGTGTGATATTTGACCAGTGACATTTAAAGCAGTTCTTGTTCTCTTTTCCTCTCTTATCATCAGTGTTCTGTTGGAACCACGGGACAGAAATCCATCTCACGGGTGATTGATTATTTGGAGCACTGTTAGCAGAGGTGTGACAGACGCCCTCCCTCTTCCATGGGATAAATCTGGACTTGGCAACGTGCCTTAGGCCCTTCAGGACAGGACACAGCAGATCCGGTGATAAAAGTGGTTAAGTGTCGCCACGGTCACCTGACCGACTCACTGCAGACTTCCATTGTTCTTTTAGCATTCATCCTTCTAGTACTTTTGGTTTCTTAGGACTTCTCACACAGCGGAAAAGCAATTTTTGGGTTTAAAGCGAGTGGATTATTTACTAAATTTACTCGGTGAAACCTATTAGTTTCTACTTTTGTTTTAAACTAGATTTGTTGTTTTTAAATCAGATTTTTGTTCTGTCATTTTGTCGCTGTTTAAATTGTTAATGTGGTGTTCACGGAAGTGAGACCAGCCAGGACACGAATGACAGTTTTTAGCCTGGAAAGAAGAAAAGAAAGTGTGCTTAAAATATTCTCACGTTGACAATCTGGCAACCGAGTATTTCATATTTTAATACTGATTTTCACACACAACTATTTCACAATCTGAAACTATTTTTTTTTGATAATGTCAATATTGACATGTTGTCAACGTTGCTTTTTTCCCCTGTTTGAAGAAATAAACCTGATTTTTTTTTTCTTCAATATTCCCGCATTTTACGCCTCTATAACCAGCCACAGTTACCTGGAAAACCAAAGACAAGAACCTTGCAAAGGAAACTCCATTTTATAAAAAATACAATGGCCATTTTAAGAGTGTATTAATGTTCTCAAGAAAATCACGTTTTTCACAACCATTGAGACAAACGATGTCTCGTGAATTAAAGCACACGGAAGGTTTTTCGATTTTGTTTTATGACGTTTTTGTGTTTTAATGTGCAAATTGTTGTTTCCTAAACCATCACTGAAATAGATGATCAAGCGGATCGGAATGAAGTTTCCCTGTGTTTGTTGAGATGGCGGTGACATCACAAATAGAAGCGTCTTAAACCGTTCATGAAAAGAACCCATCACATTATTTTAATGCAAGTTGTTAATTTAACCCTTGTTTGAATAGAGTGGTGTTTAAAAGTTTCTTTGAGTTGAATTGTTGAGTTCTTTGCCACTTCAGGAAGTTGTTTTTTGAGTTGGTGTTAGACCTTTTGTTTTAATCGTTTTAAAATTTGGAACATTGTGTGTTGTTTTTGCAAATGTATTTTTTTTTTTTTTCCATTTTTGCAAAAAAGTTTTAGATTCATCTTAATTTGGACTGAAGCAATCAAAAGTTTGTCTTTACAGATCTGTTCTGAAGCAGAGCCATATGGATCGAAGCTCATTCTATTTTATAAATTTTAAGCAAGTTGTATGATGGTGATTCACTTGTGAATTTTGATGATTTTTTTTTTCTGTAAATATGTCTGTAAATAATTGCTACTTGATGTTAGACTGCTGAGGTTCTACTTTCACCAAACCCTTTTGTTTTTTACTTTCTTGTTTTGATTGCATTATTTTAGATAATGTTAAAAGTACAATTACAATAAATATATAAAGATTAACAAAATATATATTAAAGAAAAATCAATTTGTATCATTTTTCAAATGTTGTCTTTGGTTACCATGTAAATATTTTTTTCCTTGAATAAATAATTGCTACTTTCAGACTTTGCAAAGTTTTTTTTTATATAAAATTATTACTATATAACAAATTCTTGTTAGTTAGGATAATAATATACAGTACACCCACAAATTAAAACCTCTTTATCATCAGGTGATGATCATTTTCATCTCCATGCATTTTTCTTTCAGTATTTCAGTTGTTCTTGTGCTCTGTTTTCATCATCCATTTAAGGTTGATGAAAGCCATTTAAGACTTGTTGTTCATCTTCATCACTCCTTGGAACTGGTCCCGTTTTTATTGATGTTGTTTAATTCCAATTAAAACTCGTGTAATTGAAACTATTTTAAAAGTGATCTGACGACACTTGTGCAGAATCAAACAATCACAATCTGTAAAATCTGCGAAGTCATCGTGTAGACATGCAGACAGAAGTGGCTACAATGGAAATGCATTCTTTTAGTATCGGTGACCTTTTCCATGACGCAAACAAAAGCTGGTTTCTAGGTAACGCGCTCGAGTCGTGACGACCACCATATATGGCAGCACGTAAGGGCAAACGGTTCACTTAGCCAAACTAAACCAAGTCCCAGCTATGCATGAACAAATACATGTTTACGTTTGGTCAAGCGGAAGTTTCAGTCTATATCCTTAATTGCGACTTAGTTGACATATTTCTATATTGAGACATTAGTATGTTGAGTAGTTGAAATTCCAGTCTTAATTAAGTCACTTTATGGTCCTATACGTCAACTTAATACTGCACGCGCAAACACGTGTTTATTAAATAACGACCACAACACCTTGAATGCCATTTGAAATGCCCATCATTAACTTGCATTGTAAAAGTTTAACTTTCGGGTCAAATTTATCAGTCCGCGTCTCAAAGTTCTGCAAAAGTACTCGCCTTAATCACAAATCTTCTGTTATACAGTGGTATGGAATGGTAATGCATCTTGTTCCCATCGTAAATATGATTCGCGTTGTGTTCTGACAGCTGATTCCAGTAGAGGGCGCTGCAACTCAGGCTCGGGTCAGTAGGAAAAGATTCTCAAACGTCTCGACTTCAAGGATTTAGCAGACACGCAATTTCAGCAGTACATTATATTATTACATTTCAGAGTTTGATATGAATCCTCTAATCAGCCAGTTGTGTTATATCATGGTCAGAGGTGTCAAGTAACGAAGTAATACTACTTCGTCATGGTAAACACATTCACAATTATACATATACAATTATACGTGTTAATTGGGACACATCCGGGACAGAGACATTTTGCCCCAATAAAGCAGCAAACATATGTTACATGAGATAAGATTGTAGGATTTCTCTCAATAAAGCAGCTGCCCATTTTAACTCTTGAATTAAGCAGTTGAATTTGTAAAATTTAGTTTAATATCATAAGCAATCATGACTCTCTCTCTCTCTTTCTATCTCTCTCTCTCTCTCTCTCTCTCTGTGTTTCTCACTCTTTCTCTCGCTTTGTGTTCTCTCTCTCTCGCTCTTGCCCTCTTTTTCTCTTTCTCTCTCTCCGTGTGTTTTCTCTCTCTCTCTCACTCTCTTTGTATGCGTTTCTCACTCTGTCTGTCTCTCCCTCTCCCCCTCTACATAAGATGTTTAAATGAAATCTGTCTGTCTTGAGCCGTTAGTGTATTGAAGGCTTGTGGAGCCTTTCGCTGAGGCCGGGCACATAAGGCCTGACCTTTGTTTGTCTGATGGTGGCGCTGTGGGGCGGAACAGAGGCTGTGGAGCACAATGGTTTCCTCTTCCACATCACTGTGCAGACTCTGCTGGAGAAGGTGAGTGACACTGGCCAGCAGGGCAGCTTGTGCTGGGGGTCCGGGGGCTTGTTCTGCCCGGTCTCAGCAGAGGAGAACCTTCCCGGCGCTGTTTGCTCTCTGTGGGTTTATCCAGCTCTGGCTTATTATGTCACAGCAATGCTTGGGATGGACCCTCCATGTTCTCCCTGGCATCTTTGCTACTGGCCCTAGAGAGTGATACACTGAGTGGGTGATGGCAGGTAAAAGGAGCCAGATGAGGTGAAAGGAGTTGTATTTCCATGTAAGTTACATGCTCCTGACACATTAGAATACGAATGAGTAGTGAGAATGGAGGTGCTCTTCTGACAATCATCTCCAATGGAGTTTTTTCCTTATTAAGAATAATAATTTTTCTTTTTTTCCAATTTAGATTCTTTTCTTTAATTATTTGTCTTTAATTTGATCTTTAATCTATCTATCTATCCGCCACTTTCGGTTATTTGTATTTGTCTTTTGCACTTCTGCCAATTGCATTTTTCTTGTGTTCTTGTATCCTGTGTTGTATTTAAACAGTTTCTTTCATATTTTAATATATTGTAGTTATTTATATTGGTTATAGTGTGTATATTTTACCATTATCACATCTTTCTTATTGCACCAAACGGAGTAGCAATACTAATTTCATTGAAACCCCGTGATACAATGAAAATAAAGGCATTTTATTCTAATCTATTCTATTCTATTCTATTCTATCTTTCTTTTTATATATGTATAATAGAACACCTTGATAAGTCAGACAGGGCAAAGTACAGTTTTGTAGACTTTCAGTAGCACAGTGGGAAGGACCGTCGCCTGCTGAAGGAAGTTCAGTTGTGTGTTAGTGCACCGTGAGGGTTTCACATCGCTCTGTATTACAGTGGATTTTCTTTAGGTTGTTTATGGTGTTTCTTTAACCTCGGCCCAAGATGCTGGGATTAACTCCAGCCCCCGTGAGGAAAAGCAATTTTAGATGGATGGATGAATGGATGAACTCATATTTGGAAGCTTTTGTCGGATCCACCAGAATTACTAAATCCGCAGGCATGATAAACACAGACAATTCACAAAATATCAATACAACAATGTTCTGTTTTATAATGGTGCAACATGTTTTTATATGTATATATTTTATCAAAAGTCACTGTTGTATTTGCTTCATTTAAATGTTCATATCAACACCAAAAGTGAGCCTCAGTTTAAGGCTTTTCTGGGCCAACTCAACTGTTCCTTTCAGAGAGAAGACTGATGAGGGAAAGTCAAACTTCACCGATGATGTATGTTGGGATGAAGGCAGCTCTCGCATCAGCAACATAAGCACAAAACTCTTTTAATTGTCCAGGCTGTGCCTATCTAATGTCGCCTGTAGAGTCCAAGGGCAAAAGAGAGATTGAAAGACCAGTGCATTTGTGTGTGTGTGTGTGTGTGAGAGAGAGAGAGAGAGAGAGAGAGAGAGAGAGAGAGAGAGAGAGAAAGAAAGAGAGATGAAGCTGTCTGCTTTTTGTCCTGCAGGAGGGAATAAATCAGAGCAGCCTGGCGATGAAACTTTAATGAAGAAACAGAAACAGACTCACTCAGTCCAGTCTCATCATAGCTGTATTTTTTGTCTGTTTGATTTAATCACTCTGACCATTCACTCCATCCTTTTGTTTTAATTATGCTTAAGTGTGCTACGCATGGCAACCCTCTACTGAAACGCTGGCAGCAGGTTTTCTGTTCTGAACTTGTAGATTTAATCCGTTAATTCAGAGTGTTACATTTATTTTTAGCTTTGACATTTATTCAAACTGCCAATGAGAAGGCTTGAATTGACCAGTGTAATTAGCATACTACTTTTTCCTTATCTACTACTATCTTCTCTATCTACTTTATCTTCCTTAATTAGCATACTTCTTCCCTACAATTTCTTAAATATCAGGCTTTATTCAATGTACTTGAATATCAGAAATAAATAAACACTATATCCATGCAAAGACACTTATCAGTGGCTAAATAACACTGAAATAAATACAATAACATGGAGAAGTCTGTTCTCTGTCTGTCTGATTTCTGTCTGATTTATGATTACTGCAATATGCTCATTTAAGGGCAGAGTAAGTGGAATTATACCCCCCTGCTGAAGATATACTCGAAATTTAAAATTAAATTTTAAAATTATATTTAACTTTTTTTTTTTTTTTTTTAATCTGTTCAAGTAAAAGAGTCACTAGTTAGCTTTGTTAAAATAAGTATTGTTAAGAGAAGTTACAAGTCAGAATAATAGATTTCTGGAAGGTCAGATCACCAAGAAAGTAAGAAGGTGCTTATGTTCACATTTTGATAACATTTTATTTTTTTTCAAGTGAAAAATCAGGGGCGGTGCTCATATTCAAGGAATGCTAATATTCTCGTCAATGCGGTAGTTCCTCCTGGTCCTCAGTTTTCACCTCCAGTCCAAAAACATGTGTTCAGAAGAATTGTACTTTCAAAATTTACCAAAATTTTGACTAAGAGGGTATATGAATGTCTCTTAGTGTCTTCATCTGTGATTGGTTGACTACCAATCGATTGGCTCACACTTCCCGGCAAAGTAAAAGCGTTTCAGAAAGTGGATGGATGAATGGATCGCCTACGATTTATTCCAATAGAATGTGAAAATCCCCTCCTTTTACTGATAAACAGACTTGCCTTCCGTGTAGGTCACGTCTTAAGGTCACTGACACACGAGGTTGAAAGGAAGCCTTGCTCGGTGCTGTCAACACTAAGCTGAGATCCCAGGAGAAGGTTTAGGTGAGAACATGAAGAGTTTAGCCTCCATCCAACCACCATCGACCTGGCAGGCTTGTCTCAAACAGTTTGTTGCTGCTTTCTGGACATTTCTGATCCTCTATGAAACCACAAGTCATGTTGAAGTGTTTGCTGAGGCCATGTTTGAAAACGTATTCCATAAAAGATGTATTTTATTTTGCTCATTTTTGGATATTCTAAATATTCTGAAGCAAACACGTATCCATAAGAGCAGCAGGTCAAGTGAAAACCTTGATATTGTCAATAAACGTTAGAACAACTAACAATTTCTGCATTTTGAATGAAATACAGTACTTGAAAATGGAAAACTTGAGCAAAGTATTCATTGTAATTAAAAATAAAAACAATTATGTATGTTTTGCTTCTAAAACGCTAACACACAGATGTACTTGTCGATTTTTGCTCGCAATCATATATTGTGCTTATTTGTAAAGGGATTGTCTATCAAAATACAAATATGCTACTTAAAAGTACAAGTTGATACATTTTCGTGTATATATAAAAATCCACACAGCACTGTTTTTGCAATAAAATAGATAAATCATACGAGAATTTTGTATTTTCAACACACCTAGAATACGTTAAATTTAGATGGGAGAGGGAAAAAAGAAGTCTTCTTTGCCACAGGCTTCTCAGGATAACACAATGTCTGCTAGAAACTACTAGAATAGTACAGCTACTTTGAATCACAGGCATCTAAAGATTCAACACGTAACTCTACTTCTGAAATATTTACACAGGCACACGAGCAGAATAACAAAAGTAACTAAGCAAAGGCCAACACCAAGCCAGATGGATGCTGAGGCATTGTCTGTCGAGAAATCAAGACTTTGGTTTCATTTAAAGCCTGAAAGAGATGAATATCTTCATATCAGCGTCTCCAATGGCTTAATCAGACAGGAGAAGGAACTGTAATGACCTTCCCTGCTTGTAATATAACAGCCTTTATCAGTGATGTCCATCATCATTGTCCACACGCGTGTGTGGCGGCATGAACTGCGAGACAAAAAAGGAAGTGGAAGTGTGTGTGAAGGTGTGAGTGTTAGTGCATGCAGGTATTCAATAGTGTTCATGCTGACAGATAACTCAACCTTATTATGACCCGCTCTTCGCTTTTTGTTGCTTGGCAGCAAAAGATCCTCTGGGTTCCATTGAAAAGCCATAACTGAGCAAGGATGCAAGCACACACATCACAGCGCCGACTTTCTATTGACCGTCATCATCCTCATCCTCAGCTAATGTGTTTATTTCCCACGTCATCCGTCATTCTCTACCATATGTATTGTTTTAGAGCCTCTTTTCCTCTCGGAGTGCCAGTTCTTTCAATTTAGGTGATTTCAGGCTTCGCTATAGTCCTTGTGATATTTGGTCCCGAGAAAAAGCTGAAATTAAATTGTCCAGGTCTCGAAAATGAAAGGAGAGCCAGAAGGCTGGGGGTGGTTTATGGATTTTATTGATTTTCCCAACTTAGCAAGATATTTGCTTTATTGTGTGTGTTGCTGTGTATTTAACCTGGAAAATTACATTTATTTTGCTGCTGGCTTGCTAATTAGTCTTTTTTTAACTCGCTGTTTTATTTGTGCTATAACATTTTGCCTTATGTGATTTATAATGATCTATACTCACCATGACAACCATTAGGTGTAGAATCTAGGCCTGGCGATTCCTTTAAGCTCGACAAACCTGATCATTCAAAACTTCTTTTTGTGAATACATACATTTATGTTTTTTTTTTCCTCATTATGCCCTTTACATACATATTGTAATACATCCAACCAGCTATGTCGGTCCCTAGTCCCCCCTCGCACCCTTGAGCCCCCCGTCCTCCTCGTCATCATTCCCAGAGGGAGCTTCTAACAGTAGATGGATGTAGAGAAAGACAGGAAACACACAGCGAGCCTCATGAAAGCAGGAAACAACAGGGTTATTGTGCGGACAGCTTAAAGTGCGCTATCATTTGTGGAGGCGAATGCGCCGCGGACAAGCGCAGAAAAGTTACCGCAGTAGAACAAAGACCCTGGAGATGGAGTGAGGCAGTAATGAATAGAGTAACACAGGGTTAAGAAAAGACACATCTCCTCCTCAGTTGTTAAGAGTTTGTGGTATTGGGAAGAACGGACAGAGCTCCGGAGTCTTGCTGTGTGAAAGAGGGGCAGTATTAGGGGATCTTTGAAGTATAGCGGCGTTTGAAGCCTCCGCTAGCCTTTAGCTGTGCTATATAGTATTCACAGTCAAAATAATCCCCAGAGCTCGGTGTGTGTGGAGAGACCAGGAATATATTTACATTTTCCACCACAACTCCAGGCTCCTCAAAACCAACACAAAGCGTTTAGGTAAAATAAAAACAGCAGACTTCTTGGCAGCATTGGCATGTTGAGCGTTCGATGGTTTCTTACTTCTCAAAATGTTAGATTTTTTTATTAAACCATGTGCTTGATACTCATGTACTTTTTTGTTTATGATGTTGAGCTTTTAATGCCATCAAACAAATGATATAATGATGTCACGATCCTTGGTGTAGAACAGGAGAACCGCTACGATTGTAGTGGACAAAAACACACAATTAATGACAAAAACACATATGAACTGAGGACAAACTGAAGGCTGGTGCAACATCAATGACAGACTCAAAGGATTCAAACACAGGTGGCAACTAAATACATGACTAACGATGGGAACAGGTGGGAACAATGAGGCAGGTGACTGCAAACCCAGGAAGGGAGCAACACACAGAATCCTGGCTTTTGTAGTCCGTACCCCAGGCCATGAGCATGATGCATCATTCTTGTGTACCTGAGCTTGAACTTATAACTGAAAAACTCTTTTTTTTTTTTTTTTTTAACAAGTTCGCAAATGCTCTAATATAATTATGTCCCAATGAGTGTAGATAGCGCAATTATGATGTAAAGTACTTAAGTAAAATAATTTGTTGCTTTACTCAAGTATTTTGGCCACTTTATGTATTCTGTACTCCACTACATTTGATTATGTATCTACCACTTACAGCTACTTGTTACATTGTGATTGTGCACGGCATCATCATATTTATAAGTCAACATGTTTTTCTACTGCGGTAAATTTCTTGGGTGGATGAGGCGATATTGCCATCTGCAGGATGCTGAAGGTATTGGTTGCTTTTTATGAGCTAAATCACATGAACATGAATTAGCAGTTGCACTTTATGCACATTTGAGTTTGACTGAGACTGACTTTTTGTTCTTTTTTTATCTATTTCGTTCTGTCATTTTGCAATATCAAGGCTCTAAACCTAATTTATTTATTAGTAAATAAAACCTCATAAATAATGAGTTTATTGTTTTTTCACTTTGGTATTGAAATGTGTTATGTTTTTAGTCTAAAATTGGAAACTTTGACTCAACATTTACTCGGTAAGTTATCCGTACTTCTTGTCTTCATTTTCCCTGTGGTGTAGTATATAGGTCTCCAAATTAGCCAATAGGTCTTCAAAAATGTTGTGTCAACACAAATACTTATACAGTATATGTGTATAAATAATTAAAGAAATCGAGAGTTCAGCCATTGATTGCTTTGCTATACTCATTTTAACGTGCTGGAAAGGGCATTATGATGACAAATGTGAGAGAAAGAAGACATGAGTGATGTTAATAGAGTAGTTGCCATGAAGAAGTGAAGGAGGACTAAAGGGACTGGAAGATACATGTTTATAGAAATTATTATTCAAGATCAAGTCCTAGTTGGGAGCTTCGTCTGATCCTCTACATCTCAATAAGCAAACCTGTTTACTTTCTCCAACTTTCTTTTAATATTTAGCGTACACCTCTGTGGTCGTGATGGTTGGCTGCATTTTCATTAATGCTCGGGAAATAATATATTGTGAAATGACTCGGCATACAAAGTAAAAAGACCTGGAAGTTCACGCAGAGTTCTTGTCCTAGTTTACTGTCACCTGCAGGCTTTACAACTAGATTTCCGACATAATAGCTCTCTACACTAATCCGCATTCAAAAGCTTTTTTTTTCGGAAAACATTTCCTGCAAACACTGCTTTGTTTGTGATGTGTGTGGCTGCATTAATATGGAAATGTATTTCATTACAAACAGGACGGTCCCTAAACATTTTTGAAAAACAATGTTGTCTGTATGTTTGTATTATTTTAAGTGGGTTTTTGAGTCACTGGACATACTGAGGTACGGTCAGGGTAATATTAAAATGCTTTTGCCTCATTGCAAGTACCCACATTATTCTCTTTCTTCAAATTCTTTTAAACCCGTTCTTTTCTGTGGGAGATTTACGGTTTTCGTGTTCCTGTGTGTTTGCGTAGTCAGAAAGAATCTTTTTGTACCACAATATCGAGACAATGCAATATCGCCATCTGCAGGATGCTGAAGGTACTGGATGCTATTTATGAGCTAAATCAAGTACAGTTAGAATAAGCAGTTGCACTTTTTTTGCACAAACAGGATGTGTGTGTTATATGTAAAAGGTACAGAGACCGTATTTAGGCAAATATAAGCACCCACCAAGTTTTCAAGCTTTTAAAATTTAAACAAGGATTGCTTATATTTGTGTAAATACAGTAGCTCCCGCCCCCTTTTGACCCAGACATAAATTAAGTGGTTTAAAAACATTGGATGGACAAATACAAGTTTCAGCCTGATGATTTTGATAAGGTGTTTTGTTGATAAGCTACTGGTTCTTCTTCATGTAGCGGTGTGCAGTAAGCCCAGCTTCAGGCGTGTTTGTTTTCCGTGAGCATTAATCGCAGCGGTAGCCGAGTCTCTCCAGGCTGACAGTGTAGTGTCAGGCTCATTGACTCCCTCACTGCAGGACTCAGAGTTTTAATGGCTTCTGATGGCACGACACCAGACTCCAGCCACTGACCTCCGACAGGCAGCACCACTCTCCACTGCAGTCAGGCCCAGTGGGGGCGCACAAATTAGATACACAGAGCCGTGAAGTCAGAACACACTTCTGAAACCAAAATTGATGGTGGTGATGCAAGTGGTGGTGTGGTATTTGGAATTTCGGAATTCCTGGGAATGTTAGTATTAACTGGTCCTTTAAAAGTGGATTGGCTGTGGCGTTTTATTGGTGTCTGAGTCATACGCGCAGGGAGGATGACTGGAAATAAAGTGAATTATACTACTCAAACAGTTGGGTTCAAAGTGGTCAGAGGTGTGTTGAGGAATATGGAGAATTTGAAAGGTTGGAGAGAAATTGATTCTTGTTGGTTTTCAGGCTTGTGATGAAAACCGCTGCTGTTTAAACACCTCACTGAAACTTTGATACACAACATGATGTAATTGAAAGAAATCAAACAGAACGGACCCGATTTTGCTTTAGCTAAAGCGTTTAAAAAAAAGTAATAAAAAAACGTTATTAAACAAAAATAGACTTTGACTTTTAGAAAAAAAGATCAAACATTAAAATTATCAGTGACATTTATTTTTCAGACATAATTGAATAAACTTTTGAATACCGTATTTTAGGCACAAAATAAATTATATTATTTTTTTAAATAAACGTTTCTGGTGCAATTACTCTAATATTCTCTTAAAAACACAATTTTTTCTTTATTTATCAAACCTAACTTGTGACTTTTTTTTAATATTGTTTTACTTGAATAATAGATAACAAAAAGTTGATTATAGTCGTTAGGACTTCATTGCCCAAGATCCTTTGCTCCAGTCAGATTCCGCACATGTGCAGAGCAATTGTTTCAAGCTCTGGCCTGTTTCAAGCTCTCTGTTTATCGGATTATTTATGCCCTGTGCAGCGACAGCAACTTTTTTTTTATTCTGCCTGAAAAAAACACCCATCATAAAGTTAATAAAATCAATGCATTCATGTAAGGGATTCTCTCTCACAAGTATTATTTTCTATACAAATAGAGAGAGAGAAAAAAAAATTAATCCAACAGGCAAGTCTCAATCCTTCTAAAAATGTTTTAAGACCTTTAAATAATTCAGCCTGGATGTGGTTATAACATTTTGACAATCTCACTCACTTTACTTTACATTTATTGGAAAGCATTTCCATCGTAATTTCATTTCTAACCGCCCTTTCTTTCTTTTCGTTTGCCGTGCATTCGTTTTCTTTTGTTCAATGTGATCTCAGGTATTTTTTTTTCCAGCGGAATTTGAATTCATATTACTTTGGCAATATTCTATTTAGATAGTCCAGCCAATCCTTTTTCTGAGCGAGTGTGATTATGAAAGAGATAGAGTCAGAGAGAATATAGAGTAGTATAAATGGAGTGAGGGGAAAGAAGACGGTAAATTAATTAGAGCTATTCAAATCTCTTATGGGTTTCTAATGAACACAGTGCAATTTTGTGTTTTGGATTCTACCTGAAAAAAAAAATCCCATCATAAAGTTAATAAAATCAACGTATTCATATAAGGGATTCGGTCTCATAAGTGTTATTTTCAGAGAAAGAAAAATTACCGTGTTTTTCAGACTTCCAGGCTGTGACGCTCACGCCCTCGTGAAGCCAAGGCGAGCGTGAGTGACAATGGAACACAAACACAGGGGTAAGTGCACAGTGGGTTTAATGACAGACGGATAACCAAACACTAAACAGAATACGAACACGATGGGTCTTTGACGAAGGGAACGAGGAAACAATCCAGGGAACGAGGAAACAGTCCAGGGAACAGGAAACGAGGAAACAGTCCAGGGAACAGGAAACGAGGAAACAGAACGAGGAACAATCCGGTGAACGAAGTGAGGTCCGAGAGTCTCAGGTAAGTGAAGACGTTGTTGGACACGGGACAGATAACCCGGCACACCTATTTACTGGTGTTGATTGGAATCGCCTCCAGGTGTGTGCGTGGGAACTGTGTCAGGGGGCGGAGCCTGGAACGATGACGGACAGGGTGTGACACAGGCGCACCTAAAACCCTAAGAAATGTTTAAAAGTTGAGCGTGTGCTGTATAATTTGAAAAATAGTTTGAAAAAATGTGTGCGTTTTATGTGAAGAAAAAAAAAACATTAGAAAATAGACGTTTATACGTGGTGCGCCTTTACAATATTTCAATATGCAAATCCTTTGCATGTTGATTAATGAAGTTAATCAAGTCAATGCATTCATATAAGAGATTTTGTCACAAGCATTATTGTCCGAGATGGAAAAATTACCGTATTTTTCAGGCTACATGGCGCACTTAAAATCCTAACAAATGTTTAAAAATTGAATGTGTGCCTTATGATTTGAAAAAACAAAACAAAAAAAAAGTGAATTTTAGGTGAAAAAACATTAGAAACGTTAGACATTTTTGAAATGTTAGACGTTTTTGGTTCACCTTATAGTCCGAAAATTACCGTAATTCAACATGCAAATCCTTCAGAAGAAACAATTTAATTTAACAAACTCTGCCTCTTACAGCAAACATTCAATTGTGAGTTGTGTAAAGAGCCTCATTTAATCTCTTTAACAAAAGCAGAGCAGCCGTTCTTTTTCTTCCCAATGTTTCCTGTCTGTTCATGAAACCCAGTTTACACACTTTACCCGGTAACACCCGCGACTTCCTCATCTAACAGAGTGAGCCAATTGATGTGAGTATGAAACACATACACTCATTAAATGAAGCGCTGGTCTGCCCCTGCAGTGTTTACTCTGGCTTGTAGAAGACCTCTTCACCAGCTTCTGATCTTCTCAAAAGCACTGATGCTTGTTTTAACGCTCTCCTCATTTGAGCCGAGCCAGCGTCCACATGCGCTCACACTCCTTCCAATTCCTCACATCATCCCTGTAAATCTGCCTGATGTGACAGCTGCAGGTGTTCTGATTAAAACATCACTTTCATCTGTCTGGCCTGTTTATTCCAAGCAAGTGCAGATGCTTCAGCTTTTTGGAGGAAGAGGAGGAGGAGCAGATGCACCAAGACCGCTGAGACCGTCTGCTTCTTTCTGTGGACCATTTTGGGGAGAATTGCATTTGTTCCTCTGCATTTGTCATATGTAATCTGGAAG
Organism: Paedocypris micromegethes; assembly: GCA_028031935.1. Classification (NCBI taxonomy): domain Eukaryota; kingdom Metazoa; phylum Chordata; class Actinopteri; order Cypriniformes; genus Paedocypris; species Paedocypris micromegethes. Next base: position 23,495,860 of record CM051497.1, on the reverse strand, counting down.
GTTTGAATCTGGAGGGCTCAGGGTCTTGGTGAATGACATTTGTGGGAGAAAAGATGGTTTTCGCTAGGTGTCTGGACATTTTGGTGGCTATTTGGTTAAAAGGTTAAACAGTTCTGTTGATGTTTATGCTCTTTGTATTAGGATGCCAGAACTTGAGTGATATTTTTTTTTGTTTGTTTTTTACCTTACCATTGTTTTATTATGGATTGCTCACTGTTTATTGTCATGTCAGTTTTTTTTTCCAAATTATTATCTGATTGTTATTTTTCAGCTAGTTTGAGAAGGTCTCCAAAAACGATTTCATGAATTTTCAAGAATATGAATTTACCTCTTGTTTTTCACTGAAGTGGAAATCTTTGCCGAAGTTTGTTTTTTGAGCTTTATTGACTTAATTAAAAAAATACCTGGCTCTCTTCATCTCACTTCAAAACAATACTTTGGTTTAGTTTCAAGTGACATCAAGTGTCATTTGTAATGTGAACTTAACATAATTACTCGAATATAAGCACCCCATGAAAATAAACCTTTTTCAGCATTTCACACAATTTTTTAGGCACAAAATAAAAAATTCTATTAATTTACAAACATAAGCACTTCTTTACTTGGTGTTCTGACTGTCCAGAAACCTAAATACTTCTCTTAACAATACTTATTTTACTTCTTTTAACAAACCCAACTTGTCACTCTTTTACTTGAATAATAGATAAAAAAATGTAATGTTTAAAATAATTTCTAAATGTAGTAAGTAAAGTATATCTCCAGTAGGGGGTGCTGTGATTCCACTTGCTATGTCCATATAAACCGCATAATCCGGTTTTCATGGTCACAGTTCAAACGGACAGAGAACAGAGTTCCCCATGTTATTGTATTTAATCTAAACTATTTTCATTTCTTCCAGTGTTAATTAGTCACTGCTAAGTGTTGTGTTGTGACTAGAGCTTTTTATTTCCGTTATTCAGCCAATTAAAGCATAAATTTCATGTCGGCCTCCAGACCTATTATTTAAAGAAAGAAAGGAGGGGCCTTTTCTAGAAAGAAACGCATTTATACATAAAGACGTATTTCCATTTTTTACCATTTCTCCCGACTTGAAATATGGAAAAAGTGTTGCTTATATTTATGTGCATATTAGAAATATGCGCAGATAAGCACTCCCGGGTTTTTAAGCTCAAAAGAAATGGTGGTGCTCATATTTGCGTAAGTATGGTACTTTTTACAGGGCACAATGGCGTAGTTTGTAGCCCAATGGCCTCGCAGCAACAATGATCTGCTATTTTGGCCAGTAAAAAAATACCTGACGTTTAGTTATGAAAACCTTATACCTTCTTACTCTTTTTAAAATACCCACTCATGCCATGTTAGAGCATGTTGTTTTTATTCCTATTGGTTATTTATAACATGTTGGTTTTATTCATGTTGGTTATTTTTCCCATATATGTTGGCCTGTGATGGAACAAGTGCTTTAAATGAGTAAATTAATTACACTTGATTCGTGTTTAAATCTGTTTCTTTTTAATAAGTACACACACACATAATAGTGCCATGGTTGAAGAGACATTCTAAACTAACATTATATATTGTCATGGCTGGTGAAGTAAACATAAATTTATGTACATCTGCAAATAGCTCTTCAGGCGGTGTATGCTTCATTAATGTTGCCATGGTTTGTTGGATGGATAATTTGTCTGGAGAGTTTATTATAAAAGACATGCACATGTTTATGGCTTTGACATGGATAAAACAGACAAATGGAAGGGCGGCAAATTGGTTCATGCACCTTGGGCTTTTTGTTGCTTGTCTTTTATTTTATTTAATACAAAAAGCCTACAAATGAATGTTAAGTGTGTTGGAGTGTGTGCATGTTCATCCCACAACCTCACAACTGAATTTTATCTAATGGATTTTTAAAAATATATAACATTTGTTAAAATAAAAAATCATTTCACAAAATGTTTGCTTTATGAAAAAAACCCCACCATCTTTTTCCGTATTGAGTATATACACAAATGCTTGTTTGGTCATTTATGCGTAGTGTTTTTATTCCACAATTATATAAACAACTGTCTTATTGTTCCGAAATAGATAAAGTACCCGAATAAGAATGATTGAAGAATAACCAATGAGCAGATGTTAAGACTAATAAAAAAAGAGTGTAGAAAATATGGATTTTGTTATTTGCATAAATAAGAGCAAATAATGGAATATGTACAGCAATACACATAAATAAGAGCATCGTCTCTAAAATTTAAATAAGAGAATATGTCTAAAAATTACATTAATAACAGTACGTATATACTGTATACGTATTTTGTCAAAAAAACTGATTTTATTCCGGCCTGTCATCACTAGTCCGACCACATGAAAAAAAAAGAAAATATTGTGGGTGGACGGAACAAAACAAACTAAATACAGTAAATTGCGACTACATTGTACATATGTTGGATGTTTTTACGTTGTGTTGTCTTTTTGATTTTGTTTAATTTTTTTGCCAAATGACTGAGTATACTTGATTTAAAGTGCCTTACTGTAAAAATGACTCCATTACAAGTCACCAGTTCCAAGAAGATAGTGTCAGTCAAACTACTACTTCTCTTTCGGCTTTTCCCTTATCAGGGGTCGCCACAGCGAGTCATCCCTTTCCACCTCATTCTATCTTGAGTATCTTCTACTCTGACCCCAGCCAACCTCATGTCCTCTCTTACAACATCCATATATCTTCTTCTTGGTCTTCCTCTTGCTCTCTTCCCTGGCAGCTCCATCTCCAACATCCTTCTACCAATATATTCACTATCCCTCCTCTGCACATGTCCAAACCATCTCAGTCTGGCCTCTCTGACTTTGTTGCTAACACAAGTAACGTGAGCTGTTCCTCTGATGTGCTCGTTCCTTATTCTGTCCAACCTCGTCACTCCTAAGGAGAACCTCAACATCTTCATCTGTGCTGCCTCCATCTCTGCCTCCTGTCTCTTTCTCACTGCCACTGTCTCTAAGCCATAGAGCAGAGCTGGTCTCACCACTGTCTTGTACACCTTTCCTTTGAGTCTATCCGACACTCTTCTGTCACACAACACTCCTGACACTCTCCTCCACCGCTCCATCCTGCCTGCACTCGCCTCTTGACCTCTTTTCCACACTCCCATCACACTGCACTGTTGATCTCAAGTACTTAAACTCCTGCACCTTCTTCACCTCCACCCCTGTAACTTCACTCCTCCACACTGCCCCCTCTCATTTATACACATGTATTCTGTCTTACTACGACTGACTTTCATGCCTCTTCTTTCCAGAGCAAACCTCCACCTCTCTAGCTCTTCCTCCACCTGCTCTCTACTCTCGCTGCAAATTACAATGTCATCAGCAAACATCATTGTCCAGGGAGATTTCTGTCTGACCTCATCTGTCAACCTGTCCATAAGCATAGCAAACAAAAAGGGACTCAAAGCTGATCCTTGGTGTAGTCCCACCTCCACCCTGAACTCTTCTGTCTGGCCTACAGCACATCTCACCATCGTCCTACTCCTCTCGTACATGTCCTGGACTACTCTGACGTACTTCTCTGCCACTCCCGACAACCTCATACAGTACCACAGCTCCTCCCTCGGCACCCTGTCGTATGCCTTTTCTAAATCCACAAAGACACAATGCAGCTCCTTCTGACCCTCTCTGTACTTTTCCATCAACATTCTCAAAGCAAAAATGGCATCAGTGGTGCTCTTGCGGGGCATTAAACCATACTGCTGCAAAATACTCCTTCCATCTTCTCTGCACACTCTCCTGGGTTGTTAGTACATTTCCATTTCTGTCTTTTAAACTCTTATCTGCTGTACATCCTTCCCATCCCTATCGCTCTGTCTGGCTAGCTTGTACAAGTCCTTCTCTCCTTCCTTTGTATCTAACCTGTCATACAGCTCATCATATGCTTTCTGTTTGGCCTTTGCCACCTCCCTCTTCACTCTGCGCTGCACTTCCTTGTACTCCTGTCTACTTTCCTCAGTCCTTTCTAGATCCCACTTCTTCTTTGCCAACCTCTTCCTCTGGATGCAGTCCTGTACTTCCTTATTCCACCACCAAGTGTCCTTATCTTCTATCCTCCTACCAGATGAAACACACAGCACCTTCCTACCTGTTTCCCTGATAACCTCTGCTGTAGTTTCCCAGTCATCAGGCAGCTCTTCCTGATCTCCCAGAGCCTGTCTCAATCTCTGCCTGAACTCCTCGCAAGCTCCTTCATCCTTCAACTTCCACCACTTGGTCTTCTGTTCTGTCTTTCTTCTATTCTTCTTCCTCCTGACCACTAGCGTCATCTTACACACCACCATGCGGTGCTGTCTGGCTACACTCTCTCCTACCACTACTTTGCAGTCACCTCAATGTGCAGTAACACATTCTGTTGTGTTACTGCTTCTGTGTTTGCAGTAACCTCTCTCAAATGGCCTTGTCTACATAGGATGTAGTCCACCTGTGTACTCCTACCTCCACTCTTGTATGTCACTCTGTGTTCCTCTCTTTTCTGAAAGTAAGTGTTGACTACAGCCATTTCCATCCTCTTAGCAAAGTCTACCACCATCTGTCCTTCTAGGTTCCTTTCCTTCACACCAAACCTGCCCATCACATCCTCATCACCTCTGTTCCCCTCACCAACATGACCATTGAAGTCTGCTCCAACAACCAGTCTCTCCCCTCTGGGAATACTCTCTATGACCTCATCAAACTCACTCCAGAATCTCTCCTTCTCTTCTAATTCACAGCCCACTTGTGGAACATACCCACTGACTACATTCACCATCACCCCTTCAACGTCCAGCTTTAAGCTCATCACCCTGTCTGAGACTCTTTTCACCTCTAGCACATTGCTCCCCAGCTCCTTCTTCAGGATCACTCCTACCCCGTTTCTCTTCCTATCCACACCATGGTAGTACAGTTTGTATCCTCCTCAATACTACGTGCTTTGCTGCCCTTCCACCTCGTCTCTTGCACACACAGTACATCTACCTTCCTTCTCTCCATCATGTCTGCCAGCTCTCTGCCTTTCCCTTCTCATTGTGCCCACGTTAAGAGTCCCTATTCTCAGTCTATGCTCCTGCCCTTCCTCTTCTCTCTCTGTTCACGCACCCTTCTGCCTCCTCTCCTACTTGGACCAACAGTAGCCCAATTTCCACCGGCACCCTGTAAGTCAACAGTACCGGTGGCGGTCGTTGTTAACCCGGGCCTCGACCGATCCGGTATGAAGTTTCTTTGAACGACTCCAAAAGGAGATTGGTGTCTTGTCAGTGTCTTACTCAAGGACAGTTAATCTACCGGTCATGGATTTGAACCTGTGACCTTTTTGACACATGTCCAACTGCCTAGAGAACATTTCACCCAAGAAATGTTTTCAACTGGCAAGAGGCCTGGAGGAGAACCCAGGAGGTGCTGTGAATTGGGAATGCCTCAGTATTCCCCGGAAAGTGGGAAGTCTAGGGATCAGTCCTCAGGCTGCTTCTTTCTCACTGAGAAGAAGGAAGGATGGATGGATGGAAGGATGGCAGATTGCCTTTTGAATTCCAATCACTCTTGGCTTAAATGATTTGCTGGCAATTCAGATTTTTTGTAGTGTGTGTGTATATAGGGTAATTATCATTAAAATGATTAGAATGTCATGAGAAGGTAAACACTCATTAACTAACAGTATTTGTTTAGATTGGAACAATCACGTAGCTGCAGTCGGTTTCTCAATCCCTGTGTTCATCATATAGTGCTGCTCAAAGTACGCTTGGACTTATTTATGTTGGCCAGTGTCAAAAAACATATCTAACCGAAAAAATGGGACTGTTTTTAACCTAGAGTTTGATTTTTGTTTAGTTTAAATACAAATAGGCAGAGGACGGAAATGTGTATGACCATCGGTGCTGTCAGAAAATCACGTTCATTAATCAAGTAGATATAGATATTAGATTAAGATAGTATGTCTATAGAAGTATAGTTATTTGAGTTAAAAAAGACTTCTGTGGAAGTAAAAGTATCAACTCAACCTTTTCACTTAGGTAGAAGAGTAAAATAATGTAAGGAAAAAATGTGTCACAATAAATCAATTTACAATTGTACAATAATAATAATAATAATAATAATAATAATAATAATAATAATAAAAATGATTATAATAATAATAATAATACGCGTTTAAAATCAAATTTAATGCATTTTATTACAAGTGCGAAAATAAAGTTTGTACGACCAACCATTTAAAAAAAATATTGTATTTCAAACCGGAAAGCGAAATTTATTTGGATATTTATTTTTTAGATTGAAGGCAACATGGAAACCATACCAAAATGTGTGGAGTATAAAGTACACATACTGTATTTGCATACAAATGTAAAGAGTAGAAGTAAAAAGAATGCGCAAAATATGTACTCTAGTACAAATATAGATTACGTAGTACATATACGTGTACAATGTTTGTGGTCACAGTTGCTATTTATTATACAACCAGGCAATTATTTCTACCAGCATAAAATCACTGTTCAAATGTTTTTTTAATCTGACATCAAAACAGCTTAAAAGGTTGTGCATTAAACGTAATTGAACAGGGAGTTAAATTTGTTCTCCAATGCAGTTTAATGTCCCAGATCAAACTATTTCAAACGGGGCAATAAATGCAGAACCTTCCAGACAATATATGGTAATAAAGTCTTTTCTATAATCTGAGAGGTCAGTAGGATGTTCTATTGCAGATTGTGGATGTGAGACCCTCAGGGGTGTAATTTTCTGCGGTGGTCTTCGGTCCCGGTGCATCGGTTCAGGCCCTGTAGTTGGTGTAGCTTCCCCCAAACCAATACACTTTGATAAATAGTACAAAAGAGGAAATTATTCATCCTTTGTTCTGCCTTCATTTCACCATCCCTCTCTTTATTAGAAATATTCCTCAGACGTATACAAAGTACAACCGTTGATCCTGTTCACAAATAAAACACCACGGGATGCATAAATAGATGAATAAAATGAATAATTGCGCGAGAAGAAAGGTTAAACATGAATGCAAAAACTGCTCATTTATTAAGTTACAGAACAAATCACAGGAATTGAAAACTTGGGCTCTCAAATGGCCCGGGATTCAGAACCCGCGGCTGAATAAAGGTCAGATGGGGAAAGAAGAGTAAATGAGCTTTGTAAAAGTAGAGAGTGAATATCTCTTGACGGGAAATTAAAGAGAATTTATTTCCAGGCTCAAACCTGCAGTGCATTTGTGTTATGAGCCTTTGGGTCTTAATGTGCAATGTGAGAATAATTAGTTTGCACCATAGACGCGAACAGATGGAGGTCAGGTGACGTGTTCTGTAATTTAATTTTTTGTACGTGTTTTTATCCGGTGATCCTCACAAGTGGCTAAGTACAGGTTGATGCGTGTGGGCATTTCTCATCTCTGTAGACATCATGAACATCTGATTAGAATTACCCCGTTCTCCATCATCCTCTTTCTCTCCTTGGTCTCTTGTAAGAGACCAGATGTAGCTTCTTTATTTCTCTCTTCCCATCATGCATTATGTATTTCATTATCGTGACAAACAACTCTCAGTCGCTGGAGTACAGCCAAACATAATCGACACGCAGACATAAAATGGCTCTCACGAGTCTTCCTGTATCGATCTGCATACTGACCGCTTGCAAGAAGACACTTAGTATATAGCACTTTTTTAGATGCACTTTAGAGGCCGGGTTTGTTCTAGACAACTGTCTGGTGTCTGAGTTTCAGCTCAACATTTAGGCTTGAAATCTATTGAAGCCAATGGCAATTTTTATTTACAATTACTGGACAATTTAAACAGATGCACTTAAGGAGATACCATTCAAGACCTTCAGATTAATAGACCTTCCGATCAGAAGAAAATGTAGCGCTGGAGGATCATGTCACTGTCAGAGTTCTGAACCAAAAGGACTTTTAATAAACTAGTCAAAAATACAAAACAAAACTGATGTGAAAAAATGCCACGAGAGCAAAACTACACAATGGTTTAACACTATCTGACCATAAAGACAGTAGCTTAAATCCACCACATGAACCAAAATGTGGGAAAAACTAAACTAATAGTAAAAATAGTAAAAAGTAAAAAATAGATTTTTTTTAAAAAAACAATGTTGAGAGAAAAACACTGAAAATATGGCGACTAGATCCTAACATATGGTTTGAAACCAAAGAAAAATGGGAAGTAGATGATGACAGCATTTATCAGAGAAACTTTCCGGATGCTATCAATTCCCATATGGGCCGACTTGGTATAATAAACTTGGCATTGTAAATGAGAGATGAAATGGAAAAATTCCACTATCCCATTAAGGACAAAAATGGGCCATTTGACATTTGGAAGAGATTTAGGTGGAAATCGTACGTGTTTTTCTGAAATCTCTGCAAGAAATCTGCAAGAATGTACGTGTCTTGTTGTGTGTATGTTTGTGCACATGTTTAGGTATGTGTGTTATTCTTTGTGTTTATGGTTATTTTGTGTAAGTGTGACACATCATGACATTTGCTACATTATTTATTAGAATATGCTACTTTGTGGCTTATGCAACTTAGAATTTTATTTATCACTTACTGTCTGGATGAGCAAAACTGTCACATGTTCAGAGTATCCAAGGTGATGCTTGTGAATTCATGATCCAGTGTGTTTGCTCTTTTATTTGTATTTATTTTACTTATATATTTTTATTGGGTTTTCTCATTTACACAATCTCAAACAGTAACAGAACCTCACAACAAATACACCAGCATTCACCCTTCCATATATTTTAGATTACACACAAGCAAAAGAGGAAAGTAGAAAATTATTTATAAATATATATATATATATATATATATATATATATATATATATATATATATATAAAATAATAATAAATGTGAAAATTTAGGGAGAACAGTCTTGATATTTGAGTTGTTGATATCTCCAGCAATGATTAAAAAAAAGAAAAATAATAATTTAATATCAGTAAACCATCCAACCTTCATATCAGGTTTTCTTTATTTTTAAATAAAGTGAAATTTTTTCTCCTGTTTAAACTGGCATATACACTCTATAATAAAATATTTAAATACAATGTATTGCTATTATTAAGGTTTTAATTGTTGGCTGTATTATGTTTATGGATATTACGTATTTCTTGTACAACTGCAGGAAGTACAAAGAAATTCTGGAATTATGCATGATCCAAATTACTATTATGTAAATAACTGGAAACAGTGATTGGAATATTTGAGCTGTTTTAGCTGATTCGGAGTTTCTTCAGAAGGAAGCGATGGCAGGGATCATGTGCATGTAGACGTTTGCATAATGATGGAGGAAATGGAAGAAGCAAGAAAAGGAAGAAACGTCTGATCAGCATTCACAAACTTCTGTTTTGACTTTAGGCTAAAACACTTTGAGAAGAAAAAAAAAACGTCAAGGTGCGTTTGGGGTGTGTTAGTGAAGACAGAGGAAGCATAAAGAAAATACAAGAGAAAGGTTTGTTAGATAAAATCATCTGACTCGACAATCTACTATAAATAAAATTAATCCCTCAGAGGGTGAAAAACTACACAAGGCTCAGGATCCTGCAAAAGTGATGATAAAAATGCTTCTGATGCATATTATAGTCAAGCTTCAAAGGTACAGTTGTTATTTTCTGGTTATTAGGTCTAGACTGGACTCTGAAGTCGACTTCAGGGTTTACCAGTATACCCGTGATAAAACCTGTTAGATCTTTTCAAAGCTTGAATTTTCACTTCACAATCTAGATGTGTTGCATATTTTTGTAATTTAATTACTAAAATGGCTTTAGCTGCAAGAATCCTGATAAAAACGTAAAATCAGATCCTGCTTCTTCCATTTCTGTGCCAGGGGGATCTAGAGCTTTGAAACCGTAACTTGTAACCAATAGCATTTTTATCAGTATAGCTGCATTTTGCGGAAGGCCTACAATAAATGTTGATCATATTAATTATAGTAAAAATATAAAACTTAACATTTTTGGATTGATTCTCCACAATAAATCCATTGAAGTTTCCAATTAAACTGTAATCCTGAAAACACTTTGATCACGGTGGTTATTTTGTCTCGGTTTGTTGTTTGCTGCATTTTAGATTAGATTAGAATCAACTTTGTCATTGTGCAAGGTATGAGTACAGAGACAATGACATATTAAGGCAAAAAAACTTAAATTAGAACTACAACTACTACTTAGTCTACCTGGACTACAATACCCAGGGAAAACAGGGATGTGTTCTTTTATTTCCTGTGATTATAGTCACCTGTCCCATCGTTTGTTAAGTGTACTTAAGTCACCTGTGTTCCATTGTTTTTAGGTCAATCATTGCACTACCAGATGTGTTTTGTAAGTTTATCTTTAAGTTTTCATTATCAAAAACAAACCACAACACCTATAGTCTGTCACTAACTTCTCATACTGATATTAATATATACCGCATATATACACTGTAATATACAGTATTTATAATATATAAGTTCAAGTTCAAAATGATTTATATAGCGCTTTTCTTAGTTCGAGACCAATGCAAAGTCGCTAGTAGCTAGTATATAAGTAGGTATATTATGTTTACATCTGATCAAGCACTGATTTTGCTTTTGGAGGCTTTTTAGGTGTCTAACATGAAGATCAATAAATGCGAAATGATTGTTTGTCACATTTTTCCAGAGGAAACAATATATAATTTATTGGCTTCATCCCCCATCTGAAATTCCCTCTAGACTATTGTTTTTTTGCTTATGCGTGTGCGTTGGTCCAACAATACACTCAGTCTGCATTGTCATGCATTTTTAAAAAAAGAGTATGAGAGGCATTGTGCCGTCTCGGCCATATGTTGCAAGCAATTTCTTCTGTGCGTGCGTGTCTGTGCGCAACACAAACACACACACACACCCACTCACCAATTTTTTTAAGTTGTGCTTATCAAGCAAGATGCGTTTATTTTTAAGCAAGAAACAGTGGAAAGGTCATGTTTGCCTTTATGTATTGTAAAATAGTTTAATCATCATTCCTTATATTATTATTCATTGTTTAGTTTGAATTTTGCTCAGCGTCTTTGTGTACAGATGATAATGCATCTAGTCAGACATAGATTTCAGGGACTTTATTGTGTGCGCACACAGCGTTTGTATTTTGCTATTTATGTTGGCCTTAGTTGTTTATTATAAAATTGCTTATAAAAACATTTTACACATTGCTGTTCACTCCATGATCTGGTTCCACAATTTTTACAGTAACTGTGCCGTGACACCACATTTTAAACGGTTTTTGGGTGTTGCACGTACATCAATCACTCTGAGTGTAATTTTCATTTCACACTCATTAGAGCGAAGCAGAAATACGGAGAAACGTCCAAACAGCCGCCACACATTTACAGAGAGAGAGGTCAAATAGGATTGCGGAGCATGAATAAGCACTGTGCACATACTGCTGCGAAATTTACTTTTAGATATGTGCCGCTGTGGGTGACCCTTATATGGTAGAAAAATGCACAAAAAACCTCAGATGTAAAATACTGAAATATTTTATTACAATAGCCTTAAAATTTGTGTATATACATGTTTATACATATATACACACACACACCCCCACAAGCCCCCGGGCGCCACGGCTTAGGCTGCCCACTGCTCCGGGTTTGTGTGTGTTCACATCACTGTGTGTATGTGCACTTTACTGTTTGGGTTAAAAGCAGAGCACTCTTTTTGATATGGTTCACCATATTGACTTATTTCAACTTAACTTTACTTATACAGACACACACACACACACACACACACACACACACACACACACACACACACGCACGCACGCACACACAAACCTACCAGTCTGTCTATTTATCCATCCATTCACATTTTGGCTATTGTAATATAATATACTAATATTTTATATCTGCATTTTTTAGATCACCCATAGCAGCACAACTCTGTGTATATATATATATATATATGTGTCTGTATATACTGTAGGTGTGTATATGTATATAGTGTATATTTCACTCTCTCTCTCTCTCTCTCTCTCTCTCTCTCTCAAAAAACATTTTTGTCAGAGTTAGACACTCTGTTACAGAGAATGATTCTGGAGTCTCTGTAGGCCTCAACTTTCATCATAAGAGTAGAAAACTCAATTTATGATTTTGTAAATCACAGACATCAGAGGCAAATGCGAGTTCTGCAGAGAAAATGTTAGAACTTTTTCATTTATATCCCCAGAAACTTTCCAAAAAGCAAAAATGACTTTGGGATCACTGAAACTTGATTCAAAGCTGACGTTTCATGTGCTTTCTTTGTAAATAGTAAAACCTCATCAATAATGTAGAGGAGTCTTGCTTCAACGTTCAGTTCTGAACTGTTTTAACAGAGATAAAACAGCAGTTTGCCATTGTAAACAAAGAGAGGGTTTCTTTTTTCCTCTACTTTTCTTCGTTCCATGGGGTTTCCATGGTGAATTAGTACTCTGCAGCGTAACAGTGCTTCATACGGACATACGGCTTTAGCGGAGTGTGGCTCGCTTTAGGCATCTGCTTACGTACAATATGCGTGAAATGACATGCCATAAAGTCCAAATTAGCTCGTAAACAGACATAACCTGGAGCATGTCATAAACTCTATTTCCCATGCGCACTGGGCTGGCTTTCACACACTTGGACATGCAGTGCATGCTGGGATTTTTTTTCAAACCAAAACAAATGAAACACAGTTGCTATGTCTCTTGCTTCCATTGTCTGTTTAATGAGAGAGGATAGGTGGACGTTAAAAACCCAACTGGATTTATTCTGAGCCCATGTTGAGGCCTGCTTGAAGAATAAAAGAAAGAGAAAAGAAAAAATGGAGTATTGCTAAGGAATTCTGAAGACGACTTTGCATTAAACATGCGATCTCTGACATCCAGACGTCAAGGTCATGTTTCCCTGTGAGATCTTTCGCCAGATGTGCCTCAAGGGTTGTAAATCATTCTGCAAGTGCATGACAGAGGCAAAAAGGTTTACACCTCGTGTACATGTAAATGTGGAAGAAGAATGAGCAAAAGATGGACAGGTGTGTCCTGTCGACTGCTGGGGTATAACTCATGATGGTGGCTAGTGAATCATGGGAAGGAGTTGAGATGAATGCTAGAGGACTTTTTTTGTATCGAGATAAAATGTTACTGCCTCGTTGTTTGGGGAAATTACGTGTTTCTGATGGACATCAAAGGAAATAAACGTACACTGATAAATATGTTGAAATTAAATTTTAGTGATATGAATGAACCTTTTTAGTAGTGTGTGTGTGTTTGTGTGGGGGGTGTTAAAAATTAAATTAAATTGAAACAGTTAGGTTTATAGATTTTATTAGGGTTGTCACTGGTTCTTTTTTTTAAATAAAAAAAAATAATAATTTCTGAATTATGTTAACTTGTGATATAGTATTAATTCAATTCAAGACTGTTTTACTCAGTTGATCTTTTTTTTAAATTAAAATTTCAGTTCACATCACACCTTAGGTCTTTACCTTGGCATTTACATTTAGAATTAATTTAAAGTACTTTTACTTATTCGTAATTCACTTTTGGAAAGGGAATGCTCGGTGAACACATTTATATCAAAACTTAAAACCCATCTTTTTAGCTGTGAGTTTCTTGAATGTGACTGCCTGACTTTTTTTTAATGCATGTATCCTTTTAAAATATTTTTGTTCTATTTTGTTTTCTCTTATTTCCTATGCATTTGTATCATTTTTTTTTAATGCATGACCTCTATTTTGTGCGTTAATCTGCGTTTTGTTAATCTGCGTTTTGTTTTCTGTGAAGTACTTGGAATCACTTTCGTATGAAATGCTTTGTATCATTATTATTACCTTTCCGATTTTACCCAAATGTTCCATCCATCTAATTTGTGGGTCTCTCTGGGCTTGAAAGTGCAATACACAATCTGGATTTGAGCCCAAGTTATTCTCTGAGCGATTTACTCAGACACACACATTAATTCACCTGCTCACACCTATTGTATGGTCAGTTTCCAATCCACTTGAACACGCTTCTGGGCCATGAAGGAAAGTTTTAGCCATAATAATTGTTTTAGACCCAACATTTTAAGTTGAGCTCCAGTCTTGTGTTTCTGCCAGGCTGAGATGAATTAGTCTTTTACATAAGATATTAGATATTACTAACTCTCAAAGGCTCATTGAGCCATTAGGCTTGTTCATTTTTGTTCATTAGCCGAATTAGAGGACACTCTGTCGATTTGACTGAAAATGAACGATAAGCCTGATGCTCAATCCGCCCAGACTTTAGGCATTATTTTTGTTCTTAAGAAAGGGAAATGAACAGGCAATGAGCGTGTACACGGTTTCACAAGGATAGATAGGTGTCAGTCATTCCCAGCAGTGCTGTATGTGTGAATTTGATATCTGTCAGATTCTGTTATGGTGCCCAGGTGAGCGGTTTCTCTGCGGTGTAGACACATTTCAATTCTGACATGAAGGATTTAAAGGTTGGCTGCTGCTTCAGGACAATGTGTTTGAAAGACAATATGTTTCCCATCTTACAATGACTCATCTGGTGTCCGTGGGGAAAACCAAAAAAGGCAAGAACGCAATGAAAGAAAAATAAGCTTTTTGATAATCTGGTAGACTTTTCTTATAACATAATCTTATATAGATTCATAATTGTGACAGAGAAAGAAAGAATACCGTATTTAGGCAAATATTCGGCTAATACTAAAATTTAGGAACCCCTTTCTTCCAATTTTAGAAGTTCAAAACTTAAGGGGTGCTTATATGCGCATATTTTAAAAATGCATGTACATATAAGCACCTGTTTTTCCACATTTCAAGTAAGCTGTTTTTCCAATCACTAGAATATATTTTATTTAATCTATTATTCAAGTAAATTAACATCAAAGTGATACGTAGGTGAAGTTAGGTTTGTTAAAAAAGTATTTTAAGAACAATATTTAGCCAAAAATATAATTAATTTTTTAATTTTGGGCCTGATGAATCAATGGAGTGCTTATATTCGCAGGGTGCTTATATTTGCATAAATACTGTATTTACAAATGAACACTACTCAAAGATAGGAAGACTGTGAGCTCTCCATGGTGCTGAAGTTTTTGGCGTCCATACATACTGTTGTTTGCAGTATATTTTCATTCTGCCACTGTGGCAGTAGTTTTAACTAAGATTTAGGGTGTAAAACAGCATTGATGGTTGTAGCACCAGTGCAATATTCCACCTCACTTGAGAGGCTGCTTGTGAAAATGCAGATGACTCATAAAATGGTAATGGGGTGGAGAAAGGACCTCGGAGTAATTTCACATAGAGACATTTCATGACATTCTATTGGTATACCGTTCATATTCTTAATAATTAATGGATGTTTTCAGAGCGCTTGCTTGGAGACTGTGATGCGTAAGGCAGCATTCATTTGCCGGAGTAAATAAATTCTTGACACATCATTTGGAAAAATGGCCCTCCATTCTACCTGGTGGCTGGTATTCATGCGTGTTTGATCCATTTAACTGCCAGGACTTATTTACTTTCGTCTGGAATGCTTGGAAGCTTAAAGTGGCAGTCTCTCTTCATCTAAATCAAGACTTCATGCCATCATCTAGAAGAGTTGAGGAAGAGCCATGCATTCTCTCTTAAACAGCTGCTCGAGTGCTGAGCTTTCACTGAATGGAGCATTTGTGACAAGGATCTCCGTTGTGTTCATGCACTCCAACAGACCACCTTCAACCCCCCTTCATAGAGTAAGAACCGCTGAGCTGGTGCACTTCCTGTCCTAACAAGAGCTGACAGGCTTCCTCCGGAATAGACTCCACACATCTTGACTGGTTTGGCTATTACTTAATTTTTCTGGTCTGCTCTTTTGCTAACAACTAATTTGTCACTTTGCTGTTGATTTTATCCAAACAGACTTTCTGTATCCTGACCTAATATTTGCTTCCAAATGATATCAAAAGGACACATTGTCACTGCTGTTCCTTATTTAGCATTGCTAAGTCTTTTGTTGATGTATGAGTTTATTTTTAAACCTGACTCGAACATAACTTTTCTATATATGCAAATATGGAATCAATGCAATGCATAATGCACTGTTTACACGTCTCATGGGCTAAAGCTAGAACAGAAATGAGCATCAGAAATTAATCTCACCAAGTTAAATCCACAATTGTACAGTATTTATTTCCATGAGTTATCCACAGTATGGATTAAAACTATAATCTGTGCATTAAACATGTGGAAATGAGAGGGGAAGACACGCTGAAATAATGATTTCCAGGCAACACAGATCCGGGGAAGGTGTGCATAAAAAAAATACAATTTTAGCCTGTTTTATCTTAAACGCACAAAACGGTTTGTGTTCCATGTTGCTACATAAAGTATTAAACATAATTGTATACTGTTAACTTTATGATAATTGCGATTTTTCTTTTGCAAAAAAAGAATCTCACAAATAAAGTTTGTAACACACTCTCCTAAAACCTTTTTAACAAGATTGTTGTTGAGGTAAGTTTTTGTTTTGTAGTAAATTATACTGTAATGTTTTCAACCTCGTTCCCACCACATACTGCTAGTGGGCTAATGAAGATACAGCTGGAAGGGAGCTGGAGGGCACTAAACATGCCTGCTTCGCTTTGATCGATTTTAATTATGTATAACTCTTGGCTTGTGAGATCTCTGACAAGTGGTCAGACAGTAGTTTAACACCCCTCGTCTGCACAGTATTCTTTCATCCGCAAGCACTTTTATGTTTATTTCTATCAGTGTTGGATTTTCAGAGTTGTTCTTGTCTTCTGTGGCCAAACCTCATGCTTTATATTTTCATTTTTGTCTCTTTGATTGTCGTTGTATCAAGTATCTTAATGATTTTAATCACGTCGCTCTCAAATCTAAACACCATGAGGAAATGTTGTCCTGCATGACCATTAAAAAGTGCTTTGAGACTGATTTGTTCACGTTTTCTGTTTATTTTAGACATCACTGTTTATCATTTGTGAAATACAGACTATGAAGAGTTGTGTTTTTGTAACATTTAAACATTTTGTTAAGCCCTTGCAATTGCATAGATCTAGGAAGAGCCTAGTGCTTTTCATACAAACAGAAGCATGACACACAAGTGCAACATCCGTGCAAACAAACAGAAGAAAAACACAGATTAATTCAGTCTTGAAGCTGGAGGGTGGGTCACATTAACTGTCAGTGGTGCTGATCTTGATTCAGTGAACACCACGAGCTTCAGCCACCTCCGGAAAGCTCTTTATTATCACTAGATTGCATTACAAGCACATACATCACCTGCATTAGCATCTACACTTATTAGATTAAACCGGAGAAGAGGGTTTCGGGTGGTTCTCTGTGGCACATTGGCATGGAAAGGTAATAAATGAATGTCCATTCCGGGTGCAAAAGTAGCACATTTGTCTATAGTATGTGTTGATATTTACACTAGACAGTTTAAACTTAATAATCTGTATATAGCAGTCTAGTTTGTGTGGTAGAGCTATATAAACTGACAATTTTAACCGTTTTTGTTTGATGTCTATATATATATATATATATATATATATATATATATATATATATATATATATATAACATTGTTTTGCTCACCTTTTATCCTGTGATACTTTATTTGGAAGACACTGTGACACTGAAATGAATTTCCCAGCATGCACTTCTTAACCCACTAGATTAAAAAAAAAGATACTTTCAGTGCTAATGCGACTCCATTTCTACACACGCACACACACACACACACACACACACACACACACACACACACACACACACACACACACGTAAAAGCGCAGTCAGTTTTACACACATGTAAACGCGATTCCAATGAGTGAAGTTGTCTGGCATCCAGACGGTGTGTCCGAGTCACCAGAGAGGCGCTGTGGCGCTGCCCATGTCCGAGAGATCCTAGCTGAAGATCTGCTAGCCTTAACCAAACAATTAAAAGATATTTCCGCTAGTGTCGTCTCAAGAAATATCCTTTAATTGTAAGATGAAAGCTATCACTGTAGGTCCGGCATGATGATGTTCTGAAAATACCAGAAAAGTGTGTGGAACATCTCTGCGGCAGACGTGACTTTACAGTGGCACAGACGCAAATCCCGTCTTATTTAAAACAACTTTTCGTTTCTTAATAAGCAACAGGTCTCGTGAAAAAAAAA
>CM051497.1:23376027-23471168 GCA_028031935.1 Paedocypris micromegethes | reverse complement strand
CTTAAAAAAAACCCCACCACCACAACAACAACAACGACAACAACAACAACAACAACAACAACAACAACAACAACTATAGTTTATAATTTTATAAACTGAACTTTAAATATACATTTTTGTGTCTGCAAAAATAAAAAATAAATGAAAGGTAAAGAGATGCGGATTTTGTACTTTTTTTTCTACATTTTTTCTTTCAGGGAAAAGGAAACAGAAAAACTGAATCAAATGTTTGTTTAGATGTAAATCAAAAGTTTAGGTAAAGATTAGAAAGAAACTGTAGTTTACTTGAAGTTAAACATCTATTTTAGCAACTTTTATAATTTTATAAACTGAACTTTACATATGCATTATTCTGTTTGCTAAAAAGAATAGAACAGGAAAGAAATGCAGATTTTGTTCTAGGGCAGATGTTGTTTGTTCTACAACCATGTAGATAATGTCACTTGACACCTACAAGTTTCTGTGCTTGGTGACATGTGCTAGAGATAACTTCTTCACAAGAAAGATGTATGAGCTTAATTTTTTTTCCCTCGCCATTCTTTTTACTCTTATCTGAAACGGAGTCAGGAGGAGGTCTTCGTTGGCAATTCACATTGTGACGTGCCCTTTCAAAATGGCAGCTCGTCTTTTCTCAGTTCCTTGGTGCAGCTCCGGTCAGTGTCTCATATTAATGAGATCCAAACTGGCTATATTGTCAGTACTATAGTCATATTTTTAATGTAGTCGGAATCTCAAATCGCAGAACATCTCATTTATATCAGATCTGAAATGTCTGCAACCTGAAAGGGGAAGCAATATATTCTCAGTGACAACAATGACAAGGTTTATTATGAGTCTGAAGATTCAGAGCTCCCCGTTTTATTAGGAGAGAGAAGTCTGAGTGACAATGCCGTGCCTTTCCTCTTCCCAGCTCAGTGACCTTGTGAATCTACAAGTGCCGCTAAAGACGATTTTAAACCACCTTAATGGACTTTTCTGTGTTTGTCAGCACTTTTTTTTTAATCCATAGCAATTTGCAACACTATTTTTGGGCTGTTGGAACCAGCCCCTGGAGAAATCTAGGGTAAACTGTTGTACTCAACGGTTTATTTGATCTAATCTGGAGTTTTTTTAATGTATGTTTTTATACAAAGCTACATTTGAACTAAATTGAATTATATCAAATGGTGACTTTTCAATGGGCGACAAATTTCAGTTAGTGATTGAAACTAGAAAGCCAATTGTTTTCTGTAATGTAATTATTTCCAGAAGCTCCATCAGTAGAGCTGGTCAAGTAAACTGTATTAGTTTAGCGGTTGTTAAATTGCATGAGTTGGGATTTATTTTTTGTCTTTGGGTTAGAGTGTTTGAAAAACCATGACCTTGAGAATTTGTGTATTCGTATAAATGGCTCAGCCTGCGGTGTCATCCATTCATCTTCTGTTTGTGAGCTCAGATTTTTTTTTTCTCCAGACACAATTATTCTCAATGTTCACTGACTCAATGACATTAGAATACGATCTAAATAGTGCAAAGCTGGAGGGCTTGCATCTTTTAGCATCCATGGAAGTCTTCTGAGTAGACACTCATCAGATTTTGGTAGCCTGAAATTAATAAATAACAAATACTATTTTTATCTTGTATCGTACATGGTTCTGCAGTCGAGCTATTAATTGGTTTAGATGAGACTTGAAACTTAACTCTTGAATGATATAGAGCCTTTATGTAGAACTGGGAATATGTTTTACATTTGTCGAATGAAGGAAAACTTCAATTTGACATATATTATTGACAGACAAGACGAAGCACTCCAACCGTTGCTAGGGATGGAAACGCAAACATTAAGTGAATTCTACAAACCATTTACTATTACAGTGAATCGACATAAATGACTGTGTTCAGTAAAGTCTCTAGCACAGTAAATTGAAGTATGTAAAATATTGCATGATTTAAATACAAATGTAGAGTAAGAACCATTTAAAAAATGTTTATTTTTAAAATACACTTTTACTTTCTTTTGTCGTTTAATACGATTTTCTATTAGATGTTTTTTGTGTCTATTTACCGCCTTAAAATTAAGCATCCACTTTTTTCCAGTTTTAGATTCTACAACTTGTTGGGGTGCTTATATGCACAAATATAAAAAAAGGCATCAAAAACATATATTTTCTAATTTAGATTAGAAAAACAATACTTTGCAACATGAAGCGTGCAAAGGCTCGTGGGAGGTTTCTGGGAGGTGGAATTCCGATCACTAGAATAGATTTTATTTATCTGTTATTCAAGTAAAACTTCAAAGAAGTGATACAAGTCAAGCTTTGTTAAAAGAACAAGTTAGCTTTGCTAAAAGAAGAAAATTAAGCATTTAAAGAGTATCTAGCCAGAAATGTCAGCATTCTGTCTTTTTTTGGGAATATTTATTTCTGCATAAAAAAATCAGGTTGTTGCTTATATTCTCGGAAATACGGTATTTACAATTTTTCTCAACTTTGTTTGGTCAGCGGTCAAGAGGAAATACATTTTAGCTCTTCAATGAGGTGAACAGCACAAAGAACCCCCCATCCTGATCTAGAGAGGGTCTCCGCTAATATCTCTGTGAAAATATGACCTGCACGTTTGATGCTCATGAAAGGCCTGGGAATAATTTAATTAAGGTCAAGTTGAGCACACACACACACACACACACACACACACACACACACACACGGCATTCAACACCTGCTCTTCTCCAGCATCCATACACGCGGGAACAAAGCCGGGGCCTCGGCTCCACGGCTCCACAAGCTCTATGTAGACCACAGTCTTGATTAAAGGAGGAATAAAGATGGATCCTTGTTTAATTAGAGCCGCAATGCTTGGCGAGAACCATTCACAGCCCTGGAGCCTCTGCTATCACTGTTGAGTGACCAGGTTATTGGCCATGAACTGGCCTATCGCTTACAATGAATGAAAAACAACCATCAGATAATTAGGTGGCCTGAGAAGAGAGCCCCGCCCCCAGCCCTCGCTCGCCCCCCCCTCCGGTGTCGGGCTCTCTCACTCACCCTGTCTTTAACAAGTACTGCACCCTGATATGCTTTCATTAGGCCGATTTGCATTGCATGGTTATTAAGCTAAAAGGATTATAATTGTCTCTCTAGTGGTGTGGTCTGGGTAAGGGAGGTAAGGCTTGTGCTTTGGGTCACACGTGATTTATCAGACGTTTTCTGCGAACAGCTGAGAGATTTAAAGATCAGAGACGGAACAGCGTCCGATTTGCCGGATGAGGGAAATTGTCCTTGAAATGGCCTTTAGGTAATGCTGACTAACAGAATGTAAAGGACCCTAGGAAATCTAATGTGGGATTAGCACTAAGGTAATTACGCCATGTCATTAAAGAGGAGGCTGTTGGTTAAGAAAAGAAAAAAAAATGTGATATATTTGGAATAGAAGTGCACTACGGTATTTGTTGACTGTGCGTTAAACTGCTACACTGTGTGATATGGAATGTATTGTGCTTTGTCATCTGGATAATTAATGTTTTTCTGTTTCTCGATCAGTAGAGCTGGTGTTAGTAACACTATCATGGTGGGTTCAATTCCCACGGAAATAAATAAGTTGGCAGGTTAATTTCTTTTGTTCTACCAAATGCTCAGATTAAAATGGATGTGAAAGCAAATGTGCAAATGCTTGAAATTACATTTTGAAGACTAATTCTTTTTTCTTTTAATCAAATTTCTTGGTAAAATATCATGGGATATCTGTCATTGAAACACGAGACATAATGTTCATCAATCTGTCTCTCTACGTGTCATTCTATAGATGTGTCATTCTATATAATAACTGACGTCTGTTCATCTTCCTTTCTCTATCATTCTGTCTAGCCTTCTGTTTGCGTGTTTGTCTGTATATGAAGCTGTATGATTATTTGTCTGTCATATCTATCTATCTATCTATCTATCTATCTATCTATCTATCTATCTATCTATCTATCTATCTATCTATCTATCTATCTATCTATCTATCTATCTATCTATCTATCCATCTATCCATCTATCCATACATTCAAACAACTCATCCATCCACCCATCCATCCATCCATACATACATCCATTCATACATCCAAACCTCATCCTTTCATCCATCCATTTATCCATCCATCCATACTTCCAAACAACTCATCCATCCATCCATCCATTCATACATCCAAGCTTCATCCATCCATCTATCCATCCTTCCAATACTAGAATTTTGACCACAATCGCTCGGCATTAAATGCGTGATATTGCGCGTTCCATAATTTGTAGTTGTGGAAGATGATGAATCAGGATCAGAATCTGATTGTGTTTTCATGTCGATTATGTAATTGTGTCGTAAAATAAAAAGGTGTCGCTCATGTGGCTCATGTATGGCAAAGCAAATTAAGTTCTTTATCAATAAAGTACTGTTTTATGTTGTATCTACACGCACACAAACACACACACAGGATTCATTGCACTAAAGCTTGTTTTGTTCAGTAACAACAGACGAGTCGGTTTCTAGTGGCGTTGCACAGAAGTCAAGCAGCATCACTGCCGATATTTCAGTTCCGAGCGACGTGAGAGTTCCTCTAAATGTCACCAGTAGGTTGGATTTCAACCAATCCACTAATTGGTGTATCTTGCATTAGCCCTGAGCTGTCTAAACCTCTGCACCCATCTTGGCAAATCCAGGAGAATTTTTTAATGCTGTGCCAATTTGAGTGCTCTGTTTTGCATGGTTAACAATGTTATTGGCTTTGATTGATTCGAATACGGACATACCGACTTTCATGTCATGATGAGTGAATGTCTTTTTTTATAAACTCAATTCGATTATCAGTTTTAATAAAGCGTGCTTAATAGGCATGCCAAATACTATTATGCTTGCATTGTCAAACATTTGTTCCCTCTCACTTTTTCCCTCCCCCCTTTCTTTCTTTCTTTCTTTCTTTCTTTCTTCTTTTCCTTCTTCTTTCTTTTCGTTTTTCTATCTTTAATTGTAAACTTCTTTCTGGATCATTTTCTGCACTTGTTTCCTTTTTATCTTTCTTTTTCCTTCATCCATTGCAAAACCGTTACACGCCGCTTGCTACTTTTACTTGTGTCTTCATCTCACCAACCACCTTTTTCAACCGACATATTTCTTAATTGCCTAATTCGATTAGATCTTTGCTGGACATGAATGAAATGATATACATTTTTTTTTATCTTGTCCTCTTGAACATATGACAAGCCTCATGTGGGGAAATATGACGTTGAGTAAATGTAATCTTGGCTTTCAGGTCAAACTCATTAAGAAAATTTGGTTCTGCGTCTCACCTATTGATCTTCTTGCTCTTCTCATCAGCTTGTTTATTTGGCCAAAGAGAGTGCAAAGCATGATTTAGTGGGTTAGCCTCTCAAGAAGTGCCAGAAGTGACATTAATCGAATTCAACGGGAAGCCCAAATATTCTCCGATAATGCCAGATCTCTCTTGCCAGTCAGCTCTTATCATCTGATGGGTTACATGGGGTTACGTCATTCTTCTGCTAATGTGAGATCTTCCTTGTCTCGATCTCACTAGCTACGGTTCTCCGCTAAATCTGAGCTTGTTTTCGATTCATTTGTACATGGTACTTGCAACAAAACAGCAATGTGGAGAATGACTGTGACTATGGAACAGAAGAAGCCTTGGAGATGATTATCGTTATAAACAAGGTTTGAACAAGCCTGGTCGAAAATATGTACAGCAACAGAATGTTTTTTCTTCTTTGAGCCAGATCAAGAGGTTATACTCTTTGAGAAATGTGGTGCATTAAATTTGTTAAATGAGAATTGGGTTTTGATGTCGTAACTTTGATAAGTCGTATCATAAGCCAGTTCAAATATTGTATCAGCGTATTACTGATATTTACAATTATTATTCTAGTTTTATTAGATATTCAAAATACTATTAGACTAGTAAAGGTCAAAGTGAGTGAAACGAGGGACTTTGATTATAAGAGTGATGGCTGGGCAATTAATCGAAAAATAATCAGAAATAATCAAAATTGAAATTCAGAATACTATTATAAAAATAGATATAAAATTTGTGGTTATCGATTATTTTGATTATTTTCCCTTTAAGAAAACTTCATGTGTGTTTGGAGCGAAAAAGCAGTATATCAATAAACTTGAACTTGAAGGAACTATTCGTTCAATATGTAAAACGGTTTTAATAATTTTCAAGTTTGTAAAGTGTAAAGTGCGAAAAAAAATATAGCTAAATAAGAATTGCATAAAAATACACGTCTTATTGTGCATCAGACTCAATTTAAAAGGTCTAACAACTACAGCTCAAACAATATGCAACTATAAAGGACATAAAGCTTTATTGGCTAGATATAATTTTTTATCACTATTTGATGGCCTGGACTACAATGTATTACTGACAGTAACCACAGGAACGTACTGGGTTAGCCAACAGGAACAAATCAGTGTATGAGTTTGGAAGGTTGTTGAAGGCAAAACCTGCCAATCAGTCAGAATGACAACATCTTTGGCACTTTTTGTACATGACACCTCTCACGGATGCCATCTGTTCTCTCCTACTGCCACCTGAACTGCCATGTCAGGGCATCTCAAGTCGTGTTCTTAATCAGCTATTCTGTCATTTTAGCTCTAAAACACTCGCCTGTCTTTTAACCTCCTTTTATTAAATTACTTCACCCGCTGACAGTTAATTTTGGAGAAGAATTTGAATTGGCAAGAACTTTTCATGCGGTCTCTAGACCACACCACTATCAGCATAATAGCTTTTATGTAAATTAAAATGTACACAATGGTATTGTCTATTTTAGGAATGAAAGGACTGGAACTTCCAGAGGACACTTGGCGAACTGGAAAATTTGGGAAATTTAGACATGTTAATCAGTAATAACACTCTGGACTTAACTTGTATGTTAAGACATGTCAAAATGTAAGTCACTAATAATACTCTGTATTTTCTTCTAGTGAAGAACTTTGGTGTTATTAATGAACTTTATTAATGAAAAACAAGCTATAGTGAGAAATGTTGGAAAACTTAAGCAAATAATTTGGCTTTGGGTAAAAAAAATCAAACATTTGGAAAGGTGAACTACACGTACCAAACTTTTTACTCATTGATTTTGTTAAACTGTGTGTAAATTAAACAGAGACTTTAATATGAGTATACATACCATCCAGTTTT
Organism: Paedocypris micromegethes; assembly: GCA_028031935.1. Taxonomy (NCBI): domain Eukaryota; kingdom Metazoa; phylum Chordata; class Actinopteri; order Cypriniformes; genus Paedocypris; species Paedocypris micromegethes. The sequence goes on along the minus strand of CM051497.1, from coordinate 23,464,000 downwards.
TTTTTTTACTGAGTTCTGCAAATTCTCAATAAAATCACAAGTGCAATTCTATTTGTATTTCTATGTGGCAAAAGTAAAACTTTAAAGTTAGTAAGACTATTAAAGAGTAGAAGCAAAACGATCGAAGAATAAAGTGCTTGAGAGCATCATCGTCCCACAATCCCCATTTTAAAGTGCTGTTAAATACAATTAATAGCTAAAAAAATGGTGTTAAACTTTAACATATTATACACATACACACAGTGTTGTTGTGTATTCTAAAGACTAATGAACAGAACAAAGCATAATGAACAGCTTTTACTTTATCACATTCGCATTACCATACTTTCTACCTATTCACTGTACGATTAATAAATACTGGATTTGATGAAATAAAAAAACTCTACTTTCATATTTTGACACTCCCCTGATCAATCATCCGGCCTTGTCTGGTCTATTAGTCGCTGCTAATGCCACTTGTTCCGTATGTGACGTGTTTTACTCCCGGCTCCTCGTGAGAATTGGGCTCTTTTGTAAAAGTGTCATCTTCCTGACTCACTTCTAATTAGTCAGGCGACGAAAATGCAATTTGATGGTGCAAAATACAACCCAGGGTTACAGTAGCCCACCAGAGCCTTTAATGCTGTCATACTCAGCTCAACCCTTAAATGTGCATGTTTGCATTGGCGCTCAGGGCAATGCCCCGTCCCCTCAGCCAGATGTGCTCATTAAAACAATGCGCTGCGTGCCGCATGCACCTCTGGGCTGTCACAGTCTGTTTGTAGAGGCGTTGTTAGTGAGCAAGTTTAGATCAAAGATTGATGGCTAGTTGTTTAGTTAAGTGTGTTTTTCCCCTAACATCCTCACACTCCCTCCAGGGAACCTACAGTGGAGGTGACAAAGATTCCCTTTAAGGAAGAGAATGATTTATAGAAGTGCTAATGGTAAAGGGACGTGTAAGTGTATGGTAATGAGCGAGTGCTAAGAGGAGGAAGAACATGGTCACACCGTTGAGAACCTTTTGGTCCATTTCGAATGATTCACAATTATTCCCGTTGGCATCCCAAATCGGATTCCCAAATCTCGTTTGAGTTTCTTTGGGGTCACCGGTTGCTCCTCACAATACAATATGGTGGAATGGAGTCATAGGTGTGAGTGTGAATGTGTGTCTGTGTGTGATTCTTCAGACCCAGAGTGGCTAGGAATGGTCTTCAGCATCTCTTGACACAGAAAAGGAAAAGCGTCGGATGGTTATGTTTGATGAGATTAGAAATTTATAGATAAGATATTAGAAATTAGGCCTTTGTTTAGGAAACAGGTGCATGCAAGTTAAATAAGGGACTGAATGTTAACATTTCCATTCAAGGTGAGTGTGTGTGAAGAGAGCTTGTGTTCTTCTTTAGTCCAGCGTTGGGAATAGCTACAGGACAGGATTGGTTTTGACTATTGGAAACTTCCTTGTATGGATTGTGTTAGTCCCAACAGAAACTATTATTGCTCCACCTCTGAAGTATAAATAAAGGACGAGCTAGAAGATAAGAGGAGCTTGGTCGATGGAACCTCAGAGTTCACCTCAATCTGCGACATCTCAGAGCTCCAAATTTGTAACTTTGAAACTGAAAACTAACGTGTCTGCCTTTTAAATAGTGCAGCTCAATTGGCAACAAACCTGTGGGTCTTAGAACCCACACACAGCCTTTCGTTTTATGATAACGTTGTTCTTCTAGCTCTTCCATGGTAGATGATTAAACAAACAAACCGGATCTGTGTTTGGCTGACTCACGGAACATCAGAACAAGCAGTCACAGCTAAGGCGACGAATGCGACGTGGGCCGCCTGCAACCCAAAGTGATTCCCAACTGGAGAGTGTGAACACCCTTTGGCCACAGCTACGACAACAGAGGCTTTTTAGCTGCTATCTGCCCCGCTGAGAGAGAAGAGCTTGAGCTTGAGATGATGCTTCATGCAGCTCCAGATAGAAATGAAAGGGAAGGAACAAAGAGCTACAAATCTGCACTTAAAGCAAGAGGGTCTAGTGCACATGTCCACAACTCAAAACACACACACACACACACACACACGCACACACACACACAAACACGCAGTCACACGCACCCACCAGAGGTGTAAAGAGTACCTGAAAACCACAGTTTTTTATTACACATTTGTATTGTATTTATATTATATTTTATTTTCATTTTACATCTTATTGAATCGTATTGCATTTTATAGTATTATATTATATTTTCATTTTTATTTTTGCATTGTATTGAATTGTATTGTATTAATATGTAACATTTTTTTGTATTGGGCGGCACGGTGGCGCAGTGGTTAGCGCTGTCTCCTCACAGCAAGTTGGTTCCGTTTGACACTTGAGGTGTGAGTTCAAGGCCGGCCGGGGCCGTTCTGTGTGGAGTTTGCATGTTCTCCCCGTGCTTGCGTGGGTTTCCCCCGGGTTCTCCGGTTTCCTCCCACAGTCCAAAAACATGCGCTTCAAACTAATTGGAATTGGAAAATTGACCACATAGGTATTAGTGAGTGTGTGAATGTGTTTGTCTGTGTGTCCCGCTCTGCGAATGGTTGGCCACCAATCCAGAGTGTGTATCCTGCCTCCGGCCCTAAGACGCTGAGATAGGCGCCAGCTCCCCGCGACCCTGTAAAAGGATGAAGCGGTAGAAGATGACTGATTGTTTTGTATTGTTTTTTTTTTTTTATTCCTGAATGTTGAACTATTCCAAACTTCACCCCCTTTTTAAATGCATTTCACTGCATGTGTCTCTGTACGTGACAAATACAATTTTATTTGGGTTACGTCACCAAGAAGACTTGAGTAAACGTTGTAATTTCCCCACTGTTAGACAATTAAATTAAATTTTCATTTTACTTGTACTGAGTTTAGAAATGTGAAAAACAAGAAACTTTTTATTTGTGAGGTTATATTTCCTAATGTAGAAATAAAATGTAACATCTCAGTGTTTCAAAATGGCAGAACAAAATAGTTGCAAAAAAAGACCAAAAACTGTCTCAACTCAACAGTGTGTTTTCTGTCAAATTCAAATGAGGAAAAATGTTCAATCACTAATTCACATGATTGTTGCACACAATCACAATGTTGCGAGTAACGGTAAGTGTCCATTCAAATGTATTGGAGTAAAGTACAGATACTCAATCAAGAATGTAGTCAAGTACAGAGTAAAAGTTGCCTCTATTTTTGATACTCAGTACAAGTACAAAGTAGACAAAAACAAGTGAACTAACAAAGTCCATTTACTCAAGCAGTTTACACCACTGACACAAACGCACACACACACACTAGCAGGGCAAGAAAACCACAGGTGTGCTCCTACAGTAGTGTTCAGCATCTCCACTCTTAAAAGATGTAATTACATGTAGATTGTTCTGCCATAAGGTGTGTGTAACACACATACACTAACATTTACGTGTGTGTGTGTGTGTGTGTGTGTGTGTGTGGATGCATCTTGGTGAAATTAACAGCCATTTTCTTGTGCCGTCTTTTACGTAAATATTATCTTACATTGATGATGAACTGATCTGAGTTCTGAGCTGTAGAAAAACGTAACAAACATTTATAGTGAACGAGTGAATGTTGACAGTACATAAAATATCGAGAAGGAAAAGATTCTTCAATAAATATGGTTAGGCGCTGTGTTTATTTTTTTGTTCCATTTCGGTTTGTATATAAGAAGGAAATACATTGATTGATTATAGAGTTTTTTTTATCTGCTTTTGAGATTTTCTTTGCTTATAGTACATTTCAAGTCGGTTGGTGCAAAGTTTAAAATAAATGCGTCTGTTTCCTATAATGTAGAGGCAGTTGTTATGGCAACAGGTGCTGGATCAATACATTTACTTTTTTCGGAAGTCTCATGCCGCTCAAATAAAAATCTAATAGCAGAAGAAAATCCACATTCTCAATAAACTGGGACTAGTGATATTTGGTAATGGTTCACTGGATCTCATAGTGGATTATGCTAATGGTAATCTTCACATCTGTATTCATAAGGTTGGAATTATTTCTAAATTTGCGACTCAATAATGAGGAGCAGCAGTTAGACAGGATCACAAACGCTTTCTTCACCATCTGACGGATGAATCGATCGGCTCTTTCTGTGAGATGGAAGAGGTGGCTTTGCCCTGAAAGGTTTGAGGCAGATACGAGAGGCGATTACAGAAAGTCTGTGTCACAGATGACCACAAAAGAGGAGGAGATTTACTGCCTGATCATTTCCATCTCCACTTTTGTTGGATCAAGCCATGGATCAATTTTGCTGCAGTGTAAGATAAGCAGCAGAAGAAAGTCGGCAAGCGCGTCTCAAAGTGGAAAAAGAATTTTTCAGGATTTTAAAAGTGTGACATTTGATTGTTCTATCATGCTGCTTGTTCACTCACTCACTCGCTCACTCACTCACTCACTCACTCACTCACTCACACACACACACACACACATACTCTCTCTAACTATCTCTCACTCACACACTTGCTCACCCACTTACTCACCCACTCTCTCTCACTCACTCATTCACTCGCTCTCTCTCTCTCACTCACTCATTCACACTCTCTCACTCGCTCACTCACTCACTCACTCACTCACTCACTCACTCACTCACCCACTCACCCACCCACTAATACACATTATCTCACTCACTCATTCACTCTCACTGACTCACTATCTCACTCACTCACTCACTCACTCACTCACTCACTCACTCACTCTCTCACTCACACACTCCTTCACTTTCTCTCTCTCACACACACACACACACACACACACACACACACACACACACACAAACACACAAACTCACACTCACTCTCTCACTCTGTCACTCTCTTACTCACTCATTCACTCACTCACACTCTATCGCTCTCTTTCTCTCACTCACCAACTCACTTTCTCTCTCACACGCACACTCACACACTATCTCACTCATACTCACTCATTCACTCACTCACTCATTCACAGATTTCTCAACCTCTCTTGTTCACTCTTTCTTGCTCTTCGTTCTGTTTTCTCTGTCTCTTTGTAATTCTCTCTCTCTCTCTCTCTCTCTCTCTCTCTCTCTCTCTCTCTCTCTTTCTCTCTCTGTGCTGTTAACTTTCCCTCTGTGTCTCTTGCTATAGCTGTTGTCACCCCCCCCCACACACAGACACGTATCTCTCTTTCAGTTGTGAATGTTTGTTTGTTGGAAAGATGTCCAATCACTACTGTTGCACTAAGGGGATTATTTCAAATCCCCAGACCCAAAGCCCACACCTTGTAATTTTACACCTCCGGAGTGTAAATATCCCACAGTATTTTTTAACCCTGCAAATGACATGACACCGGACCACAGAGGGGTCACACACAAAGCAAAGTGCCACATCCCCGGGGATAAATTCACACTTTCATTGTTTCTCTGCTGGTTTTGAATACCTCCCATGTGAAAAGGGTTTGTAATGGTTTCTCAGAACTGTCTGGTTTTGTTTTGACATTCAGTGTAATGGGTTTTCACGCTTGATTTGCCCAAACTAAATCGGAGCACAGAGGATAGATCTGATGTTTTCATTCTCACCGTAGGTTTTATATCAGTCCAGACGCTTCTGTGATATCCCTTTCACTGTTAGCGGAGTCTGTGTTGGTCCGTTCTCTAAATAATGGCATATTCTGTGACAACAGCAGGATTGGATTCATTCAGATTAGAATTTTGGAATTATCCAACAAAGCGCCTACAGTTCTCCTGCTTTTGGATTTGGTTTGTTTTGTGGATCAAATTCATGTAGATTAGGATTTGATGGAATTTGACTCACCGTCAGTTCATCTCATCCCAAAATGTCCTTGTCTTTTTCATTCTTCGGTTATACGGACAAATAATCTCTCATCTCATCTGTCTGTAAACGTTTGGCCTCATTGGCTGAATGTGTTTAAGGCCATGTAAGTGTTGCCGTCTTTGCCCTGTGGTCATAAATGTCTGCCCACTAAACCCTGTTATAACATGCATTGTGTCTGCCCTCTTCTGCCCTCCTGTTTTCTCTCCGGCAATAAAGAGTTTCTAAAATGGGCTTTGTAATCTCATTAGTCCAGTAGTGCGTCTAGTCAATGTTCAAGGGAGTACGTTTCTAATTCACGAGAGGGAGATTGGTTTTGGTTAGGCTTTAAAAAACCTGAGCATAGTTTTCAGATTATATTCTGATTTATTTATGATAACGAATAAATAATTCGACATTCGGTACAAGAGATGCGCTTTTGCCTGCTGCTTTGCCATGCAACGCTGAATCTTGTGCAGTGGAAAATGCAGCTTGAGTGGTCATTTTTAAATTGACCATTTAAGAAGAAAAAAAAAGAAAACCTTAATTTGTCTCAATGAAGAAAACCTTTATTTGTCTTTTTGTTGAGCTCTTTGTGTTCTTCTTCTTCTTCTTCTTCTTCTTCTTCTTCTACTTCTTTTTCCAATAGTAGTAGTTTATTACAAAAATTACTCAGACGGCCAGGCGTTTAATAGAAACTCTGCGTCTAATGGAGACAGGCTCCTACCCAAAAAACTGAATTTTCTTTTATTATTATATTTTACAGTATACATATACACATATATAAATGCATACCGTTAGGCTACTATTGGAGACATCCATTTAATTGGAGATGGGCGTCTAAAAGAGACCACTATTAGAAGATATATGGTATTTCTTAATATAGAATGTGGCTTTTTGACGTTTTAAATGCCTTGGTGAGATGTGCATATGTTGAGTGCAGTAGGTTAGTGGTATTGTGCTTGTGCTTTCCATTGTGAGATTTCAGCCTTTGCCTTAGTGCTGGCTATTTTTTGTCAGCGACTTTCTGCGAGTTACATCATTAAAGCAGTAGGTGGTGAATATCTCTGTGTTAAAAATCACTGAATCATGTTCTTTACTGATTCATTCAGCGGAGAAACACAAGTCAAAACATTTGTTAAAATGTAATGTTTTAAAATTAAATGTCTATGTGATAAAAAAAAAACAAATTATGGTGAATTGTATTATAATATGGCTATAATTGATATCAGACTGATACACACAATACACAGGCACCACCCCACACACACACGGCATAGTATTTGCCATCCATTATTTGCAATAATTACCATGCAATTAGAAGAGCTAATTAGTTGCATTTTCTATGAATACAAATTTAAATGGTTAATCACTATATATTATAGTAGGTGTTTGTACACTTCTTTATTTGGGTGACTGATAATAAACAATTTACGTTATAATTTTTAGTGCTATTTTTGCGTGGTGTGTGTTATTGCCAGGTTTTGTGTTTTGCTAGTTATGGCTCTAAAGTGGTCGGTTGTTCATTCGTACAAAGCAAATGTTGTGTGTCCACCTACTAATACACACCTCCCGTATGTCGGATCACAAAGTAGTGAAGTTCTTCCAAGTGTTAGACATGGCTCATTAATACTTCATAGTATTTGTGCTTGTTGGCGGTGTTTAATTGGGCAAAGAAACCCACAAAACTGTCCGTTATCAGCACATTTTCTCTCTTTTCATCTGACAGTGTTTTCTGGCTTCAGTCTGGATGACATTGGCATCTACAAGAGTGTGAAAATGTTCCCTATCTCCCTCGGTCTCCCACGGATTCCAAACATCTGCCATTTAGCACAACTATGTTCTTTTCAATCTTGTCTTGAACTAACATGGAACTAATGACACAAATTAGCTCGTTTTTTCTACACAGATTGATGCTTTTGGCATCTTATTAAAACCCAGGCACCACTTTTCAGTTCATCAAGAACCAAGAACATTGTGCTTTCCTGTCTGTCTGTAATAATAATGATGGAGCTTCCACAGGTGCTAAATTGAGGTTTAAGATGATTCGTTAGCGCTTTTTTAAAGCATTGACATCAAAGAGAAGCACTTTCATACTCAATGTGGTGACAGTACTTTCTTGCTACACTTATTAACATTTTAGGCTACGCTTTTTCTTCTGGTTTGGCTTAACAATTATAAATGGATCGAACGACCCATTAAATAATTAAAAAAAAAGTGTGCATTCAATATTTGCAGCATACATTTTTATAAAAAAATGTCTAAATCCAAAATTCATTATTTTAATTGTATTTTTGAAACTGAGGAACTTTTTAAGTGAGGAACTTATGTTTTTGCATTTATGTTTCAACACTTTGTTTACACTTAAAACCTAAAACCCATTTTAAGTGGAAACAAAGTGTAGTAACATAAACACAGAAACTGTTTGATCATAAACTTTTTCTCCCCCATCTCAAAGCCTTTATTTTCCATTTCCCAGCTGTATATTCTTCTTGTCATCAGCTGTTTCTAGTTCATTTTTTTTTTCTCAATTTACATCCTGACAGTCATATCTGTACAATATTCAAGGCTTCATTTATGTTTATTCCTATCTTTTATTTAGTCAAGTTTTATTTAAACTTGGCCTCTTGCTTATTTTTTTCTCCCAAGAACACCCCATCCATTTTCAATTCAATTTCTGGGTCACAAGAAGCTATTTTGGAGGCTTTAAATCTTCAAGACTCCAAGCTTTGAACTTCAGTATCAACAGGTCCTCATTGGCTTAAAACACTAGAGCGAGCCACTAAACCATCATACCCTCACCAACTAAAAACCAACTATGAACGATAAACTCTACTTTCATTTTACTGATTAGATGTGGAAACTTCAACAGTTGTGAATATTTGTGCAGATCGTCACAAGTTTCTTCTGGGTTTCCAGGTAAAGTGCTGAACACCAAGTGAACTGGAGACTCAAAATGTGGAACGAGATGGTGGGATTGGCTATAAAATTAACATCCCAGAAAGAAATTCCATGAACCTAGAGTCTTAGGAAGTAATAGAACTCAAATCCTTCCTTTGGTAGGATTTGAGCTTTACCAAAACTTCTTTTCATTCACTTCTTCACTGTTATAGGGGCCATCTCCTCTAGATAGAGCCGGGAGTTATTGACCAGATCTGTATCGATGCTGCCCGATGTCTTGACTCTCATTTCCTATATACTCCAATAAACACGGCAGAATGTGCCAATCAACCGCTCATCCAGCCTAGATCCCTCTCGCTCCTGGGGGAAAAAGCATTATAGCTCTCCGTCTTTTATCTTTTTTTTTATTGGTCTGGATGGTTTCATTGATTGAGGTGCTACAGTGGGTGATTGAATAAGATGGTTGAGTTGATGCGGTACATTGGGGTTTTGGGTTGATGTCGAGGAGCTTAATCTCAGTACTCAAGGTCACGCCATAATAATTCTGTGGATTATTTTTTTTTTCCTAGCGACACATTTCTGGGTCTCCTGTTTAACAGATACTTGGTTGGTGTCTCCATCTTTCGTTTTGACAAGACGCTTTTGAAGAAATCATGACATTTAGGCATGGACTAAAGAGAGGGAGAGAGTTGGACAACAGCGTGAGTAATCCTCTGTAAAACGAGAAGTGCACTTGTCTGATTGAAGACATAGTGTGGAGCGGTTCCAGACAAAACCACTTTCAGAAGAACAAGCTTTGAAGTGACCTGCAGAGCTTCGTAGTGGGTCGATGCTAACGCCGTTAAAAATGCACTGCAAACGCTGGTTGAGGGATGGCAATATCCCAGTGTCCTACAATTTAAAGCGATCAAGCCGGAGTCGGGCACTGCCAGTGATTTGATTTAAACCAGCATCTAGAATGGCACATCAGACCACAACATGTTGAGTTTATGCAAGTTTTCGAAATCCTTTGGCATACTGGTAGGAACATTGTCCCCATGTTTCATCAAGACCCCAGCGGAGTGCTTCACAATAGAACTGTCAGCTTCTCTTTGCCAAAATGTTCATTTCACTAGGCACGAACACGAGCATGACTCTTTTTTTTTGCCCAAGTGAACCGAGCCTTCTGCATTTCGATGAAATATACAGTACTGAAACCAGCATGCTACTCCATCATTTATGGAGAGATCCATTCAATGTCCGTGGATGTCCATTTAACCATTTATACTTTTATAGTGTTTAGAAAAAAAAACAGAACAGAGGCTCATCTCTCTCTCTTTCTCTCTCTCTCTCTCTCTCTCTCTCGCTGTGGCTGTTCGATCTGTGTCTCTTCCGCTAGATTCTCCCCAGTCTCCCACGCTGTGGTGCTGTTGTGGTTTGACTGCAGTGTTTGCTGTGGTTTAGGTTTTGAATATATATTTTTAGGATTCATAGTACATCAATATACTGGCTTTTCCCCTCCTGAAATGCACATTTTTGCATTTTTTTTTCTTATTGGACAGGCTTGTTTTCTGTGAGGAAGCTTTTTTTCAAATAGAAAAAGTTATTTTAATTGTATTTTTATCATTTTTTGTGTATTTGTGTTACGTGTACTACGTGTTCTCTAGTGTCCTTCCACTGTTCAAATAAATCATGTGTTTTGGGTGAATTGGTATTGTAAAAATTCACATGTGTGTGAAAGTGTATGTTTTCGTGTCCCACTCCACAATAGTTGGCCACCAAACCTGATTATATACAATTACATTGTTTATATAAAATTGTATAATAGTTATATAACACACACACACACACACACACACACACACACACACACACACACACAATTGATTATTTGATCATAAAAGGCATTTGGTCTTTGTTCTTTTTTTTATTAAGCAATGGCAAGTTTCTCCAAGACGGAATAGCTTTAATCCATAGACAATTCCCACCAGAGGAAAGTCTGAGGGGGATTGTTCTTAACTAATCTCTGGTATTCACTTTGTGTTGAGCATATACCAGGGAAAAGTCTAGTTTGATAGTGTAAATGTATTCAGAGCAATTAATTCCAAAAGCCCTGGTCAATTCGTCCCACAATAGTCCTTATTATTTCCTGTAATTCAGAAACGGCTTGATACAGAAATTGGTATTTGCACACATTATAAGCATCACTGACTCTGTTTTCATGAATTCTAATCAGTCCGGACGTCCATTTTCACTCCCTCCCCCGACCTGTTCTCGAGCATCGACATGCGAGCAGGAAATCCAAGCGGCGCTCTACAGTATAAACTATGCAGGGTTATTGACACTCGGGAGGTGTGTGAGTGTGTTTGTGTTTCTTGGGAGGTTTATTGACAGCTTTCTGTAGTTTGCACAGCGCCTGAAGAAATGCAGTGTTTGTGAACGCGCATTTCTTATTTATTAATGTATCTCTTACCGAATCGCAATCTCGCCGATGTGCTACACGCCGGCGTTTTGTGTTTACATGGCATATGTGTGCGATCACGTGTGTTTGTCCACAATCCTATTAGCCCCGTGTGAAGCCCGTCGTAATCGTTGTTTGACCTTTTCATAGTCATTACCCAGCAAGACTCATTTAGCTCTTGACCCCCGGGTTGTTTTATCATGACTGAGAAGTGGCTAACTTCTGTTCAAGACCTTGCATTTCAATGGTCCGATGGCTTCGTTTCAGCAAGACCATGAGTGATGATGATTTTTGCTGTTTGAATTAATACTGTGGTGGGATTTAATGGAGAACCCTTTCAGGCCTGTAGAGCAAACTCCTTATGTTCTAGAATCCGCAGAGTGCAGTAGTTCACTTGAACTTGACCATTTGACCAAACCTTAAAGCCTTTTCCTCAACACTTCAAATATACCTCTGATCCCATGGCTAAAACTTGGGTCTGGATTGTAGAGTTTGTTTGTTGACGATTCTTTTCAGAATATTAATGTATCTCCAGTAGAAACTGTCACATTGTATTAAAGCAGCTTTTTGCTGTGGCACTACTGTACATCACTTTTTATAACTGTACTCTCTGGTACATTGTCCGCACAATGACATTATTTCTGTGTGCTTTGCAGATACTGTACTCACTGAGCATTATGCATTCGGATTGTTGTGCTATTTATTTGTAAATAGGCTATTATGCATTTATGGGAGAATGTTTACTGCATTTTTTGGCTCTGTACAAGAATAAAGCTGAATCGAATTGATTAAATTAAGGTGATTAAGCGAAGGATTTTGAAACCGCCGGTGGACTGGATTTACGAAGATGTTATGGTAATTTTTTGAGTATGTGTTATCGTTGCACTAAAATCTCCGTCATTGGAAAGATCCCGTGTTTTGGAGTTAATTGATTTTTTTTATTGATTTTTTAAAGTTCCAGCTGTTTTTATTTTTAGTTTTAAGTCACACTTTGACATCTTGGCGGATCTGAGAATGAGCTTGAGATCTCTTGAGGATGCTTGCGAGATTACTGGACTCTAATTCTCTGGAGAAAATTCGGAGCGCGCATTTCCTCCGTTTGCTCTACATTCAGCATCGCTGCTGTCTAGAAAGTCTGCTGAGGATTCTGTACAATGTGTGGAATCGAACCCAATTCCTTTCCGATTTTGTGTTGATTGTATCTGTAAGATTTAATTTTCTCTCATCCTTTCTGAGTTTATATTATTAACCCTATCTCACCCTATCTTTCTTTCTCTCACTCTTTCTGTCTCTGATTTTTTTTTTTTTTTTGGTATGCTTATAATGAGGTCTAAAGATACCTGAAAGCCATACTTGAAAGACTTACTGTAACAAAAACTCCAAAGTTACACGTCACCAATTTCAAGAAGACATGATTAAAAGTCGTAAAGTACCAACTTTAAAGAACTTAAGTATTTTATTTTACTAATTTACTGAATTTAGGCTCAAAAACACCAAGATTTGTGGAAAAACAAGAAACGCTTTATTCATGAGGTTTTATTTTCTAAAATAGAAATAAAATGTAACACCTGACTGTTTCAAAACAGCAGAGCAAAATATATAAAAAAAGAACAAAAAGTCAGTCTCCGTCAAACTCAAATGTGCCAAAAAAAATGCAACCGCTAATTCATGGTCACATGATTTAGCTCATAAATAGCATCCAGTACCTTCAGCATCCTGCAGCAGGCGATATCACCTCGTCTGCCCAAGATATTAACCGTGCTAGAAAAAGATTCCAACTTGTCGCGCACAATCACAATGGAACGAGTAACGGTAAGTGTTGTGTAGTGAAGCAAACAGTATTGATGCTCAATCAAAAATGTAGTCAAGTAGAGAGTAAAAGCTAGAGAAAGTACAAAGTAGTCCACAAACTTAACAAAAGTCAATTTACTCAATTATATTACACCACTGTTTATACTATAGTGCAATATCTTTCTCTCTCTCTCTTTCACAGGGTGAGTCCTTTTTTTCTGCTGCTCTCTCTCTCTCTCATTCTCTCTTTGTATCATGCTTTTTTTCTGATGCTCTCTCCCACTAGCTCTTTATCTCACTCTTATTCACTCTCTCTCTCTCCTCATTCTCCCTACCCCCCTCTCTCCCCAAGCTGTTACTGCGGATCACAGCTTGTATTAAATTGGCATATTTTTGAGTGTTTCTCTCTGATCTGAATGCTGCTGGAAAAGCACAGCTGTTTTTTTTGTTTCAGTCTGAAGGCTTTGAGAGGTTGACTGTACTCGCCGTCAGCTGGGAGCGTTACAATCATGCACCTGATTTGGTGCAGTGGGTTGGCACTAGTTAGACAAGCAGAGTTTAATGTACTGAAAATAATTTGGAATGTGCTGATCAGCAGATTCTCCCTTCTTGGATGGTCTGCGAAGCATGTAAAACGAATTTAGATCAGTTCGAATATACACATAAAGTTCAGTATACAAATGCCAAAATTCTGATTAACTTTGGCATCGAAGTGTGTTTTTTTTTTTGCTCTAACCTCAAGGTACGAGTTTCTGTAAAGCGCATGTAAAAAGAGTTTAGATCCTGTTGAATATACACATGCAAAAATTCGGATTACTTTGGCATCAAAGTGTGTTTTCTGACCCTCGATGCGATATGTGTTTTCTAACCCTCGATGCGATATGCGATATGCCGCTGGCGCCAGGTCGCCCGTAAGAAATATGTGAGTCGCCCAATACACCTGTTCTCTAAAATTAGCTCAAATAACACACTTATCAGTCCCGCCAGGATTTCACGATGTCGCAATCGGCCCAATTCTTGCAAATTCAGCCAATTGCCGCAATTTATTTGCACCCTTGCAATTTTATCCAATCACCGCAAATTTACAGCAAATTCGACCAATCAGTTTGGTCCACCACAGCACGCAGCATTGTTTTCACACATGACTTCATTATAGTGATGGGACGTTCAGCTTTTTTCAAAGATGCGACTCTTTTGGCTCAGCTCTCTCGATAGAGACGACTCTTCTGGCTCCCAATTGGCTCCTAAGCAAGACTGCTTTCCAACCTGCCTCTTTTAGTTCGATTGAATCGCACCACAGTTTGGTACGGTTCGTATAGGCATGTGTGAACGCGGCATTCACAAACCCACGTGCGGTGAGAACACGATCCTCAAACCGTCCCAACTGCACAAACTACTGCGTTTTTTCAACATTTATTTACGCCTCCTCCTGAAATAAACTGCAATGCACCTTCGTCGTGTGCAGCATTAAAATATTTTTCCACTCTTGAAATATAAATATGTTTTTATATATGGTATATTAATGTTTGTGTCAAGCGATCAATACATACTACTTACTGCAGTCTATGATGACTAGGCCCACAATAAGCCCACGCAGTCGTCCCTCCGTACTTAATAGCATGTTGTTTATTCGCTTTATTTACTAGGAGTTCCACTAGAAATTACTTTCAATTGTGATCAATTAGAATGAGTCAAAAAAACACTGAAACTTGAAAATATAGAAATAAAGTTTTGCATATTGATAATAATTTTTTTCCTATTTCCTTACATTGTTGATCATTTTAAGAGAAATTGTTAACGTGATCAGTGTCTTTACATAGCTAAATACCATTAATTATTAATAATAACAACGTACAATTTAAGCTAAATTGAGCAGATTGGGTCTTTCAGAAGTATGTATCAAACTGGTAGCTCTTTATCAGCACCCAGTACCTTTTCGGTTCAAGAAGGTTGGTGACACTCGTTCACTAGAGTTTGAGAACTTTAGCAAAACTTGCATCTCCAACGTGCCTTCGTGTTTTCATAATCTGAAATAATATTGAATCCATGTTTTTTGGATTTTACACCTTTCACCCTGTTTGGAATTTCGGCATTAATTGGATTCAGTTTGAATCTATATCAGCGGTGCAGTGGTTGTTAACACCGCGGTTATGAAGGCAGGAGCTGGTTGACTGGTCATTACCAAAGCATATTGACTGAATGCTTTAAGTCTTTGGATTGGTGTGACATTGATTAGACATAGTTGGAGCCTTTCCCAGTCCCTGTGGGATGCTGGTGCATCTTAACTTAATAAGGTGCGGAATGATATAGTGCATCACTAAGCAATGAGCTTCTCTGGAGCAAGTCCTGCTTTACACAGAAACACACAGACACACACTGATAAACACTGATGGAAAGCTTACGCTCATTTAGCGAATCACTACATTTACTGGTTAATATTATAATTGATAAAGCATGTGAGAGAGTAGTGCCAATGCGAGTAAAAGGGAATATTGTTTTTATTTATGATAATTAAAATATCTAATAATGTTATTCAGCAAAATTGAGAGAGACGAAGAAGATATTGTTTCATGTGTCATAAAAACGTAAATCTAAAGTCTGCGGCAAAGATGTGAACAGCAAATCAATGTTTTGAACCGTTTTCTACACACACAGTCTTCTGTTGGATCTAAAGAGTGTCATTTTGTGGATTTTCCACGGTTTTTTCCTCTGTGTAGGGAAAGAACCAGCACATTGGTTCACTTGGGTGTGAGAATAAGCACATGCACTCTGAAACAAAAGGATGCTAATAGCCCCGGGATTCCTCCGCTCGGATATCTGGGAAAGCCAGAGATCATAATTCTCTCTGACAATAGACCTATGGATCTGTTAAAACATTTGTGAGATAGTCAATACATACATTTGTCTCGCTGTCCATTTTTTTGCATTGCTTTGCAGGAGCGTGAAATTCCGCTCTTCTCTCTGCTATGGGACATTAAGACCTCGCCGTAGCACAAAAATGATTAAGGCTTCATGTTCAAGATTGTTCGCTTCACTACCCACACACTTTCTTTTTAAGCTTTACTCTCATTCTTACAGAGATTCACACAGTGGATGAAGAAAGTGTGTGGGTCTTCTGTGTTGGGGCTGGAATAATGGACTAGAACCACAAACACTAATTGCAAAATCAAAATTGACCTCAGAGCATCTGATTCACTTGTGTCTATTTTGAGAAGCATTTAAAGGAAACATATTGCTGCAGTGCCCTGATTGTCAGCATATCTATTGCACTTTTCTAAGGTATTGATCACGACTTCTCTGTTGTGCTGTGGGTGTGATGTTATCTCCGAGGCAGTGACTAAGGTGTCCACCTAAACAGTTCATGGATTTCTCTTCTCGTGATATTAAAACTGAGACTCTAGTTTATTTTCCCTCCAATACTTCAACTAGATCTTGACTTTTTGACGGCCTTTTTCAATCACTAAATTTGGGCATCACTTCAAGATTATAATCGAATTATAAGCGCTCCATGACAATACACAGTTTTGACTGGTAAGTCAAAAAATATTCAATAACATTTTAGATGTAAAATGTATTTCATGTTTTTATATTTAAGGTGGAAGACCCATAGTTTTCTCATAATAGATTTTGTACGGTGTGGTTTTGTAAGGTAATTTGGGTATTAGCATAAATAGCATTAGCATACTGATATTAAGCATTTTGACTAAATACTTAGTTTTTCACTCGTTATGCGACACAATGTTTTGAATTACAGCACAAAATATACAATATTTTTTTCATCAAAACATATAACCCATAGTTTTTCCATATTTGGAACTTGTGTAACGTGTTAGCATTAGCATCACTGCTACTGTGTTGTGTGAATCTCGCACATAAAATCAGGATAGAGTCTTGCCACAATCAAGTGAAGCCTGTTTTATCTTGTTATGAAAGCTTACATTTTTTATTTATTACACAAAAACATATGATGCTTTGTTTAAGCAGGAAAGATAAAAACCAAACCAAAATGGCTTGAACCCGTCATCGCTGCTTGCAGCTGGATTTCTATACTGCTATTGCAGTTATTTAATAATCCTGCTTTTGTGTGGTGTAACCTGCTGTTGTAAACTATCATTAATGGCTCACTCTGTGTCTGTCTGGGCTGTTGGTAGTGTAGAATAAGATGCGGTCTGGAAGATCCAGTTATGTAAGCATCGTACAAATAGAAATATCACAATAGAAGCTTTTGTCATTGCTGGTCCATAAACCTGGATGAATGAATCAAGTGCTTTCTGCTATTGTGCTTGCGGTGTAGAATATTACATAAAGGAAAAGCAATGGCTTGAGTCTCCTAAAAAAAATAAAATCTACTAGAGCCCGGGATTAATTTATTACCTGCAGTGTGCCTTAAATTCAGTAATCCCATATCATACAAAGCCGCTTTTTGCTGCAAGGCGCTTCCAACATGGCGCATTAGCTTCTATCAAGTTTATGAAACATGTTTTTCTAGCTTTGTGTTGCTTGAGCAGAAACAGGCTTTGACTGTAGGTTGAGCTTTAATTCTGTTAGCCCGTTTATCCCACTTCCTGTGTGATGAACAGCCGATCGAACGGCGAATCGACCTCCCCCTACCGGCTATCACTTGAAGCAAGGGTCAGCGAACAGGCCACTGTAATGATGTGTTTTGAGTGTGTGGGGGGCGAACATGATGGAGTGTGCATGGCTTACCCACACAATTGAGTTTATCTGTGGAACAACTCTGTTTCATCCCACTGAGCCGACTCACCACATTCAATCAACTCGGCTGATGCAAAGTCACTTTTCTCCCAATATATGCCATTACCGAATCCAATTAAAATGGAGAAGCGGTTTGGCAAAGTCTCACTGGAATCTCGTCTACTGGCTTCCCAATTCATTCACCGAAGTAGAACAATTTTGTGAAAAAAATACTAACGGGTTAGAAGACTCTGGTTTTGGTTGGCTTGCAACCGTTTTATTCAGCCCGTCTCAGCAAGTCTGTGAAATCTCATCGCATCCCCACAGTTATCATCTCTAGCATTGGTTTGGAAATTGACTTGGTTCTCCCACAGATACTATATTTTAGTATCTGTATATCCCAATAGTATCTCCCAATACTATATTTTCCAGTATTGATGTGATTGCATATACAGTACCAGCCTTGATATTTTAGTTTTTTTCTGAAATTAATCAATGGCTTTCAAAGAAAAATCACACTGTTATGATTTTGACTGCGGTTTTTGTCTTGCTTTCTGCTGCTTTTCAACCACAGGATCTTTCTTGATCTCTCTATGGCAATTGACAATTATTTTTAATTATTACATGGTCCTCAACTGGAAAAAGGTGGACTGCTCTTTACAAGTTGGAAGGGTGGCTCAAATGCAGTTCAAAAATGGTGAGTGTTTTAGTTGAGAAGTGAATTAGGCAAAATATGTAGTCAAAACTCAGGATGGAATCAGGCCGGACAGAGACACAGACAGAAACAGAGAACACAACATATATTATAAACCAGAAAAAAGAAACACAACAGAAGTGAGATCCAGGACGAGCATAGGCAAAGCTTCATTATGATTGGGACGAAAATGTCTTTTTAAACGATGAATGCTATTTTGACGAGTTGGAGTCTTTGGCCAGGTGTTTGGATTGCGTTGTTTACTTTAAAGCATTTATTTGTCTACTTTTATTTCAACAAATCAAGCCATTGTATGTGAGACTGACTCAAAATTCAGTGCCATCATGGTTTCCCCCCAAAAATGTTCAAATGTAATTACTAGTATTCGATTCACCAGTCACATTATTTAACACAGAATGAATTATGATTAAAAAGTGACTCATTCTACTGCCTTTTTATATTTAGTTGGTTTTAGTAAATCCTAACTCAGACTGACTAATTATAACGCGCAGCATTAATATGCATTTCTACTCATGTGTTTAATTCTATTACATCCTAAACGGACTCTAGAATATTACCTTTGTTCTTGGAGTCCGAAGGGTTGAGAAACAGTTACAGCGCTTCCATTCTTGTACTGACACGGACTTCTTTTCACATGTCACATCACTCTGTATCTGAGCTACCGACTCTTTTGAAAAGGTCTTGATGAAAGGGCTCCATTAGCCTCACTCATTACCACATGTGACTCAGAGTCCAGCGGATCTCATCTGAGCAGGATTTGTGACTCCAGCAGTCGTCTTGAATCTCAATTAGTCTTTGCTGGGTTCCATCACCTGGAGGAACTGAAAGGTCTGCAACGCAACCACCAAGATTGGCATGAAAGGCGTGAATCATGGACCAAATCCTTGGGATTTTATTGCTTAGCATCAGCACTTGACTGGGAAACCCACATTCCCTGTGGGAGAATGTAGCATGAAGGTAGCAACAGCGAGTGTTTGAGGATGTTGGATTTTGTGGAAAATGTTTCTTGCTTCTGAATCTTTGGAAGATTACTTCAGACAAGTGCTGTGCTCTCATCCAATGTGGGATCTGTCATGCAGGGAAAATACCCTGGTATACGGTTTTTCCTTGTGAGATATAATATGGTCATCTGAGACTTGGCTTGAGCTTTTCTTATTTAGCTCATGGCTCTACAGCATTGTTTTGCAGATTTTTTACATGTAATATTACTGCAAAATTTCATGACTTTTTCCTGATCTATTGAAGAATAACTTTTGGCCAAAAGTGTTTTACTACTAATTAATCAAATTCTTACACAATCTGTAACTAGGTGACAGAGAGCTTGAATCAATCTCTGGGCAAAATACACATCCTGAACAAGATGGTCAAGCAATCACAGGGCGAGATGCACATTCACTTACTCACCTATTGAGAGATGGCAAATCCATTTTGTGGGCGGGACCAAACGGGCGGGTTTTTTTTTTAGCTTTGGATTTGTACCGTTTGTGTGTGCAAAATCAGGAATTAATTTTCTATTCTTGCACATATACGTAGATGCCAAAACAAAAGAAGGCTTTTCAGCGATGACTTTTTTTGTGGAGCCCTGCTGTGTGATCTAGCTTATTAGATGACCCAAGTCTCCCAATGGACTTGTGTGTAAATGCCAGTCTAATAGGAAATTCAACCTTTATCTCTCAAGCCCCATCAGTTGTCAGTCTACGCCTTTGATTCCACATACTCAATTCAGACTTTTTTTTTTTGACAAACAGATAAAAATTCAGTTTGTTGGCTAATTTAATATGTGCTGGTATAGAGGACATGCTTGATGTGAAGTCGTTTTTACTCTAACTGAGCATCAAATATCTCAAAGTGTCTTTCTTTCACACAGAGACGTGTGGAATGTCACAGAGAAGAGTTCAAAACATTTTAAACACAGTGTATGTGTGTAGAATCGGCCTCTGATGGAAAAACATGGAACGACATGCTAAATATGTTTATAAGCACAAAGGCCATTTTGACTCATCTCAACGTTCAACTTTGGAGGAAACTAAAAGGTCTGAAGGTCTGGATCATCTGTTTTGAAGAGACTATTTCTGCTGAAGTATGGCATGTACCTTGTAGACAGAAATACAGTGGTTAGTACTGTGTTGGACTTAAAATTGTCTTTGTTTAAAGGGAAAGTGACATCATGGAGTCTGCTCAAGGGTTTTAACCGTTAGCAAATTTACACCCAGTAAATTAACGGTTTATATTTATTATACTTAAAGTCTGTGGCGGTTTCATTAGTGTCACACTATAAACACACTAATTGTAGTGCATTTGTCGATCTTGTTTGATTAAATTGTGCTAATTCAGTCCACACAAGTCGATTTGGCAGATGGATTGTCACCCAAAACCAAAAAGCAATTCAGATAAAATTTGGCATGTTTGTATTTGTAACATATGAAACCCAAACAGTGACTGCCAAAAACATTAATGCGTATTACCATCAGAAGTGCCAGATGTCCCCATATAGCAGGATTAGAATACACTTAAAGTAAATATATCCAATCGTAACTTACACACAGATGTTCTTCAATTTGTCCAGATGCTCCATCCATGAATGCAAACCCTCAAGACCTCTTGGCCCCTTCTTCACTTGACACGGGCAGAGCGAGGGATTGAAAGAGATGATGGAGAAGAGCTCAACAAGATTTATCACAAACTTGTCTTCTTATGAATCCAAGAAAACTAAAGATAAAAATATAATAAGAATAACATTAATAATATTTTTAATATTTAATAGCATCCACTAATAATTAAAATAGTATTAATAATTAGTGATTAAAGATCTAATAATAATAAGGATGTAAAAAAAAAAAAACATGTAATTGAACTTGACTTTTGGTGTCACTGATTCTGATTCAGCCTAACAGTTTGTTGATTTTGTTGATTGAACCACAAAAACAAATGTTATGTTTCAATTTAACTTAAAAAAATGAATACATATGTAAATAAGTATATAAATTAATTAATTAATAATCTGTGCACTGTATTGTTCCTTTTTTACACACATCAGAAGCGTTTTGTGTATGTTTTAATGCGACAATTTTTATAAACCATAAAATATCATGATGTATATTCACACATTTCCTCGTAGAAAGCTTTGGTTATTTATTTTTTATATCTCAGGTAATGCTTGTGATTTATACATCATTTATATACGTGATATGTGTTTGGTGCATAGGCTACAGGTATGACAAAATGCCTCGATTTGTGAACATTTTTAGTTTCATTAAAAGTTTCATAAAAGAACACAACAAAGGGTTTTTGGTGTAATTACTTTTCATTGTTTTCATCATTAGCAAAAAAAAATATTATTTGTGTCAAAAATGATGATTAGACGTAATTTAGCTTCATTTTGGATTTCTTCTTTAGATGCACAGTGCATCACAGATCTGTGCCTTTTTCATCCAATGCCTAAAATCTGCTTAATTTAATGCAATAAAATCATTGCATCGTTTATGCATCTTAATATTCGAATAATGAACTTTTTATTAACTTTTTCATTAAATCACTTACAAGTTAAATTGACTCTAATCTGTTCAATTTATTGATTATTCATTACAATATCTTACAGTATGTGAAGTTGGCTATTGTTTTAATGCCACACATTTGTAACCGGAGTGTGTTTAGGCCTTCACAGAGAAGCTAAAAAAAATGCAGACTGAAGCACTTTGCCTTAAAAAAAAAGTAGCAGGTGTGTTATCCTCAAAGCCTCATTGGAAAACAAAGGCCCTTGTGAAAGGTGGAGCTATGCAGTGGAGATTCCGTAGGGTGTATGGACAACATCTCGACAAGCTGGAAGCTCAGCTCCGGTTACAGAAACATCTGGAGACAAGCTTGAGAGAGAATATGGAACCATGCTGATCAACTTCTGCACTGATGTGTAGAGGTTCATACATCTTTAATATCAGCCTCTTCTGCTCGGAGAGCGAAAGGACCCAGGCTTCCTGCGGAGAAGACGCCCTCCTGCATTTAGATGAGGGAAATCATATTCCAGAAGGTTGACATATCATGAAAGCAGGCAAGCGAATAAGAATAAATCATACACATTCACATAAAAATCATTTGGCAAAATGAGAAGGGCCATATGTTCAGTAATGGTGGGAAGTGTCCGTCGAGCTGTCAGGAGCGTGACGGGTGTGGGAACTCTCTAGTCAGATCTCATTTGTGACCTTTCGCACCAGATTCGGCGAGTAATTACATGCAAAGGGCAAAAGAAGTGGCTGGTTTGATTCCCTCGTCTTTGTAATTATCATGTCCTTCTCATTCGGGTTGATTTTTACATTTATTTGTGTCCCTTGTTGGGAAAACTGACAGGAGCATGATTGGAATTTCACGCAAATTTTGATTAATCCTTGACAAACGCGGGCACCAATTTTTTGGTATAGTATTATATTAGAGGAGAATGTTTGTAATAAAAGTGGGGCATTAAAAAGGCAGTGATTTAATCATCGTTTTTCCGCTTCTTTTTTTTTTTAAATTATACTTTTTAATTTTTGACTGATCATGACTAAAGCAGTAAGATTCAGGTTCACCATCGTCTTTCCTTAGACAAAAAAAAATTGTCTGAAAAATGAAACAGGAAAAAAAGTTTGTCGAGTTAAGCTTAACGCAAATATCCTCACAAGTGACTATTTAAATCTCAACATTACTTGATTTGTTGATTACAATCTGTTGAGAGGAGAATATCTGTGTAGCTCCAAGTGATTTGATAACAGTTATAAAAATAATGTTATTGCTTTACACTGTTTGCATTAATGAGCACTTGTAGATTATAAGTTCTTGTGAAAAAAATTGGAAATTGACACTTTAAATTATTCATTAAATTAAGTTCATAAAGATTTCATTAAAATTTTCTTTCTTTTTTTTGAGTCATTCGGAATGTGGATAGTGTGAAAGTGTCTCTCACCAAAAACAAAAAATATAGTATAAAGTTTTGTGATATATATATATATATATAGACAGTGTGTGACAGACGTATATATATATATATATATATATATATATATATATATATATATATATATATATATATATATATACGTCTGTCACACACTGTCTATATATATACGCACAGCAACATAATTCGATTCAAGATGTATACAAATATTTCAATTTTTTTCAGTGAAAAAGTGACTCAAAAAAGGGATTAAATCATGATAAACCTTTCATCAGGATTATGGTGATGTTCATTTTTCATGATACAATGTTATGCAGCTCTAATCTTACTTGATTTCTTTAAACAGCTTTTTTTTTAATAGTCTTAAATTCCAGGAGCACATGAGCCATTTGTTTGCCTGATTATCTTTAGTTAAGTGAGATGGGGATGAGGGCAGATGAGAGCAGCTGGATGCGCAGATGCAAGTTTCACTTTTATTTTGAGTTATGATGATAAAATAGCTTTTTCCGAACAGAATCGATGCTCTGCGGCTTCAGTTTGTTTGTCAGATCCAGGCTTCAGACTCACTGTTAAAGACACTAACTACCCTCTCGTGGGCGATTCATTAGAGATGGAGCCGGCGTTACGCTCATTACCTTTACAGTTTTTGGTGTCTGAGAGATTTATACGTGCAACATATGGTGGTTTGGCCCAAGATTTGTCACTGCTATATCTCAGAGAGAAAGGGGAACATAAACTATTTCACATCTTCTTTTATGTTCATGTTAATTGAGATTAGTAGAGCCGTATTGGAAGTCACTTCTCAACCTAAAATCAATGTACAGGAGCTTTATGATGTTCTTGCAAGTATTCTGAGTGCTAGAAAAAGATGTCGTGTTGTGCTTGTGTTCAAGTTCTGGATTTGTGTGCTTTTAAATCCACAATTGGATTCGAGCACGTGCAGTAAACGCAAAAGTGAAGTGGCCTAGTGGCAACACGAGCAGAATCGCACAGCAGATGGAGAACAGCTTGAAGTCCTTTTAACATTGCTGTTATCTTAATTATGCTTTTTATCAACTAGTATTTCCATAACTGCTATTGATCCATTCGAGGGCTCTCTTTTTGAAGACATCCGAAGATCTTGAGTTAATCTAGACTGTGTGTCTTGGTAAAGAAAGGATGTAAACAGGGATTCCATTAGCCCTTTTTGAAGACACACTCTTATTTCAAGTAGATTTTGCCTAGGCACAATGCTTTTTTTCCACCCAGGATCCCTCTGTGCCCCCTCTGGTGTCACACAAATGCTGTTCTGCTCGCAGCGAGTGCTTGAAATCTGGCCCGAGACATAGGGAACTGTCATATGGCGGTGGCAAGAAACTTCAAGATGTCTGTGGGTGTGATGTCTGTGGAGAAAAAGGCCCTAAATCGCCACCTCCCACTCGAAAATATTAACTTTTCAATGGGACACACACACACACACACACACACACACACACACACACACACACACACACACACACAAACAGGCATACTGTAATCAGTATAAATGAGACAGTTAAAAAAACAGTTGTGAAAAGCGTCTTACAAATGCTCAGAACTTGAACTTAAATGAAACACCAAAATAAAAGCAGCATAAACAGTGAGGTGGATAAATGAGTAAAAGTCGTTTAATAGATTAATGAAGAAAAACATTTTTATTAAAGTTGTTCTTTTGATTTATAAGCTGTTATTATTATAATTTTTTTTAACAAAAATAGATTGCTATTACAATTTGTAACAAAATGTTTTAAGACTAATGTATTAAAAAAACTACTGCGATTCATTGTATCATTTTACTTTAATCACTTAGTGATTAAATTAGTTAATACTAACTTTAATAATAATAGTATTTGGCAGATCTCTTTACTCTATTTACCAATATAATGTTCAGAATTTACCAATATAATGTCAAGAGTACCCGAAAACCATACTTGAGTAAAAGTATGAATACCTTACTCATTAAGGCTAACTGTAATAATTACTCCATTACAAGTTACAGTACAAGTCACCAATTCCAATAAGAATTTAGTAAACTTGGTAAAGTATCGAATTTTATAAGAACCTAAATATTTTACTTGCACTGAATAGGCTCAAAAAACACGAAGATATGTGAAAAACATGAACTTCTTTATTTATGAAGTTGTTTGCCCCAAAATAGAAATTAACTTTTACACCTCAATGTGTCAAAATGGCAGAACAAAATAGATAAAAAACAACAAAAAAAAGTCAGTCAAACTCAAATGTGCAAAAAGTACAAAGTCAATTTCAAGTAATTGACCCTGATAATGTGAATTATAATGTCTAGTGCAGCATTATTCTAAATGTTGTATTACAGAAAAGCAATTTCGATATAAAAAGTTCTGCTAGTCGTGTTAATCGGACCCCTCAAATAAATGAGCACGATTATTGTTTCTGTCCCACACTTTCCCACCTTACAGTGAGACATGTCTCTCAGATAAAACTCTTATGCCAAGTACACACAAACTGATAGGAAGGGACTTGAATCGCCGGCCTGTGTGATGCAGTGCGTGATCCTCGTCTCTGAATCGAGGAAGAGCAGAAGCCTGACTGCATCACGGGGTCTCAGCCGCCCGTTTCTTCATGGCTGCCTTGCTCATGCATCACTACCTGCCCTATTACCCCGCGCGTTCAAGGCCACTGAAGCCACTTGCCTCACAGACTTCATGTGTGAGTGGATCAGATCGCTCCGGATGTGGTTTTCTCCGGGTTATTATTTTCTAGTTTAGTGCTTCCGAAGAGAAATGGAAATGCGAATTACTGTCGTTGCATTGTTTTCATCTTCGCTCAGGGCTCTGGTTGTCCATCGCACTTTCCCGCTGCCGCATCAGGACCGCCTCAGACCAGCTTGATGCGGATTGGTGAATGGAAGCTTTTTCTTTTTTTTATTCATTCATATCAAGGAGCATCTTGGAGATTTGGATCCTGTTGAGTTTCATACGTGAAACAATTATCGGTTTTGCGTTTGTCTCTGAGCAGGAGCGAAAGCCACTGATCTTTTAATGAGACTGGCATCTCTGATTTTGCGTTGAACACACACACACACACACATGCGCGCACACACACCGGCCTTTTGATGTCATGCATATATCTGCATTTACTTTTCGAATGAATGAAGTGCTTGTGTCACTGAGAAGATGTGAAAAGAATACTACGTCTCCTCACCGGCTTCTCCTCTTGTATTCATCTGGTTTGCGTCTCTCTTTATTTTCATTATTTCATTATCATGTAGAAGGACGTTAAAGCGCGTACAGTGCTTTGCTTAATGCATCTTCAAACATATGCCTTCCAAGCCGAGCTGATTTATGTAGCGCCGGAGCTTTGATGGGTGTTTGGCGTCTCACCTGCGTTTGTGTGTGATCCGACGTGAGTTCTGCTTGTCTGTCATCACACGCACATGGGCGATGCATTTTAAACAGTTTCTGCTTTATTTAAAACTCCATCCAGGGACCGACTCATGCATTCTGTATGATATTAGTTTGCAGCAATCTTTTGATATACTGAGCAGAGTAAAAGAAAGCAGAGAGCTTCTGACCTCCGGCCACAACTTTTTTTTTTTTTAATTTAAGTAGCTGTTTTTACTCTTTGTTCAAAACGTCTGCTTGATGTTTTTGAGGAGTGTAGTCACATGACACAGAGAGAGAGAGAGAGAGAGAGAGAGCGAGAGTAGGAGAGAGAGAAAGAGAGAGAGAGGACACACACACACACACACACACACCGAGAAACAGGGAGAGATAGAGAGGGAAACGGAGAAATACAGAGGGAGATTAATCGAGAGGAAGAGAGAGAAAGTTAGGGAGAGACAGAGCGAGAAACTGATAAAGCGAGTAGGTTGTTTGGGAATGCCTTTGATGTTTGTCTCTTTTCTTTTCTTTTCATTTTCCCTCTAAACCTGTCTAATGCATTCACAACATTTTAGAATTCAGAAACGACTTGATGCTTTTCTCTCTTATCTTTCTGCCTCGGAATTTCAATTGTTCAACGTTTGTCATCCGTTGCACCCAACAAAGTGGCTGTTTGAAATCCTCCGTCTGTTTGTAACGAAATACCTTGAGGTGTTTCCGAACTTCAACACAACTTCACACGTTAGGGGCTTTTTATTGCTATTATTCATTTTTTCCCCCCATCTCATTAGTAATGGCAAGTTTTAATTAGCTGTGGATTAATGAATGTCTAAGATGTATCGATTTTAAGGCACAGTCTTAGGAGTCATGTTGCATAGCTTCTCATAAGTGTTTTAATTATTTATTTTTTTAATTTCAAAGCTTTTCCCAAAATGTAAATGGGATGTAGCATTGGAAAAATAGATCTCTTTTATTTCTTTGGCAAACTCGGTCATGTGGCAACCTAAATTGGCTTGAGAAATATCCTTTTTTAGTAGCTCAGCCTTCGTAAATGCTTAAAAAATCACAACTTCTTCAGAATCTCAGATGTTTTATTTACCACTATCCACTATCTATGGTAATCTGTGGTTTTTATTGCGCCACAGGTTCTCACTGTCCGGACTTCCTGCCGTTCTGAACACTCCGCCTCGCTCAGACTCTTTCTCTTTTTTCATCTTGTCGTCCTAAGTTGTGATTTCCCATGACTGTGGTGCTGTGGTACTCTGTGATCTTGCTGCTGTCAGGCTTTAGGCTGTTTTATTGTTTATCGCCCATCCCAGCTCTCTCCCTCTGTTCACATTGCATTTTGGTGTTGACTGTTTGCTTTCCAACTTGAGGATTCTGTGTTCCCGTTTCAGCAAATTGCTCGAGAACTTGTGCACTTTGTCAATGGTGGATCAGGAGATAATAGAAGGTTGAACATTCTCACATGAATGAGCAAACACAAATGTAACAGATTGAAGAAGATTGGAAAGTATGTGGGAAGAAATCTGATCATAGCATACCGTACTTATGCTTTTTTAATTTGTACTTATGCTTTTAATTTGCTTTTAATTTAATTTACACATTCACAAATTAGTGCGCTTTGAGACAGTTAAAACTGTGAAAAGCGCCCTACAAATACTCATATTATTATTATTATTATTATTATTATGCGAATATAAGCACCTCCGTGATTTATCAGGCACCAAAAAACAACAACAAAAAAAACCATTTCTGGCTAAACAATTTTCTTAAAATACATATTTTTCTTCTTTTAACAAACCTAATGTGTAAGGTTTAACACACCTGACTCATAATACATCGGTGTCCTTTTGCTAGGATAGTAGGCAAAAATCTAATTTAGCAATCGGAACTCCACCTCCCAGAAACCTCAGTCCCATGAGCCTTTGCACTCCAATCAGCGCAGCTGTAGTCACTTAGCCATGATGACCTTATTGTGATGTATGCCAATAAAAACACATGCATATCTGCCTTCGGAATCAATATTTAAAAAACGATAAAAAGTACTTTAATATTAGTATTTTTAGAAAAAAATATTTCTATTTGTTTGTGATTGCTCCTGACTCCTGAAAGATATAAGCATCCCTCAAGTTTTTGAGTGTCTAAAATTGTAAAAAAAAAAAAAATGCTGGGGGAGGGGAGCTTATATTTGTGTAAATACAGTACTTTGTAAGTGCAGTATGGGAATAAAGATAACATTGACAACAAGGATGTATTTTTCTAGGCCTGGGAAATCAAAAATATAGAATAGAAAGCAACGTACAGGTGGAGTCTCAACAGCCTATCAGACGTCCTGATGTTTGAGTGCATTTCTAGGCAACAGGAAACCAACCAATAAAATTAATCAGCAACACTGCAATTCTATTGAGTAAGGATTTGTCATCATCATTTCCTCTCCGAATAACACAATTAGAGGTGTTGAGAACAGATCGATTAGCTTCTGTTGTTAAAATGTGTGCTTTTTTTTGCCACCAACACCAGAGCAATTTAGCAAAATGCTTAGCAAACAAATGCCATTGTAATATTTCACATCTTCAATCGGCATTTTTAAACGTATTGGTTAAACACGTTCATCGATCTAAAACGAGAGCTTACTTCATATTGTTTTTTTTATTAAATATATCAACCTAATGGTCAGGCCTGCTTTGTTCTATTTTTTTCCCATTTCACGGAGAATATCACTGGCTCCACACCACATGAAAAGAACCAGTGTTCATGTGATTGATAGATTAGATGTGATTTTCCACGATCAGAGTTTGTTCTGACAGCTTTCATGTTGTGCAGCTCACACGAAACATGTCGGGCCTGCGATTTATCTGATATTTCGGTAACCTATTGATCAAGGCGGATAACCAGCACGTGCACCGCAGCATCCACCTTTATGGCATGTTAATGATTCCTCTGGTTCCACAGCGCTGCATTCTGTTGCATTTATTATGACCTGAAAGTCCATTACATGCTCCAGGTAAATTAGCGCTGCAAAAAAAATGTCCATGGCACTTCAGTCAATGCATCAGGGAGATAAGAGCCAGTAATTATGAGGCGGCCAAAGCAAATAAACAGCAGTTTGATTGTTCTCATTCCAGACATTGGGTTTCTCCTTCCTCTAGAGCGGCCTGATAAATGCATCTGTAGAACAGAGCGTGTTCTCTTTCAACAAAAGCCCAGTCGCACTAGTGTGCATGTTTTCGCAAGGCTCCGCTCTCATTATTCTCACCCGAATCGTGTTTTGATTATTATGAAACTCTTTGTTTCGGGATCGTAACCTTGTCTGAAGTTTCTTTCAAAACGTTTCACACTCCGACATGAACACCAATATCGCCCGCTGCAGTTTCCACATCTCTTTTGTGGCGTCCTGGAGCATCTCTTCATCATGCTCTCGCCGGCCTGTCCGTGTGCTGGTGATGAATAATGAGAGCTGAGAGGGAAGTGTGGGGGCTTCCTCTGTGAAATAACAGGCCACAATTGATCAGAACCACTCTTTTTGGCCTGGGGTGGAAGGCGAGTGTGGATGGGTCAGCCTTGCTTTTCAGTGTATGGAGAACTGAAGAGGGAGAAAATAAAGATGGTGGAAAAAACCAGATGGTTGGTTTGACATGTGCAGAAGCAGCTGAATGTATATTGATAGATGTAGGTGTATGGATGGATGGAGGGATGGATGGATAAATAGATGAATGGATGGATAGATGGATGGATGGAGGGAGGAAGGAATGCATGGATGGATGGAGGAATGGATGGATTAATGGATAGATGGAGGGATGAGGGATAGATAGATAGATAGATAGATAGATAGATAGATAGATAGATAGATAGATAGATAGATAGATAGATAGATAGATAGATAGATAGATAGATAGATAGATAGATAGATGAGAAAGAGGGATGATTATGTAGGTGACAGAAAGACAGACAGACAGATGCAAATACAATAAAACCCTCCTACACACATTTCACTTTCACTTTATATGGAAATTTTTGAAGAGTTTCTTGCATGAATATTAACCAAAAAATGTAAGAGATTTAATTTTATTCCATGTTACTCTTGTATTTTTCCACAAAAGCTAAAAGAACAGAAATAACTATCAGTCCTCCTGCAGCTAGAACAGCAGGTGGGATGCACTTCATTTCTAAACAGCGTCTATTCAGAAGAACTGACCAATTATACAAAAGCGTAGCTTCAAATCAAGCGAAGAGAAGGGCTTGGGTAAGTTGATAGTTTCTCTCTCTTTTTTTCGCTGACTTAAATTTCCCATGGTGCATATGCAATTTGATGCACGGAGGTGGCGGATCGCTGGAGTGCAGGGACGGTTCGGCGTCAGGACTGTGTTTCACACTTATATTTGACGAATGTCAAAATATAATCTTCTGTTCATTTCATTGAGAATTGTAAAGCTCCCTTCGGCTTCCCAAATGACACACAGAATATGAAAGCTTTACAACTGTCCTCGTCCATATGAACTGACAGATTCATTTTGAAAGTGTTTTATTAAAAACAAAAATAAATGGCAAAGGAAAAAGAAAATGCTGCCAAAAAAGACGACTGCATGGATGAATCTGTCCAAAAGAATGTGTATTCATTAGCTCTCTTAAGCCAAGAATCTTCACAGCAGCTGATGTAAATTCGCCTTATGTGCAAGATTGTGTTTTCATGGCATTATCTATAATATTACATTATTTTTTCTGATGCACATGACTGCACATCTACATAGCTATAATTCACACAAATGAAAACGGTCCTTATCTTTTCATTCATATTCTGTGTCTTGGAGTCATGGCAGGACACAACATTTGCCTCCTAATGGTCAGAGGTCTGTCACTGGACATATGGTGGATTTTGAAGACTCGAGCCGAGTCATTCAGCCAGGTCAGGAGTTGTGGGGGATGATTTGGTTCCAATCATTGATTTGGGTCAAAGGTGAAATAAGGATTTATTTCTAAGATCAAAATATACGTTTGAATTTTTTTCAGTTTTCAAAAGGACCGAAGTCTTTGCATATTCAAATTTCTATTTGTCACTTACACATCTATTTATAAATATATTTTCCAGATTGTGCAGCATTTATTCATGGGGGTCTTTTTTAATAAATTTTTTATTTTATGTTTCAAGTTAAAATTTTTGTGATTTTTGTATAGTTTTGATTAACTAAAGGTCAAGAAAATTGTCCACAAGTGTGTGAGGGTGTAATTTCTTTGCCTATTATAATTTTGTGCTGTAATATTTTTTTTCTTCTAAATATTCAAAAATTGTGACCCATTTAGGTTTAAGGAACAAAACATTCAGACACATTTGTTCTGTGGGTCGAAAATCTTCATGAATTATAAATGATTGTCTTTAATTAATGATTAAGGCTTGACCAGTGAATGATGCTTGCAAGACCGGAAACCCAGTCCAGGTTTCCTGTGCAGCACAATATTGTTTTCGTGAGTTTCATCATTAAAGACCTCAAATAATAATAAAAATAATCCAAGAGAAAGAATGGTCAGAAGTATTAACCAGGAACTATTTAATTCAGTGATTCTTAATTTTTTTAATGAAGGAACAAAAGTTATTGCAATTTTGCCAAAAATATATGTTGTAAATTACGTGAATATTTTTTTTCAATTCCCTTTTATTCCAATTTTAGATGCTCAATAAGTTGAGGGATGCTTATATAGGGATATAAACGTATAAGAAAGTCCATACGCAGAAATTTAAGCAAATATGAGAAAGTCCTTACCTAGAAACTAAGTCCATAAGCAGACAACTGGCGAAAACGAAAAACACAGGCAAGGAGTCAAAACCAGAGATAAAACACAATCAAAACGCTCAGTCTGCTGAACAGGGAAAAACAATACTTGGCAAAGTTAAGCGTCTGATGAAGACCTTGGCTGAAAATGGCTGCACTTGTGCTGACTGTAGTGCAAATGTTCATGGGATGTGCTGAGGTTTCTGGGAGATGGAGTTCCGATCACTAAAATAGATTTTTTTAAATGTATTGCTAGTAATAGTAAGTAAAACCAGCTTGAAGTGATACAAGTTGCAAGTTAGATTTGTTGAAAGAGAATAAAACAAGTATTTTAAGAAAAGTATTTGGCCCACAAATTTCATTTATTTGTTATTTATTTATTTTTTGTAATTTTTTATTTTCTGCCGGAAAAAATCAAGATGGGATGCTTGTAGTTGCACAAATACGGAAAAATAAAACAAAGCAATATTTTAAAGTAATACTATTTCCGAAACGGTTGAGTTCTGTGATCTCTAATGCATCTTTGGCATAAATGTCAGCCATTGTCTCCTTTTCGGGTTTGCGAGCCAAATCAGGGGTCACTGTTGGCCGACTTTGGCCCTTGACGTGTAGTTGAGCATCTAATGTGAGTGAGGAACTGAGCCTGATGGAGTTACCAGCGTGTGTGAAGAGGAGATATAATATTTCTCTTAAGACCTGAATGATGGAGTCACCAGCAGGGACAGACTGAGTTGTGTCGGGCCTGGATTAAGGGCATTTCACTTTAGAAAACAAAGCTAGATTGTCACACTAACTTACATCATGTTGGCGATGCAGTGAACTGAAATGTGTTTTGTCAGCATAAGACGGCTTATGTGCCATTTGAACGTGTCTTTAAATAATAACTATGAGTCAGAAAAATTGATTACACACCCAGGCGCTTTTTACATAACAGCAATGTCAGCTTGACGCATTGACCGAACTTAAAGTTGATTTTGTGTATAGTAGCCGTTTATATTATGAGAACACCACGTTTTAAGACTTTGTCGCCGCTTTGTTGGGTAAGAGTGACGAATGAAACGCCCAATCCCTGAAGACATTAATGGTAATGGCCTTATTCATTGCGAACTATTGCAATTACGGAGACCTTCAGGCTGGCGTTCTCTCTCTCTCTTTCTCTCTCTCCCTCTCATTCGCTCTCTCTCTCTCTCTCTCTCTCTCTCTCTCATTTTCTCTGTGTCTCTCTCTCTCTCTCTCTTATTCTCTCTCTCCCTCTCATTCCCTCTCTCTCCCTCTATCGCTCTCTCTCTCTATTATTTTTTTTCCAAACGAACAAATCATTTTCTCTGGGACCCAAATTGCATCGGTTACTGGCATAACTTCACATAGCAGACCAATCAGTTAACTCGTAACAAATACAACTTTCTTTGTCGAGAGTCACACACACACACACACACACACACGCCTACACACACACACACACACGCACACGCAGAAGTTTTATTTTATTAATTTTGTTTTTTTTGAGCAGATGGCGGGCTAGTTTGAGAATCCCTTAGCTCTTGAGTCACTCTTTCACCAATATAAAACATTAAATTCACAAACACATTCTTACTGTATGAACGTAAATTTATTGAACGTAAATTTTAGTTAACCAACTTGAATTGCCAAAAAATGTGCATTTAAAGTAAAGTAAAGTGAGTTAGTGACTATGTCAATATGGCCACTAGGGACCATAATGAATCTGTGCTGCGTTTAACCATTTAACCACCTAAAGGGTTTATATACAGGTTTAACATTTTAACGCTATTTTAGATGTGATTGTCTTTCTAATTTATTTCAAATTTTTTTATAAACACTGTTTTTTCAAATATAAAATTACTTTTTAGTTGAGCTTAATTCAGTAGATGCGAATAAAAGCAAGTAGATGAAGGTCAAATCAGTGGTACAAGACAAAAGGATGAAAATGAGAGAAGATGCATGTCATTTATTCATAGTATTTCTGTGCAGTGGTTATGCTGAATAAAAGAGAAAGATTTCCCTGCACAGGATGAATGTGGAATGCCGGGAGGAAAACATTTAAGCGTGAATGAGTGTGTGTGTGTGTGTGTGTGTGTGTGTGTGTGTGTGTGTGTGTGTGTGTGCATGCGTCCGCAGGCATTAGATTTCAGTTTAGCCCATTCAGCATTTCTTTGTCTAACTTTAAGATCATCCACGGAAGAGGGTTTTGAGATTCTGTTGTGCTAACCTCTTTTCTAGCCTTCAACTTTCAACTATAAATAACATAAAATTCAATCTTCTGTAGTCTAAACCGATTTCATGGTGGAACATTTTTAAGTGTTTCAATTTAAGCTTTGATTGCTCTTGAATTTCCTAGGAGCATAAATAAACGCCATAATGCTGTTAAAATATTGATATAAATGCAATAGCCCTTAAACTTTTTAGAATATTTACTTTTCTTATTGAAATTAAAGAGATGAACAATTGATTGCTTTTCCTTCAGTGTATGAAGTAAATTGTAAAATGTTAGCGACTTTGTATGCAACTTTTTATGCATTGTTGAACAGGTAGCATTTACTATAATACTTACAATACTGTAATAATAAAATACGCATTACTATAAAACTTTAAATAACTACAGCTTTGAAGAAATCAGGTTTTTGTACAGTATCCAACACATGGTTTCACTGTGTTTTTTCTTTTTCATTTGTGAGTTATAAGAATCTCTAATATTCTTAGTACTAATTGCATTATTACTCTTTATTAAGGTTCAGTTAATTTATTTTAATAAGTTACGCTTATTCAGACACAGACTAACAGTTACTCTGTGTGGTAATAAATGCTTTATTTACACATATTCCTGTTTAACTCATAATAAATTCATTTTGTTTTTCTAGCTGTCAGTTAACTGAATTTGTGAGCTTTAATATTATAATAGTAGCATATTATATAGATGTTTATGCAGCATGAATAATACAAAAATAGCATTTTTAAACTACTTACTAATTTCTTATATTGTAGAAACAATGCTTCATAAATTATTAATTTGGTCATTTACTGACACTAAAACTCAATACTATAAAAGTGTTACCTTTAAGTAGTACATTTTTGATTTGCTCACCGAACAGACATATTACCTGGATCCAAAGCAAATAAATACATTGATAATTATAATATATATTTAATCTGTTTGATCATAACCAAAGAAAGTTCTTGACCCGATCTACAAAACGTACTTCAGAAGAAAAGTTTCTGTTAAGAGCAAAAACTGAAAGGTAAATTCTATACTGGTTTGGAGTCAAACAAGCGGCGAATGAGTCATCTTCAAATTTTAAGCTTCACGAAACATGGTTTCTCATGGTTTCCTGGTCCTTTGTGATTCTTTTTTTGCCTGTAATGTGACTGAATGTGGTGTGACTGCTGTCAGACCCTGGGTGTCGAACACACTGAGGTGACTTGCTCACAATTTATTCGGGGTCATAGACAGCTTCACATCTTGTTGTATGATTCAGTTTGGCACTATGTGTGTATGTTCTAAAGAAAATGAGATCAACAACTGGAATTTAAAGTAATAATCAACCACAGATGAATACAGAACATACAGAAAGGGAGTTGGGAAAGTCTAGCTTCTTCCATAGTTTGCAGTGAATTGCAAACAAGGCCACGGCTTTGTGGCATCTTCATCTGGAGACGTGAGAGCACACCGAGCTGACAGAATCTAAAGGTCAGGAGTAGGATTCACAAGTGTGTGGAAAGATATTTGTGCAGGTGGGAAAAAAAAAAACAATATTTGCCAGGAGCAGCTCCGGCAAACCTTCTCTCCGGCTTGTAAGGAACAATCTGTCGGAGTGTTTTGGTCCAGGCCAGACCATTTTTTTCTTCCTTCGCAGTTCGCCTCCACACTTTTTATTGCAAGTAAAGCAGATACTCTAAACACAACCATGCGTGTACAAAGGTCAGTTTTTGAGCGCAAGCAAAACATCAAGTTCCAGAAGCCATTTTTGTGTTGCATAATTTACATTGGTGTAATGTATGTGGTACTCGTTACTTTACTTAAGTATATTCTGTACTCTTTACTCCACTACATTTGACGGAATACTTACCAATACTCGTTACATTGTGTTTGTGCGCAACAAGTCGATATCTTTTTCTACCGCGATTAATCACGTGAATGTTAATTAACAACTTTTTTTCAACATTTGAGTTTGACTGGGACTGACTTTTTGTTCTTTTTTTTATAACTTTTTTGTTCTGCTGTTTTAAAACATTGAGGTGTTACATTTCATTTCTATATAAGGAAATAAAACCCCATAAATAAAGAGCCTCTTGTTTTTCCACATTTTTGGTGTTTTTTTTAGTGCAGTACGAGTAAAATACTTAAGTTCTTTTCAAATGGAATACTTTACAACTTTTACTCAAGTCTTCGAATTGATGACTTCTAATGTGGTAATTTTTACAGTAAAGTATCTGTACATTTACTCAAGTATGCTTTTCAGCTCATCTTTACATCCCTGACAATTTAGCTGGAAGTTCTATTTTTTCTAAAATTATGGTTTGATAATATTTTTCAAGCTTAGCTCAGTCCCAGTTATGATTACACGTAATGTGTGTATTTTAAGTTGCTGGACTCGTTTTTCTTCTAGCCACCTTCAGTTTTGTATATCCACAAAGTTGCGTTGAAGGAAACTCTGTAGCGTGTAGCATGTAAAGAACTTTGAGTCTTTGCTTCTAACATCTGTGCTACCATCTGCACTGGAAATAAAACATGCAATTGATAGAGACTGGAGAGTTGCACTTACACAACCTCTCACAACCTATTAATTAATCAAATCCCGTCTGGAAGGAATCACACAATGATGCGTGTCATAGCAGGATGCTATGTATGTCTATATGTTCCATGTTGTGGCTTTAGCCTGAAGAGTTTCATACACTGTGGTTATTGCATTATACGCTCTACGGATTCCCGTCTCTCATTAGAAGTGATAGATCATGCTTAAAACCTCATGCTGGCACAAACGTGACTCCTGACACAATTGAGCATTTGTGCGAGTTCCACGGGTGGCTGAAACGTTTACCATGAAGTGTTCTCGCCGTTTCTGTCTGTCAACACACTGGACCTGAAGGAGACATGTTTTATTAAAGACAGAATTGCACAGTGGGCGATTTTGACGCAAACTACGATGGGATGCTGGAACGTTATAATGAAATGTTATTTACGACACAGATCATGTCTGTGTTTGCAGGAGAGCGTTTTGCCCAAGATACAATTATTGTTCCACTCTTTGGAGCTTGAAATGAAAAAGGAAGAACTATGAAGCATTCAAATCCAATGACAAAAGTTCTCACCTAATCACTTAATCAGACGCATCTCCTTTAGTAATTTAACAGCAAGCCCAAGACTTCCTAATGAACTTGCGTGTTTATTTATTGCAGTCTCCTTTGTCTTGTCTCGGGGAACATAAAACGAGGAATAGCGAACTGGTGTTTCATAGACTGTGTGATAATTGGAGTAAATGTCCCAGTGCTGTGATCAGACAAATGGGTTTAAAACCAGATGCCCTTTTAAAATGGAGCTCCAGAGGATGCTGGTCAAAACAAAGGCCTTAAATGATTAGCGATATTTACAGCAGCTTTATCTGTGTGGTGACTGGAGTTTGTGGAGCGCTTGCAGAGTTATGACATCCTCTGTTGGGATTCAGACACTGAATCAGAAAATAATTTTGTAAACACAATTGTAAACACACATATTTTTTACGTATTTGAACCAGAAATTGTAATTATTTTTTTCTTTTAATTAATATTTTGTGCCTGAAAAATCAGAAGGGGTGCTTATATACACGTAAATACGGTATATATAAACACTCTATAACCTCTAATAAGAATCGGGTAGCACTTTATAATAACTACACCTTATTTAGCATTAACTAAGCATGAACAAGACATATATTAATTGTTAACAAAGTATGAGTAGGGCATAACATATACTTAGTAACACGTTTGTTAATGATGAACATCTAATGAATAAACTCATGAACAAGCTGCTTAGTCATTGTTATTTAATACCTATCAACGCATGAAAATATGAGTACCTCATACATTAATTCCTGAAGAGTTCAGAAGCTTGTTAATAGTTAGTTAAGGTTTTCTGTGACCTCTTCTAAAGTGAAAGCTGTTTATGGTTTATTAAGTATTAACTAATTCTGGTTTATTAAGTTTATTAACTAAAGTCCTGTTGAGCTCTGGAAAGATCAAAACCAAGACACAGATATTGAACATAATCCATTTATTAATACTTTTACACTGTAAACAAAACGAAAGGTGGTGAAACATGGCTCACTGTATATATAGTCAACACAAAATGAACAATGACTAAAGTACCAGATCAAATACGGTGCATTTTAAATGCGCAAAAAAAAACGATATACAAATTAAAAATAGTACCAAACCGAAGCGACAGTGGAGGTACTGTAACGCAGTGCTGCATTTGAAGCGCAGAGGCTGCATTTCTGTACAGGTAATAAATACATAGATTCATCATTAATCTCACATTTGTTCATTTTGCCATATTGAAAATGTGTGATTTATAAAACTTATATTTGGTTATTTATTTTGTAAAATTTATTTTATCTTGCCTATGGCTTTCTATAGTTAAAAAAAAACAGCGCCAACCTCTAGTAGAAGGCCACCCTGATAGAAGTGATGGAAATATACAAAAACATGGCCTTATAAAACCGAGGCTATGTATATATACAGTACCTGACACATCGGGACATGACCATTTTGCCTTAATAAAGCAACACAAATTTAGGTAATTTAATAATTTGCGTTATTATGTATTATTTGGATATGTAATTGTCCCAATAAAGTGGATGCCTTGTTTTACTGGCGGCCCAACTAAGCAGAGTCGACTGTGTATAGAAATAAATTGAATTCTTTCTACAGTATATATATAGAAAGCAGAACATGTGGTCAGTGTAGTCCCTCGTGGCCATATTGGCAAAATTGCATTACTATATTTACAGTTTAATGTAGATTGTGATTGCTGTTGGTTAGTTGTTTAAATTTAAGCGATATAGGACAATTTTAGAGGGCGATGTAAATAGTAGTAAAATGTATAATGGTCTGCTTTATGCTGACCTCCCAGTTTTTCTACAGTCTTGCATACTACTATATTTTTACACCAAAGACATAATCAGTCTTCCCTTGAGAAGAGGAAAGCTGCTCTCATCAGAGCGCATCTAATCCAAACTCTAATGGCTTTGTACAAATCAATTAAAGTTTGGTCAATGTAATTTCCCATTCAGTCTCTGTTAGAGGCAATGGAAACATTGCTGAGTAATTGAAAATTAACAGATTTTTTAGGGAGTTTAAGAGGCCATTACTTAAGCAGACAGAGAAGATCTATCAAAAGTATTCCAGGTGCAATTCTGCCATCAAACACAGATACTGATTCAATAATCTTTGGGAGTTTTTTGTGAATTAAGTCTCCAATATGACGCAATTTTATTCTGTTTATTAAGCAATCTGGATTTTGGTCACAATGTTGTTTCCTTTTTATGGAATCATATCCATAAATACATCTATGTACATAGGGTTAGGGTTAGCTCCACGTTACCCAGAAATGGACAAAGAACTAGAAATTGCATGAATTTAAAATACAAATATGCACGAAAGACGCCATTGCTGTTTTTAACCTTTCTTGTGTTGACATGCTTTTATGTATGTGTGTGCGCTTGGTAAAAATTTTCAAATGCGTAGATGTATTAGTACAGTTTCGGGCACTATGAAAATTTTGAAGTTGGGATCTGAAGATAAAGTTTTTAATAATTAGCCGTGGTGTAAAGTACCTACTTGAGTAAGTGAGGTGATTGGCAATGTGGCCATTAGGGACCATAAGAATTAAATATATTTTGGCTACTTGTACTTGAGTAATGAGTATCTAAAATATGCCCTAAAATTTCTTGGGCGGATAAGGTGATATTGCCATCTGCAGGATGCTGAAGGTACTGGATACTATTTACAGTACCTGTACTGTTTTGCACACTTTTTTGTTCCACCAATTTGAATTTGTTTTTAATTTCATTTCTATATTAGGAAATAAAACCTCATAAATAAAGAGATTCTAGTTTTTCACAATTCTTGTTGTTTTTGAGCCTAGTAAAATACTTGTCTTCTTGGAAAAATGTCTTCTTGGAATTGGTGACTACTAACTTGTTGTGGAGTAATTTTAACTTTTACTCAACTATGATTTTCAGGAACTCTTTACACCTCTGCAAATTAGGTTATTGCACTACCAATTGATGCCCCTGCTTGTGCATTTGTTATTCACTGTTCAGTGTAGTTCATTAGAGGCGACTCGACTTGAGAAGATGAATCTTCAAGTCTGAACCTCTGCCGCAGTAACATCTACAGCTACACACCAAACGATGCTAATTATCTCTCCTTGTATAACTGAACTTGTTTGATAATCACTCATAAACAGCCGCTCTCAAGTCACTGACACTGATTTTTACTCACATTTGGATTAAAATGAAGTCATGAAAAATGAAAAGCAGCATGAGTCACTGAACTGAGGGAGTGAGAGTGGAACGGAGGGAGTCGGTGGGAATTTGCAGCTTTTCTGCCAATTTTTATGTTTGTGCACCGTGATGCTGAGATACGCCATTCATCATGCTGCCATTGTGAAGTAGCAGTTTTGACACACTCACTCACTCACTCATTCCTTCTTTCACTCACTCACTCACTCACTCATTCCTTTTTCACTCACTCACTCACTCACTCACTCACTCACTCACTCACTCACTTATTCATTCTTTCATTCACTCACTCATTCCTTCTTCACTCACTCACTCACTCACTCACTCACTCACTCACCACTCATTCTTTCACTCACTCACTCACTCACTCACTCACTCACTCACTCACTCACTCACTCACCTATTCCTTCTTTCACTCACTCACTCACCTACTCACTCACTCACTCACCTACTCACCCAATCACCTACTCACTCACTCACTCACACACTAATTTCTTCTTTCACTCACTCACTTACTCACTCACCTATTCCTTCTATCACTCACTCACTCACTCACCCAATCACCTACTCACTCACTCATTCCTCCTTTCACTCACTTACTCACGCAATCAATCACTCACTCACTCACTCACTCGTTCCTTCTTTCACTCACACTCTCGCTCACTCACTCACTCACTCTCTCATTACTTCTTTCACTTACACCCTCACTCTCCCACTCACTTCTCTCTTTTCCCTCATTTACTTCTTCATTCCCTCCCACTCTTCTTCACTTTCCTCCCTTCCTCGATTTCCAACCCATTGTGTGTGTGTGTGTGTGTGTGTGTGTGTGTGTGTGTGTGTGTTTTATACCACAAGTTGTGCTAATTGGTGCGAAAATGGGGTTCCGTTCAGCTTCATTTGTGAAAGCGGACTGGGATTTGAACCAGAAACATTTTGGAACTCCAAAGTCAAAGCCATATCTCCCCCTGTCGAAAAAGTAAGCAACCTTTAAGATGTTGTTTAATAAAAAAAGAGCAACCTTTAAAAGCAAAAGAGCAAAGAGTAATGCCACTTCAACAAGCTGCCAACATTGAGCACCAGCTTCTCTGTGACTTTTGAACGAGTGTCAGTGACAGAGAGCCAGAGGCAGGAACCACACACGTGTTGATCACAGTATCAACACTAACACTCCACAGCAAAAATAAGTACTCGAGTAAATGGACTTTGCTACTTTATCCAAGTTTTTTTTTTTTTTTTTAGCTTTTTTTGTACTTTGTACTGAGTATCAAAAATATGAGCAACTTTTACTCTCTAGTTGACTACTTTTTTGATTGAGTGTATGTACTCTTTACAGTCACTACAGTTAAATCGTTACATTGTGACATTGTGTGTGACAAGTCTGCATTTTTTTCTATTGCAGTTAATTTCTTGGGTGGACAAGGCGATATCACCATCTGCAGGATGCTGAAAGTACTGGATGTATTTATGAGCTAAATCTATTTTGCTTTTGAAAGTTCTTTTAAAATCGGATACCTTAAAATTTTAATCAAGTCTTCTTAAGTAAAGGAGTAATTTTACAGTATGTATGTATTTTAGATACTATTTACCCCTATGGAAAAGATGGACTAAAGTGAAACTGCTACATTTCTCAGACACATAAAGAGATTCGACAAACAAGATTCAACCTGCCTGTTTAGACTCTGTCAGTGACCAGTGAAAATGTCAAAGCATCTATAAATATTCATACATAGACTTTTTGCTAAAGACAAAGTCAGTTTTTGTTGAGCCATATAAATGCAATGATGTCAGCTTTTACAGTATAATTTTAGTGACTTAGCATCTTTCCGTTTATTTTTGGATAAGGTGATAATAACTAGGACAGATATTGGGTGTTGATGTATGCAGGGATGACATTTGGACTGACAGTAGAAAGGATATAATTTAAGGTGTGGATATAATTATTCAGATGCGTATTCATACGCCTCCTGAAATCAGAAGAGAACTCTTAAACTTCTCGTCGTGCTCCAAGACATCACACTTCAAAAACACCAACATTCCTTTCAGTTGAATCGCATTCACTAGGGAGAAGGTTTGGGGGATGCAAATAACCTCAAATAACATCAAACTAACTGTCCCGGCACTGAGATGTGACACACACACACACGCACAAATTATTCCTGCTATTTTTACAGTTACAGAACACTGTAGGTGCTACAGTACTTGCAACATTTTTTGTAAAATACTTCATGTACAGTTTTCATTAAAATGAATTTTCTTTAGGCTAAATGTTAAAAGTAATCAAACTCACTGCCACTAATATGCTGTATTAAATGCAATGCAGTGTTGATGCTCACGCAAGGTCTTTGAAATGAAGTTATTGAAATTGCAAAGCAATGCTCACATCCAAGATGAGCAATAGGGCAGAGTGATGCTCGCTTTGCAATGGAATTGGCCAGATTAATATGATAATAAGCCAAAACTTGAACAGAGTTTGGATGGAGACAGGAAAAGAGAGGGGTGGGGTTTGAGAGAAAGAGAGGGGTGGTGAAAGGGAGGATGGGGGGGGGGTGCAGGGAAAGAGGAAAGAGAGAGAGAGGAAGAGGGAGAGAGAAGGAGACGAGTAGAGAGAGAGGGAATGAGAGAGTGGTGAGATGGAGGAGGGAAGGAGAAAGTGGTCGAGAGAGAGAGAACGCGAGAGAAATGGAGTGAGGCAGAGAGAGAGAGAGAGGAAGAGGAGAGAGAGGGAGACGAGTAGAGAGAGAGGGAATGAGAGAGTGGTGAGATGGAGGAGGGAAGGAGAAAGTGGTCGCGAGAGAGAACGCGAGAGAAATGGAGTGAGGAGAGGAGAGAGAGAGAGAGAGAGAGAGAGAGAGAGAGAGAGAGAGAGACAGAGGTAGATCAAGAGAGGGCTATGGACATGGTGTGGTGGTGAATAAATAATGTGTTTTTCCAAGGTGGAAAACAGACCTAGTGTGTGTCTGAGCACGAGACCAGCGTCTGTGTCCAGAATATAAAATTCCTCCACACAACTTCTTTAATACATAATGTTCACGCTGTAAATCAGAAATAACATTAGCCATTCGAACAGTAACACTTTGGAAAGCAAATGTAGTAAAAGCACCAACACATTCAAGTGTAATTGTCTATTCTGGCGATTATCTCGTACTCAAATACAATTTTCTGCAATTCCGCAAATTCCCATTCCCCTTTGAGTGCCTGGAATTTTCTTTCCAATTGATGCTCATTTCCCAGGGGAAGCGTGTGCTCACCACAGAAAGAAGTGCGGGTACACGGCTAAAATGGACCTGAAGTGGTTGTTTTTCTTTCTACAATATATTTTTGTGGCACATCAAGCGATTATGCCGTAATTTACCATGCGGAGGAACCAACATGTTGCTGAGATCCATCGCTCAGTTTTTGAGCACAGCTTGCTGGAGGATACTGGAAATTGAATTGTGTTCGACGTGAGGTCGGTTCAGGAGGTTTGGATAATTCGAGCATTCAAATGAGCCGTGGCCGATTCGTCAAGCCAACACGCGTTAGAAGAACCCATTTGAATGTGTTATGAGGCTAAACAACACACTTAAGGCGACTCCGACAAGTTGGGATACTTCAACCAGGCACTCAGGAGCCAATGCTAATACATCTGTTCTTTCAAGCGCTGACCACTGCGAAAGGTCAGAGTCTCTCGCACCGACTCTGTGTCCACTCTGTGTGGCTAC
Source organism: Paedocypris micromegethes (assembly GCA_028031935.1). NCBI lineage: Eukaryota > Metazoa > Chordata > Actinopteri > Cypriniformes > Paedocypris > Paedocypris micromegethes. The sequence goes on along the minus strand of CM051497.1, from coordinate 23,419,385 downwards.
AGTGTCTTAATTAAATTAAGCCGTTGTAATTTCCTGCCGCACACTGATAGAGCTGTCTTATAGCCGCGGGACTATGAGGCACTGTGTACCTGATACTGGATTAGCATTTAGACGACTGCCGCCAGGCCATGCTGAATATTACTCCTCGCTGGACTCTCATCATTCCTTTTCTCTCGCTCTCTTTCCCTCTTAAAACTCATTTCGTCTACCCCCAGGGTATGGCAGGCAGCCCAACTGTCTGTCCGATGGAACCCAGTAACTAGAGTACAAGGTGGAAAACAGCGGAGGGACGGTGGATTTTTAGGGATGTCAAAATGAAGTAAAGAGATGAGTGCCTTATCGCTCCGTGTTCCGTTTATCGTTCTTGTACAGGTGGATGGGGCAGAGTCGTGTCTTGTTTTTTTTTTTTTACTCCCTGCTCCTTACTCATTTCTCTTGCGCTCTCTCCTCTCTTTTCTTGGAGTAGAAAGCTAGATTTTCATATACAGTCGACATCGCTTAGTTGGGCCACCGGTTGCTACAATTTCTCTTTTTGTTAGTCGCTTTGGATAAAAGCGTCTGCCGAATGACTGTAAAGTAAAATAAAGTAATTCAAGGCTAAATGTCATAAAAGGGAAAATAATAAATGTTCGTTGGCCATCTTAAAACGTTTCACATTCGTTAGTTGCAAAGGGACTGATGGTCTCTTTAACTCAAGACCACACAGATGAATTCACTGTGTTTGTACTTACAGTCCATCTAGATTGAACATAATTACCATTCAATAAAGTAAAAGTGAGTGAGTGAAACTGTTAATATGTCCAGTAGGGACCATATCTCTCTTATCTCATATCTCAAATTGTACTGTGCCCCTCCAGTGAAGTTACACACGCACACACACACACACACACACACACACACACACCCATGCCCGGAGCAGTGTGTAGCCCAGGGGGCACGTGGTGGTCAGTATGTTGCCTAAGGACACTCACACCTATAGTTCGGTTCATTTGGTCCGGTCCATGGGCAATAAATCATAGATTTAGTTACAGTTGGGTAGAATTGCGGGTAAATTCCAACGGAACTCCTCGAAGTAAATAAAGCGTATAAACAAATACGTAGCCATTATTACGTTTGGAGGAACAATTGCACTGGCTTATTGTGTGCATCATATATTACCGTATTTTGTTTGTATTGATTGCTTGAGACAAACATTTTTATACCGTATTTTTACACACATATTTATATTTCAATTGTGAAGTATCGAAATATAGTGAAGTATAGTGAAGTATCACTGCACACGGCGTAGGCGCAGCACAATTAGCTTCAGGAGGCGTAAGTTAATGTTGAGAAAGCGTGCACTGCACTGGAAATTTTCCGAAGATTTTGCGCAGCGCGGCTCTATGGAAGCTGAATTTAGTCAAAGGGTGCAGTAGTTTGGCATTTGGTACGGTTCGAGTTCGGACCGCATTCTCACAACAAACAAACCGTACTAGAGTTTGTTTGGAAGCGTACTAAGACCACCTCTTCAAGCGGTCTCAGTAGACTTGTTTGGTCCGCTTTTGGTGCGCACCTGAGTTTGATTGCCACTTTCACATCCGCCCAAACGAACCGTACCATACCGGTGTGAAAGCCCCCTAAAGTTGTAGAGCCAGTCAAAATGGAATTCGAATCTGCAACCTTTTGGACACAAGTCCAAGTCCCAACCAAAAGTGCCTATAGGGTGTTTCTATTTTCAGAAGAACCGTTTACCTTCTGCTCCCCCATTCTTTCTTTCTTCAGCTCACATTATGCTGGGCCAGACTAAAGGCATTGTTTTATATCAATGGGTTGTTGGCTCTGGCACCATCATGGTAAGATGCTCCACTGGATCTGTGGGAGTCAGAGTCTGTACGGCCTAACTTGGCATCTCCAGGCCTAAACCTGTCCATTCAACAGTACCAGCTGGCCCTCCCTCTACATAATCCCTCTTGCCAACGATGCCCTTTGGTGCTCACCCACCTCTCCAGCCACCTGTTGAGACGCATGCTGGTATCTGAAAGATGATGCCAGTTGAGGGCTGCCCAACACGATCACTTCACCCACACAACAGCGGGATTCGGTTCATGACCCAGTCACATGCTCTCGAGGTGTTATTTCCAACTCCAGTTCCCGCTGGAGGGGATTTGTAGACGTAAAGTCCATGCGCCGCGGGGCTTTTGCGAAGCTTTCACTGTTTTCACGTCTTACAGTCGAACGAGTCATTAAGTGGGAGTGACTTTTTTTTTTCTTGCCGGGGAAAAAAAACGGTGTCACTTTGCACGTGTGTTTCCATGAGCTTGTGTAGATGTTCAAAGAGAAATGTGGAGGGAAAGAGGAAGAGGGATCTCAGCAGTATCTTGACAGCCTAGATGATATCATAGTGCCTCCAAACTTGCCGTCACAGTCTGTGATGGAGAATGCGAGTGGCAGTGTGTGTGTTCCTGCTTGCTTTCAACTGGAGCTGTTGAGATTAGATTGACAGCTAGGGAGGGAAAAGGGACTTTAGAGACATCTCTAAAGACTTGGGATAGAATAGGGTGATAGTGCCGGAAAGAGCGGGAGAGGGAAAGATAAATTTAATAGCCTTCACTGTCTTATCAGAGACTTAAAATAAAAGGAGAGTGGAACGAAATTGCCTCATGAAGACGAAAAAAGGTCAAAAGGTAAATCTTTGTTTAGTCGTAAAGACAGTCGCGGATGTATTTCCACAAAACAATGCTGCATTATTTATTTGTCGAGCTGAGTGGTATAACAACGGTTTGCTTGAATACCACACTTGAAGTAAATCTGGTTGTAATAAAGGTGAAATATTCATAACACAATCAGACTAAGTGGATAAGTGGTTTCACAGTAAACGTAGCGACTTTCGCAAACCAGCTGAAATCGCTCTTCCAGAAGCGCAAGTTTATTAATTTGTGGTCTTTGAAGCGGTCATGCGTTAAAGAGTTTGGGTAGTGACATTAAATCATCTTGTTAATCTTAATTTCATTCTTATACTCAACATTCGACACATAGTTGTGCCAGCTTTTAGTGAACATTAATTAAAATGTAACTCAAATGCTCAAATAGACATCAAAGTAGCTGTGCTAGGACAGAGATGGCACGACACACACACTCACTGCTTTTAAACATGTTGTAATGCTGTAATTATGTCTTTATTTTAAAATCCTCACCACAGTAATACTTGTGTGATAAGAAGAGTATGGTAAATTAAAGTGTGATTTTTTACAAAAAGGTGTTTGTACTTTTACCTAAGTATGGTTTTCAGCTACTCTTTGCACCTCTGCATAAAACATAACAAATTAAACATACATTTGAACACAGTAAGAGTCTTAATAGCAAACATGGTTTTCACAGAAACAGTGCGAACACAGACCAAATAACGTTTAAATTTTAGTATGTCTTTTGAGAGAAATGTTATATTCTACTAATTAAATGACGTGATTTTTTTTCAAAGCTTGAATAGTTAATAAATGTTTGTAGAATTTCTGAGTGCTTTTTGAGCCCAAGTTGTGTGTGTGTGTGTGTGTGTGTGTGTGTGTGTGTGTGTGTGGAGTGTGTCACTCTACTCTCTGTGATCCGTGTGTCACGTTAATGTTCACACCTTTGCCCAAGAGATGCTGGATCTGACTCCAGCTCAATGGATGAAGCAGCTTAGAAAATGGATGGTTGGAAGGATTGTAGCAAATTACCAAGTATGCTTTTTAACATGGTCGCACTTTGCAGGAAATTAAAGGGTGGCTTGTTAGATATACTTAAATTATTCAGGTAATTCCAACTTGCTTGGAAAGGCCACGGCAAGTGAGAGTCTTGGAAATTTAGAACGGCTCGCTTTAAAATTTAATTTGAAGTTTTCTTTGCAGACATTCATAATTTTCATTCTAAAGTGTGCTTTCGTTGCATTTTTTAAAACTGTTGTGATTACATAGATATTCGGTATAGAGATAGACATTATAGAGAATATAGAGAAGCATTTTTTTCCGATCAGCTTTTTCAAAACTGAAAATGCAATGTTTTTGAAAAGTGATTTCAAGAATTATGCTGACACATGTTTTTCTTTCTTTTTCATGCCTCGTCTACTCTTCAGGTAAGAATTATTCTTCATATTCCTTGACTTTCACACCTGTCACGAGGAAATCCCAAATGTATGTTTCTTAGTGGTCTAAAGTACATGAGTAAATTGACTTTGTTACTTCACTGAATCATTTCCTGGCTACTTTGAACTTGTACTGAGTATAAAAAATCTTCACAACCTTCAATCCCTACTTGACAACATTTTGTACTCTTTACTCCACTACATTTAAATAGACTCTCACCGTAGTAACTTGCTAGTTCTTTTAAAATTGGATACTTTTACTCAAGTTTTCTTGGAATTGACAAGTTGTACGCTTGACCATTTCTTGTTGTAACTGTGCATCCCTGATCAGTCAACGACCTGAAATAACATGAATTAAACATGAGTGATATGGGTGTTCTGATTGAAACCGCACTTTGAAAGCTCAGACCGGTTCTTTATTGTAAACCACAACACAATATCATCTGATCCAGGCTTGAGAGAAAGATTTACCATGCATCTTTCATTGATTTCTTTAAACTGCCAAACGTATTTAAGAAGAGTGTGAGAGAAAGACGATCATCCTCAACTATCATCTCATTCTCTCTGAATGTACTTTTGTCAGAATCTAATTAGTTAATAATTTCATCTTTGCGTTTATTCTTTTTAGATCTTTTTCCTGTAAAACACTCAAGATAATGATTTCTCTGCAACGCTGCACTTGTTCTCGCCTTTCAGGCCTGGTTTTAACTGAATTGTTTGGCGAATAACCCAGCGTGAGCTATTTCAGTAAATGTAATGTTAAAGTAAGTGCCCTTTAAATAGTAAAGACTAGTAGATTGAAGTAGTTTTCCACTGATCTACACAATCCAATTCTTTTTTTAAGAATACATTTGGAAAATGTGGCTTTGCTGATGATGATTCAGAAGACAATAATGGTCTGTTATACAGACTTTAAAGCTTCTCATCCTTAATTTTCCATTGAACATGATTTCGATGGTTTACGTTAATGTTCCTAGCACAAACATTAAATCTTTGCTTTACCACTGACTCTCCCACTTGTAAATCTTGTGATTTTGGTCTGAATACGCCAAAGCAACAAACGGCTACAGTTTAAAGCTGCAAGATATTAAACGGAACAACCTGTCACTGTGACGTTGTGTAAATTAAATCATCTAGCTGAGAAACGGTAATTATTTGATAAGATCAAGCATAATTTTCCTTGTTCATTTGTGCTCATCCATCCAACATTATAAGCCGAAGAAAATCCTAGTATTTTTCTGCCTATTTTTGATTCTTTTCTACTTTTGTGTGTCTGGTGTTCTCATCCTCCCTTTCTGCATCTCTTTATTTCTTTTTTCTTTTCGTTTTGCCCCAACCCCTTTTCTAAATTCTGACCTGCCATCACACACAGAGAGTTTACAAATTGAGAGTTGCTCATGATTCATTATGCCATGCTTCTCTGAGCAGTACATTGGGTCACATAAAGTAGTGATGCATGTTTTCCTTCATTAAAAATGGCTTTGTGGGTCTTTCAGCTATAACATTACCGCATCACATGCTCGACAGGTTTGCCGTCACTTCCTTATTAAAAACACTGCGACATACTCTACATGACTGTATACCTTCAACCCCGCGAGGAAGCCCGTGGCGTAATCAGCTGCGATTGCGAGGACACGGAAGTCACGGTTTGTTGTTGTGAACTGCCGATGGGATAGACGCTGGATCCGTGGACTAGTTGGAATATAAATTCATGAGAAGATTTACGTAAAATCGTGTATGTAGTAGGGCTGCTAAATTTTGAGAAAAAAACTAATTGCAATTTTTATGAAAAGGATTGCGCTGCGGTTTTCGATTTTCAATACTTTTAAGAGCACAAAATTAAAAGATGTTGTTTGATGCATCAAGATTATTAAATTCCTGAACCTAAATACCGAAGAATAAGAATGGTAATTAAATTAACCATTTGGTCGTTTGTTTTTAAATGTAATTTATATTAAACACTGATAAATTAATTCAGACACGCTCACAATGTTGTCACTGGTACTGAAAAGACGATCTGATGGCGTGAAATGAGACATGGTGAGTTTACTTTAGAATAGATGAACCATTCTCAATTTTAATAAAGTTAAAAATAAAAAATTAATTCTATGTATATTTCCTTATTTAGAATATTTTTTACAGTATATATAATATTAAACATGTATATTAGAATATTTTCTCTCTATTCAAAGTTTTAACCTATATACAGGTACAAATCTGAACGTATACTAACAATTGAGCAGTTTTAGAACATATCAGACTCTCTGGTTTAATCTCCCAGTGGGTAATATGAATAGAAGAAGAATCTGTCCCGGAAGAAAAAAACTGTTTTCTCTGTCTACTTTTCTTTTCTGTCTCTCTTCTCTTTTTGGACAGTGACATTTTTATATTTATCTCTTGGTTTTTTCAGTCCCACTCTACTATCTAACTATTGCCTCTCTATCTGTCTCTCTCCATTTCTCCTCTGTCGTCAGTATCTCTCTTTTTGATTTTGACAACTTTGAATTACTGTAATTGTTAATAATTCCTTTGCTACCTCAAACTTTCTCTCATCTGCCGATTTTCAGTCGCAAAATTTACCACCTGAGATCCACAGAATGAATACTTTTTCACATTAAGGTCGTGCAACCACCATTTTGATTTAAGGTGGACCGCTACATTTCAAAACGGTCGGTTTTGTTGCCATTTCTGATTGGTCAGCAAGCCATAAAACGCAAGATTCAACCATGATTGGCAGGTAAGTATGTCATTTAAATGTCAGAGGCGGAGTAAAAAAACCTCAGCCTCCTGATGTTCGGTTAATGCAGGACTTAAAGTCTCTATATCGATGCGATTAAGGTTAATCGTGCAGCCAGATTGACACACGTTGGGTTGTAAAACAAGTTTTTTTTAATATTATTTTACTCCTGCTTTGACACAACACATCATCTTAACCTCAGTGGTGAAGCTGTTCACTTGTCAAGCCAGACCTTTGCCATACCCAAAAATAAAAACACTTTCTCGGTGATGTTGTGTGACCTGACGTCAGGCTGTAACCTGTCCGGTGTTGTCAGAAAGCTGCTGGCAGCAACGTGCCACGGGTCAAAGCCAATGAAGTGTCAGAGTCGGCACGCAAAAGCTGGCGTTACACGAGGTGCACGGGCTGTTTCAAATGAAAACACTGTCAAACACAAAATAGAATTCGACTTTTTTCCCGCCTGTCATTCTCTCACACATACATATCTGCCCACTGAAGGGCAGCGGTGCATCTCTATCTAAGCTTTCTCTCAGAATACAGTGGTTGGTAGCTATGTTTTTAGTCAAAGAAAATCTCAACTGTGAGACAAAAGTGTAGAGTTGTTTCAAATCAAAAGAATGAGTTATATGTAACGTTGTATGTCCATAAAAATATAAATCTAAATTTACAATAGTATTAAAGTTTCGGCATGCTGGCAGAAATCACGGTACATTGGTACCCCGACTTACGAATGTCTTAGCTAACTAAAGTTTTGAGTTACTTTAGTTCTTGAAAATTCTCAGAAAATTTCGTCCCAAGTTATGAGAGTCCCAGTGTGTAAAATTTGTCCGTATTCTACAATGGCGGGATAAACAACTGTTCATGTGAGACCGTCCGCTTTATCATTATAAACCTTTATAATACCTGACAAGGTAAACAATTTTATTCAAATATTTTAGCATTTGTAAAAAAAAACATTAGTTATGTAGTAATGGCACGGATTAGATGGATTACATGTATAATGCGGCTCAGCTAACAACATTTTTGTACTTCGTAATGAAACGTCTCTCGGCACGGATTACCGTAGTAACGTGAATATAAGCATCCCTCTGTTTTTAAGACACAAATCGTTTCTGGTTCAATTACGCTAATATTCTCTAAAAAATATATTTGTTGATCTTGTCATAACAGCTCCTTACTACCTACTGTTGTGACATGACATTTCCCCTGTGTTGGACTATTAAAGGATTTTTCAATTCATTTCAATTTAACAAACCTAACTTGTGGCCTATGTATACGCGCATATTTGAAATTGGCGATTATAGGCGAAAAATGGGGGGGTTATATGTGCGTAAATACGGTAATTTCGTAAGTCAGGATACCATTGTAATTCTGTCGGGATACCATTGTAATTCTGTTACCATTGTAATTCTGAGTGTCAGTAACAAGCTTCAGATTTCCAAAATGAGATACTGTAAACCCTCTAGTATAAGGCCACCTCTAATTGAAGGCCATCCTGATGCAAGAGTTGAAAAATAGAAGGCGATGGACTTCTAATAGAGGTTATAAACTGTAACTTGTTCCCAGCGATTTTGTTCTCGCGTTTCCCACCCCAGCAAGCTTAAAATACTTTTCATAGGTTAGAACATTTGTATTATTATCTGACATTAGCTTTGGAGCATTGCAGCATGAAAATGCTTTCAAATGGCTTCATTAATGCGGCTCACCCAAAGGACAGCGCTCTTTCATTAGCTCGGCTACACAGCCCAAGATAGCTTTCTGTGAACAAACGTTTCCCCTCCCCCAAAAAAACGTCTTTTCGTGTCAAGGTTTGAAGTTTAAGATTTCTTGCTCAGATGAGGAGTCACTGTGAAAAAAAAAGTGTTATAATGCTTTCAAGCACCCGTGTCTGTTTTAAAGCTGTTCCGATGGAGCAGTTTTGTTTTAGTATGTTGAGTGCGTAATTGACCAAAGCCTCACACTCAACAATTCAATTCTCTCTCTCTCCTTTTCACAATTCCTCTCTCTCTCTTTTCTCTCTATCTGTCTGCCCCAGTGATTTTCCCTGTCTCTCTTTTTTCTCCTTGCTTCTCTTATTATCTGTATCTCTCTAATTATCTTTCTGACTGTTTCTCTCTCTCTCTCTCTCTCTCTCTCTCTCTCTCTCTCTCTCTCTCTCTCTCTCTCTCTCTCTCTCTCTCTCTCTTTCTCTTTCACACACACCCCTCTTGCCTCAGATTTATCTCCCTCCATATATCTATTCGTTTAATGTATGTTCATTTCACTCTATTATGGTGTGTGTGTGTGTAGACTGAAGATGCTTTATGTCCTTTTAGACGTACCACACAGATGAAGACTCTTCCATTTTGCCGTTTATTCAGTCAGCTGCTTTGAAAGAATCTTAAAACTCCGGAGCTGATGAGGTTTTTTTCCTCCAGTCAGACATTTTGTTTTCATTTCACTTTCTTTTGTGAGGAAGCTTTCCTGGACCAGAAAAACATGGTTGTCAAGACTGCTGATGAGTCCACAAGTGTGCAAAATTGTAGAAAAAAGAAGCCACATGTTACATGTATTCTTAACTTTAAAGTTAAAACAGATGCTGTATCTGTAATGTCTATTGTTTTTGATGGAACATCTTGTTTATCTACATGCATCAAGATAGCCAATCAGACTTGATGAAGCTGATGTTGGTAATGAATAATATTACAAACGATGCTGCTCTTATTCTGGGAAATCGCTTTCCAAAGATGTTCTCATTTTGCTGATGATTTTTTGTGAAACGCCATAACAACTTGATGCGTTGTGTAAAGTAGCAGGTGTTGGATGTATAACACGGTCAGGGAGAATCATTAGTCTTGATTTACTTCTGACGATTTAATACTCAAAGCCCCTTATTGTTCAGCCAACTGTCATTTCACGTTTATGATGAAATATTCTGGTTTAGATGTTGGCGAGCAGTGTTCAATAAGCTGCACAAACACAGAGAGTGATTCCCAATTATGATGCGCAAATAAACTTTGGGTGTTTGTTTTTGGCAAGATGAATTCCTCTCCATTTTGTTGTCTCATTTCCAGTAAAACGCACAAACTGTCCCTAAAGAGTCTTCATCTTCCTGCTCTCTGACTGTTCGTTTCTACTCGTCTGTTTGACAGACTTGGCCACAATTTGCACAATTAATTGATCAAACTTGAACATTTGCTAATTCTGCCAATGACACACAATTAAGTAGATAAAACATTGCTGGGAATACCCATGTTGCAATATTATTTAATGAGTTAATTAACTAATTTGCATAATTTAAAATGATGAGTGTTACTTCTTTTTTCCGCAAATCACCGGATTCTCTTTTTGTCGCTTTCTGCTGACAACAGCTGTGCCTGAATCTACGTCTCCCTCCATTGCTTCTCTTTTTTAAGCGGTGGTCTTTTTTTCATGATCATAAGACATAATTAGAGATCTGTGACTTGATTATTAAACACCTTATTACTGAAGCGTTTCGTAAGCTGTTGCTCTTCTGAACTACGTGTGTGTGTGTGTGTGTACTTTTTGCTTTCCAAGGTCACATTCTAGATCTTTACATTTACATAATAATATACATTAAGGCCGGTTTATGACACAAATAACACACAAAACAACAAACACATCTCCCAGTTGAACTGAAGAACTGAGAGCTGTCATTTTGAAGCTTTCATTAAAAAGCATCGTTTACTTCTATCAAAGACGGCTTAGAAGGTCAGTGTGGACATGTGGTTAAATGTATCAATATTTTGTGTTTTATTTTACCATTTATTAATTTATGGTTGTTTCTTTCACTTTGTTTATTTTTTATTTTTGCACAATTGTCTATCTATCTATCTATCTATCTATCTATCTATCTATCTATCTATCTATCTATCTATCTATCTATCTATCTATCTATCTATCTATCTATCTATCTATCTATCTATCCATCCATCCATCCATCCATCCATCCATCCATCCATCCATCCATCCATCCATCCATCCATCCATCCATCCAGTGTTTTGTGTGTGGGTATGTGTGTGTTGTATGAATACACCTAAACTGAAGTGAAGTCATCAAAATAATTTTTTTTCACATATAAGGCGCACATTTTTTTAACGGTAGGACGCACAATCAATTTTTATTTGAATTAATTTGTTTGGATATTAAGTGCGTCTTATAGTCCAAAAACTACAGTAACTGACAAATAGTCCAAAAACTACAGTAACTAAATATATCCATAAAACATCCACTGCTGCAAAGCTTTTAGTGTGGATATTAAACTTTTTCAGTTCCAGGAAATTGAATTATAGCTTACCAAGGTCCCAAAAAAGACTACAAGAATTCTTGGGAGAATTCTACGAAATTTCTTATCTTACCGGCTAAATATATCGGCATAAAGTATATTAAAAGATGCAATTGTCACAGCTATTTGGAGATTACCCATATTCTGTCTAGGATGTTCGTAAGATCACATTATAACACTTTTTTTTCTCTCTTGTGAAACTAAAGTCAATCCACTATCCCATTTGACTTTTAGAGGTTGTATGTAGATTTTCTTTTTAATTGTTATTGTTTATTTTGTCTTTTTTAAATCCTGATACTGCACATTATTAGGCGCACACTCAATTTTTATACATTTGTTCGGATATAGTCTGAAAGTCCTAACTATACTTCTTAAACTTTACTTCTTAAAGTCCGAAAGATACTGTAACTAAATGTATCCCGAAAACCTCAATTTAATCAAGCTTTTAGTGCCAATATTTATATACTTTTATTACACTTTTTCGGTTCCAGAAAAAATTGATTTATAACTTACCATGGGCCAAAAAACTCGAATAATCCGAAGAAGTTTCCTTATCTGACTGCCTAAATATATTGGCATAACTTGCATAAAAGAGATGCATCTACCACAGCTATTTAAAAATTACACATATTCTGTCTAGGATGTTAAATTATAACAAATACTTTTGTCTCTCTCGTGAAACCAAAGTGAATCAACTATCCCATTTGACTTTTAGAGGTCGTATGTAGTTGTTTCTTTTTTGTTGGGTGCTGTTTGTGGACTGTGGGAATTAATCAGCTGATTTACTCCTCTCCGGCTCCTGTAATATCTGAATAGACTGTCTCCTGAGTAACCTTGTATGATTTACTCCTTCGCTTGCAGACAGTGTCAGTCAGGCCCGCACTAAGTCACCGTGTTGTTGAGATGAAAGCCTGGACGCTGATGTAGATCCAGCTCCAGTCCAGATGAAAGGGACAGAAACCCAACAAGCCACTAGTTAATCTGGTTGATTTCAGTTAATTAGCAACTCTGTTGTAAAGAGATTAATCGTATGGTGGATTATTTCGTTACTATGGGACTTCATGCCACGACGCAACACGTGATGCTGATGAAACTGTCCAAGACACGACTCTGAGCATCAAGTCTTTGTTCAGTCACTCTCGACATGACACTTCTTCATCTTCGAAGACTGGCGTTCCAGGCATTCAAGGTCGAAAAAGTATGAAAAATAGTGGACTTCAATAGATGGTTTTCAATAGACATCATGTTTGGATACTCAAATGCAGCTTCATGAATGCGTCGGCAGTTTGCTTTGTCATTTTGAGTGTTTTACCAGATCAAAAGTGATTTTTCAGCTCTGAATCCAATCCGAGGTATTGAGAGACAACGGTTTAGGTGCGATTTTAGAGTTTTCTGCGGATCGAACGTGTTGAAAAGAGAAGCACTTTATATTCAACAAGAGAAAGCAGTCCACACAACGATTAGCAAAAAAAGTTCTTCGTGCAAACATGTAGCACACAGATAGCAAATCTTCAATAAGCGACACATTTTAGAAACACAATGAATTAACTCACTTTAACAGCATCTAGACAAGAACCGGCTTATAAATGTGTTTCTCGGCTGGCTTTAAGAAAGAATGGGTCATGACTTACACAAACGCAGCGTGTTTAATCAATAGCTGGTGCAAAGTTTGGATGTGGGAAAATAAAAGAGGTTTTTTTCAGATTCACTGCTTCCCCCGCAATTCTATAACAATTCCTTTTCTCCGTTCGAAACGCACTGTGTTCCAGGGAAACAGCTTGGCAGATTTGTTCTGGAGTGAAAAAGCCGGCGAGTTGCTGTGCTGTTTTACACAGTGTGTTTTCTATGAGCTTTTCTCTGCAGGGTGTATGAAATATCAGCTTGACCTGCGAGAACCAGCTAGTAAACAACTGTCTGTACTTTCTGACTCCAAACTGCCCTCGAGCTCTGTTTACATGCGGTATATTTACCAGCATTTAATAAATCAAAAGCCATTGAAAGGCATTAAATATGCATAATAATTTCTCCACACAATACAGAAACTACAAAGGCCTCTTGGTTTAAAGCCAACACGGATGAAACGTCTGTGAAAACATCAACCCTCCAAATTCAAAACTGTAATTACAAATATCAACTGTATTACTGTAATTGGCTTTTGTGGATCATTGTGTGCGATATGTATATATTTTATCTATCTATCTATCTATCTATCTATCTATCTATCTATCTATCTATCTATCTATCTATCTATCTATCTATCTATCTATCTATCTATCTATCTATCTATCTATCTATCTATCTATCTATCTATCATCCATCCATCCAATCCATCCATCCATCTAATCTACCAACCCATTCATACATCCCTCCATCCATCCATATGCTTGTGATGTGTACCAACAGTTCAGTTCAGTCTTAGCTAGAGAAAATATAAAGACATAAAGCCGTGTTTTATGTTCACGCAGTTATTATGTGTAGTTCAACTGCAGAGCAATTAACCTGTCGTCTCTAAAAGCCGATGCTGTGATTATCATTTTTTTGTCCATTTGCTGCTTTAGCATCTCCATCTTTCAATACATTGTTTTCATTTTCTTCTCTGACCTTTAAGTTCCAGTAGAGAAATGACTGGACTAATGCCGCTCTTTAATTTCTTGGAGAACATCCATACAGAACATTAACCGCGGCACAGGAAGTTTAAAATAGGTTTCAGAAAAGGTTTCATCCTTCAATTGCCCATCAGACCCGTTGTGCCACCAACACTCTCGTCTCTTTCCCACACAAACAATGATGCCGTTTTTCACAGCTCATTTCCACCCCTCTCCAATTCATCTTTTGGACAGTCTAATCAAACCAATGAGCTTTATCAATCACTGGACATCAAGAGAGCGGAGTGTGGGTGTGCGTTGAAGTGTATGTGTATGTGTGTGCGTGTGTGTGTGTGTGTGTGATCATGCCAACCGTACATACTGTAAGGCAGCTGTTGTTTGTTCTTTTAAAAGAACCCATGAAGAAACACATTATGTACTGGTGAAAAACATCTAGGAGGAAGATCACAGAAGAAAGGAATATTTTTAGCAGCTGTGAGAAACAGCATCACGCGTAATGGTTTGAAGAGGATGTGGAAGCAGAGCAAGTTCACTTGGTGCCGTAGGCTTGATGATACATGACCAGCCAGCAAAAGAAAACTTTTAACAACGTGTTTAATTTTAACTCGGTGGTCAATCTGCTAGACCACGTCTGCACTGGCTTAAAGTGTTAAGTGAAGTACACGGACGAACAAAGTGAATTATAAAATGAAAAATAAATAAAAGATTTGATCATTTGGTGAATCATATGTAAATTATATACGTGTAAGTGTGTGTGTGTGTGTGTGTGTGTGTGTGTGTGTGTGTGTGTGTACAAGGTGTGTTATGGTCATGTTTATTCAAAATGTGTTTCTACTGTTGTGACATGAAATTTCCCCAATTTATAAAAAGGACAGTTAAAGGCTTTTTAAATTCAATTCAATTCAATATAAATACATATACAGTATTGTAGTATTATATAAAAAGGCCTGTTGTTTTAGTTTTTTACCTTCTTGTTTTGAGTTATGATTTATCAGTTTATTTTGTTCACATGTGTCTTTCATTCTGTCTTGCATGTACTAATTTGTTCATTTACCATATTTACGTGAATATAAGTCACCCCTTTTTCCAATTTTAAACACTCAAAATGTTGGCGGGTGCTTATATTTGCATATTTGAACGATGCACGTGAACAGCTAATGTTCGCCTATAAATTAAATATTTTGTGCATGACAAATTGCATACATTTGCGGGGTGCGTATTTTTGCGTAAATACGGTATTTGTTAATTTTTCAAACCTGTTTTTGGTTGTTGTCTTGCTCATAGGTCTGACTATTGAATCTTGAATCTTCAGTTTTATTTGTGTTGTGTTGTTAAATGTGCGTACACTGACCTGCAAGTTAAGTAATTTTTTTACTTTGCTTAATTTGCATTTTGTGACCATTGTCTCTCGTTTCCAAAAATAGCCTTAATAACTCATTGTTATTATAAGCCATTCTCACCCACTTGCGTGCACACACACACACACACACACACACACACACACACACACACACTCACACACATTTTTAATATAATTAATAATATAATAATAATACCCATTTAATTTCTGCGAATGTTCTATTATAAGCCACCATGGTTTATGGAATTCACCTTGAAATATCTAGTATAGTTTCTGACGTACTAGTTTAAATACTCTTTGAACACACTGAATGACTGAAGGAGAAAAAAACCTGCATACAAGAAATTTAAATAATTGTATTTTAAAAACGATCTGGGGTTGTAAGAACATTTTTTTCACTACATCAGTCACTTTCGCAGCCAGGCTTTTAGATGCATTTCAGAAAGTGTCTCCAGCTTCATCTGTTGTCTTGCAGACTCTTCCGTGCCCAGAGTGTTAAGCTTCACCTCTGGAACCGAAGCATGTTCTTTTACACTTGAATGCGCACCATATCTAAATTGTTAAGTCTGCGGGTGCTGAGAGACGGTCATACTAAGTTGAGTATTACCAACAAAATTCAGTGGTGCGCTGAAAAAAAAAAATGCAACGGTGAATTTTTTTTTTTTGTGCCTTGTTCTGCAGATCATCTTCTGGATTTTTTGGTGTGTGTGTTTTTTTTTTACAAGGTTCAGTATGTCTAAAGGCCAAAGGTTTGATCATTTCATTGTCCCCCTTTCAGACCTTTCGGAATGGATTTTATCGGTAGTACAGGAATCCTCCAGTGAGGCGGTGAGATAAGAAAGAATGGCTCTCGTTCAGACCGAGGGAAACTCGTAACTCTACACACTTATAAAGCTGATGACAATAAGAATGAGCTTTTTAAGTGAGTGATTTTGTCAACAGCGTTTAGTTTGGCAGTCTTTCACTTCTCCGGTTTATGGTCCTCTAAAGCCTGGCTGGATTGTGTGCAGCGTAATGAAATTTTCTCCTTCGCATCGCCGGTGTATACAAAATGGCTATCGAATCTGGGTTAAAGTAATTGTCAAAGTAACAATCTTATTAGTTGTATTTGGATTTTCTGGATTAGCAAGATCAAGTGTGGCCTGCTTGAATGTCAGAGGCACAGTTATATCAGGTCATGTTAAATGGAGGATTAGTTTCACATGAATGGATGGATCAAATGTTACTTAGTTTCTTTAGTACAACTGATTATGTAAGTCAAATTAAGAAAGCATTAAACCCAGTCATGAAATCAATCTCAATTTGAAAGCCTTTGAGAGTCTCAAAACGCTGAGATTTTCTACGTACATTATTAGGGCAGATATATGTTTGTAAGTTTCTTCATAGGTCCTTCATATGTGAATATCCAATTCTTTTATCAAAACTAAATTCTGTTTGTTATGTTATATACATGTTATATAAATGTTATATACATATCTTATCTTATTAGCGCTATAGAATATGGAACACATTGTGAGAATACTAATTTTTACAGTTTAAAAGTGTGTTTGACTCAATCTGTCAACTTCTGTTTGTCTTGGTGTTTGGTAAAATATTTTGGGAAATATGATGGTTGTGTATAAAGTGGTCAGCTGTGATTGGCTAAAGCAGTTGTGCATAATGAATATATGAATAAATAAGACTTAAACATGAATTATTCTATGGTTAGCCATAAAATACATTAATACATGATGATGAAATTGTGTATAAGTTTACCGCCATCAAAGCATCATCATCCTTAAACTTTCCAATATTTCCAAATTTTCTTTTCTTGTTACGCTAAATTGTAGAATTGTCCATTCAAATACGTATATAAATTCTCTGTTGACCTGTAATAACCTGTCGAGTTAAGTGCGATAAAGAGAAGTTAATTCCCTGAAAAAGCAGCTTGCTTTATAGGGCCATCATTTTGCATTATCTCTCATTAATTTCTCAGAGTGATCTCCATGCTCTTCATCTGTTTTTATGTTAAAGGTAATGCACGGTTGTCCCTGACATATGCCGTAATTAGTATTGGCTGAAGCAATCCAGCAGACTGCGGAAAGGTCATCATTCGCTTGCAGATGAAGAACTGTGCAGTCTGAATGGAACTGGACTCTGTTGCTCTTCTAAATGACTCCATCCTGATTATGCAATGGGTATTAATATTTTTTTTTTGTCTAATAGAGCAGCTTTCGGGAGCTTTTTGTCCAAACCTATTTAACGGCATTTTCTCATTGATAAAATGGTCACAGATCATGTTACCTAGCAACACGAAGAACCGTACAGTGTTGGACAAGAATTGTTCAAAATACTGTGTTTTCGTGCAAGATCTGTTGGATTTTTTGACCTGGTCATTAAGTCACCGAGCTTGTGTGAAATGACAATCAGTAAAAAAAATGCATTTTTTGAAGCCATTGTGCAAATGCACTCTTGTTGTGTGTTAAAAAATAACAAACCGAAGGGTTGAAGGTGAGAGGGGATTCAACAGTGCGTAATTCACAGAGTAACGGAGTCTGAAGAAAATGCTCCATGGTGGCTTTCCCAAGAGTAAAGATGCTTCCATTCTTCTTGTTCCCTCGCACAGACTCGGTGACCTGGACATGGTGTTAATTCCAAAACCACCCGTGAACCGACTGTCTCCTTCCTCGTCCACCTATCAGTTGCCCGGGTTATTTTTGTGCCTGCACAAACACATTTCATACACAACCACCATTTCCCTTCTCATACTGACTCTGGTTATAAAAAGCCTTTATTGTTCAAAACATTAAATCTGTTTCTTTGGTCATTCAACTAGAAACAAGGTGTGTATTCTACAGTTAAATGAAGTAGCAGTAATGCAGTTGAGTAAATGGACTTTGTTACATTGCCTAATTATTTTTTGTCTACTCTGTACTAGTACTGTGTATCAAAAATATAAGCAACTTTTACTTGAGTACATTTTTGATTGAGTATATGCACTTTATACTCTACTATATTTGACTAGACACTTACAGTTACCTGTTACATTGTGATTGTGCGCGACAAGTCGGCATCTTTTTTTTACCACGGTTAATTTCTTGGGCGGATGAGGTGATTTATGAGCTAAAGCAGCATATCAGCAATCATAATTAGTTGCACTTTTTTGCACATTTGTCAGAGTTTGACTCAGACTGACTTTTGGTTCTTTTTTCATCTATTTTGTTTGCCATTTTGAAACATTGAGGTGTTAAGTTTAATTTCTATATTAGAAAGTATTCTTTTTTCTTCGTTCTTTACGACTTTTACTCAAGTCTTCATGGAATTGGTGTCTTGTAACTTGTGTGATTTTTTTACAGTAAAGTGTTTGTACTTTTACTCAAGTATGGTTTTCAGTTACTCTCTACACCTCTGCAGTAAATATATGATGACATTATACAGAATGTCTTGTCATTGCAGGAGCATCCATTTATTCATCCAGTTTCTAATTCCAGATTATAACAAAACTAATTGTCATTGTCCCATCAGAATGGCATAGCAAACATAACTTCAGCTCCGCACATTCAAAAGAGGAAAAAGTCCAGATTTAAGAGTAGACTATTTTCCATTTGCAACAGTTTCAACGCCTATTGCATCATGTAGAAATGCAAAATGAAGGACCCGACAGGAATTGAATTCAGACTTGACAAAAACAAGAGAGCTAAAAAGTCTGGAAAAACATGGACTGATACACTGACTGTGTAGGCTTGTGTCTCTTATTTTATGCAATGATATATAATAACTTATTTATAATCTTCGCTCTCAATCGTGCATTCTAGCCTGTAAACAAACTAGGTTTTATTTCAAAATGTCTGCTTTGAGAACGTTGAGCCCTAAGGGTTCCTTCAAGGATTTCCTTTGGTTCTGGCAGACATGTCATTCAGAGTAAATGAAATGAAGGATGAGTGCATGATTAACAAGTGATGAATTCTACTGATTTAGATTCTTTTTTGATAATTAAGAGCTCATACTTTGAAAACTACTTTAGGGTTTTATAGGTACATTCTGCCGAGACGTTACTTTCTCTGCGTCTTTATATTCCACACGCAGGCACTGGCATTTTCACCTTCTTTCTAATTATTTTTTCTTCTGCTCACCCACCTTCAGCGCTTTTATATGACTGATGCATATGCCAATTTTTCTAAAGCACATTTTTTTTTGGGTCAATTTAAATTATGAACGTGTTTTCAGTTAGCAATGCTTCTAAAAAAGGAAAAAGAAACTCATAATTTAATGTGGTTTTCAATGCGAATTTATTGATCTAATTAGTTTACAGAAATTGAAAATTAATTTCTGTACGATGTAACTTATTTTTACATTACTTTACAGTCATTTAGCAGACCCTTTTTTTCCAAAGCGACTTACATTTCATTAAAATGTATACAAATCAATTTTTACAACACAAATTATACCTGATAAGAAAGGAAAGTTCGTCTGTTTCTTTTGCTTCATTAATCTTCTTCTTCTTCTTCTTCTACTTCTTCTTCTTCTTTTGCTTCATTCAGCGTCAAGTCTTATGATCCATAAGATCCATGATCTATAGGGACACCCCTATTTATTTTATTGGCATGATAAAGCAGAAAGAATGTCTTAAATTCTTTGTTAAGTTGCATTCCTAACACCAAAGTGACATGTTAATTTTATTGCTAAGAAATGTCTTGTTTGAAATGTAGGATACCTTCATCGTATCTTCATACCTAATAACTATTCATCCACCGTCTCCTTTATTAAAAGTTGGAAATATGTAGTTAAAAAAATTGTTTTTATTTAAATTGGTTTTTGTGTTGTACTTAGTGTTTTTTTTATTCAAAATTAAAATGCAATATTAGGCCACATTCTTCCTTTCCATGCCCTCATTCTATCGAGACCCACCATATTTTCAAACAATTATTGAAAATTGAATAGGACGCTTTATATATCAAATGAACGTAAGCAATGAGTGTAATACAGCGGTGGAAATGGTAAACAATCAAAGAAGGGCAAAATGAGAAAGGCAGAGACTGAAGGGTGAAGAAAGATTAATTGTCTGTTGTTTGAGGATTGGCTGTCAGCAATCAGCTTCCTGCTGGGCATTTTTATGAGATGTGCGCTGTGAATTGAGTCTTTGTTTGCGGTGGATTTTCATGCTGATGAAATTAGGACTTGTGCGCGGAAAGACGTGAAAAGCATCAATGAGTTGAAAATTGGTAAAGAAAGACAAGTTGCCTTTATCTGCTAATTTGTCTCTTTTATTTTCAAGACAATTAAAACAAGTATTCAAGACTGGTTCTCCTTTGGTAGTTTGTTGTGTTGTTCGCTATAGAAATGCACAGCTCTCTTCTGACCGCTCCTGTGTAATTACATTCAATCGCACGCAAAAGAGTTTTAGCTACACAATGTGAAACCACCAGTGCTGTCAGAAGTAGTCACACTCATATCTCAAGTAGAAGTATAGATACTAGAGTTAAAAAATACTTCTGTGGAAGTAAAAGTGCCAACTCAACCTTTTTACTCAAGTCAAAGTACTGATTTATTAACTACTTGACGTATACAAGTAAAAGTAATGCTAAGAAAAACATTTAATTTTATAGGATTATATTGTTATATTAAAATGTTGGTGTATATTATTACTTTGAAAATGAACGCAAACACAGTAAAGGACCATATACTGTACAGTATGGCGCTACAAAGCATTAACATGTGTTTCAGGGTGAAATATGGTGAAATATGGTGACTAGTATTGTAATGGTGAATAAAGTCATACTTGTCATCAATTACTTTTATTGGCCTTTATTTAAGCACAGAACATGCGTCAAAGATTTACCAATACGATATTTTTCTAGATTAATGACAGCAAAATAAAACTAACCGAAATGAAATGGAAGTAACGTGGTTGTTTTTCAAATGTAAGAAGTAGATAGTACAGATATTTGCATAAACATATAAGAAGTAGAATTAAAACAATAGGCAAAAAAATAGTTACTCAAGTAAAGTAGAAACAAGCCAAAAATACGTATTTTTACTTTGTTTCTTGACACCTCTGGAAACCACGTTTCTCCTCCAAAGTTTATCCTGTGAAAGAAAACTAGAAAGTAGATGGAGCACGGTTTGGTTTTCAAAAGTTCTTTTACATTTGTTTTATACAGATACAAACAACATTTTTTTCAGATGCAGAAGGTGAATGGGGATTGTGTACAAGAATTAAGTGTGACCTTTGAGATTACCACGGTTTGAAACCTCAACACATTCTCCAAGTTCTTTGTGTTCTATAAACCAAAAGCAAAAGTGAAAGCCCTTTATAGCACTTTCTAAAAAAAGATACCTTTCATACGTATTTTTTGTCTACTTTACTCACTCTGCTTTTCTTTTATTTAATCTCGAGTTTGCTGCCTACAGATAGTCGATGCTCTTTGTCTGTTTTGATCTGATTTGTTGGCAGAGGTTTGATGTTATATTGTTCCATGGACAGTGTTTTGTGATTCAGTTTCACACAGCAAGATGTATATTGGTTATAAATAAATAAGCACAGTAAACAAATAAGACTAGTAATAAAAAACTCAAACTCTGCTTGTGTGCAGTGTTGCTTAACAGTGTGATGCTCAAAACGCATAGCAACATAACTCAGAAATAAAAAATATATTGCTTCTATGCAAGTGTTAGAATAAGGAATTTATAAATAACTTTTGTGACTTAATAGTATTATTGATTTGATTTGAAACGTGAAACATTGTAACGTGACGTTTACATATTTTCCCCCACAATTCAACATAATCCATTTAGATAATTATCTTACTATGCTTTACTGATAACTATTATTGTCATGCAAAAATACAATATCTATCTGATGCTGATATAATGTCCTAAATAAACAATTTATTTATTGTAAATACTCACAGTGCTGCATTTCCCATATTTCCTGTACTTAGACCAGATGGAGGAACTCAGCACTTTAAATATAAAATACACACTGGTAATATATGAATCCATGAGTTGAAATTAAGATTCATGATTTAATTCTCTATGGCTTTCACCTGGAAAAGCAAATGTTTTTTTGGCATTTGGTGTCATATTGCCCAGTGGACAAACACAGGAGGGTTTGAGTCAGATTAGAGCTACTAAATGACATTAATCCACCTTTAATCCCACAGCGGGAGACCTCTGCGAGTTTCACATGAATGCGTGTTCTCTGAACGCTCACTGATGAGACCCTGTGAACATGTGCAGCGTGTCTCATTAAGGAAACTCTCATCCACAAGATATTCCATCAAACTTTACAGAGAATTCCTACAGATGTGCAAGCACATTTTCCATTTAAAATTAAAGCAGTTTATTATTTCATTAACATTTGCAGAAAAAGAAGGTGGGTGAGAGAGAAAGTGAAGGAGCGAGATCCAAAGAGAGAACTGGTATCCTCTTCAGATGGTGATGATGAATCCCGGCTGTCATCTTGGGTTTCTCGGGACGACATGATGCTGTCGTTTTTATTGGGGAGGAGAGCAGACATAATGTCAGGTCACATGTTCATTTTCCAACTACTGAAAGTGCCACAGTAATAAAGTTTCCAAAATCTGACCCATCAAGTTCTTACAGGACCACTCTCAGCATCACCTTTTGATGGTAATTCAAAGCAAATGCCAGTTATTACTCATTCACGTACTCGAGCCATGGTACCAGCATTCTCTTAAAGTGAAGCCATTTCAAATTTTTATTTTATTTGTCCGGTACATATTATACGATGTGTACATACGTGTACATATGTTTTTGATCGATCCAGCATTTAAATATAGGGATGGGAGATATACAATAAAATGTGCAAAAAGGAAAGATAATAAAACAAAGATAAAGAATAGAAGTACGATCAAAAACAGTAGATATAAAGATAAAATATGAAATATGAATAAAAATACAAAATGATCAAGATAAAAATCAATCAAATAACGTAAAAAAAAAAGTTAAAATACAAAAAGTGAGTAAACTACCACAGTTCAACTACTTAGAACGGAATCTATATTTTAGAATTTTTGCCACTGTGTTTTTTTTTTCTCTTTTTTTTATTGGTCCCAATGTCCCGAGTCAATGGTTCTTTGTCATCACGGGCTGAAAATCCCTCAGGATGAAATAAATAAATCAGCATTTACATGTATTCATGGAGCAGATGTTGTTATTCAAATTTGAAGTAGTACAAGTTAAGTTTGTGCTTATTTATTAACATCTTAAAGCTTCTTTGTGAATTCACTACTTTGTTGTAGTGTGCTTAATTTTGATAATATGATTAATAAATGCAGTAGTAAAGTCAGAAAATGTAAATTAGATTCCAATTATATGTATTAAACAAATATAATTAAATATATTTCTTTATTGTGTTTTGTTTTGTCTAAAAATTGCGTATTTACAAATATCTTTTTTTTTAAGCCATTAGATTCAACAAATTCAGACATAAGTTATTGTTGTTGCGAACCGTTTGGAGAGCTGTAATAACCAGAACAAATAAATGCTGAATTATAGAAAATACGGAACAGGATCTCATTTTAATTATAATTGCTAAAGATTGGCATTGGAGAACAACGAATTATACAGCAAAGGGTCATTATATGAAATTGCTTTCTTTTGGTGATATCTATCCTAGACCTGATAAAATTGTAAAATCGTTTCAAGGCATGTTTCTTCACATTTTTCTTTTTTGTTAAAAATAACTGCTCGTGGCCTTTTGCCAAGACAATGTCTTCTATGGTTCACAGATAATTTCATCTTATGCTCAGAAGAGGACACGACCAGTCCTTTGAATTATGTATTAAAATCCTATGTTTCTACAGTTTTAATGAACTCGATTCGTGGAAAGAGAAAGTCAGGCTGTATATTTAGTACCTGGGAATATGCTTAAATGTCTTGCTTTATCTGCCTTCAGTTAATCAGGTAAAAAAAATAATACAATGGAAATTTTTAGACTAACTTTATCTAAACGAAATTCCAGTAGACAAACCTCATCCTCTTGATTTGATGTGAGATGAAGTGACTTGCTCAAGGGTACCGCACTGACAAAACAAGACAAAGACCTCTGTGACTTTCCTCCCGTTACTCATCAGTCTCACCTTATCAGCTGACCTGGAAATGAACCTGCCAAATCTGTTAAAACATTCATTAACTCCAAATCCTTTCATCTTACGCGAGTGTTAAAATGGCAATAATCAACTCTTGTTTTTAGTAAAACCGCAGAAAATCTAGCTATTAGCAATGTTGCTCAAATGTTTGGCTTCGTCCAAATAATGGCACGGTTTTAGCTTGGGTATCAGTGGCATCCACCTTCACTCTAAATGTTTAGCTAGGTTATGTTAAATTAAGCGCGCTGCCATTTTTTCACACATTCATATTCAATAGGAATTTACTGACCGAGTCTAGTAGAGTGAAAAGATTGACTGTACTGCAACACCTTTAGTTCTCTTTCGGGATATTTGGATCATTTCTCTTTCTGAAATGTCACCCTTGTGGGGACAAAAAAGAACTTTCAATTAAATTAAATTAAATTAAATTCAATACTTTTGTGAACTGGTATTTCAGAAACAAGATACTCTTCAATGTTCTGAAGACCACCAGAACATTGGTGGTTGACTATAGATAGACTCGAAATCATGGGCCATTGGTGAAGAAGTTGGGATTATTTTTGGGGGTTGTTGAGCAGTGTCAAAACCATATATACATTTTTTTTTATTTGGAAAAGTTACAATTAATTCTGTTGTCTTAGTAATATTGTTAAAAATCTCGATTTTTTCTGAGTGCGCAGGCTTAATTCTTTGCACAATGTCCCTTTGTTTTCCTTACTTTCCAGCATTCTTTTTATAGTTAGGTCAGAGTATGTTAAAATCAAAATCTTAACATAATCAAAAGGATGAAGCATTTTGGGATTCAGAGTTTGAGAAACAAAAGGAAACCTAAAATGGTTGTAAAATAATTTGGATTTAAAAACGCCCAACTTTTTAAGTTTTACTCCATTTAGAACAATTAATTAGCTTATAGTAGGTATTTGTTTTCTCCTAGTCAATTTTACCACTGACCTGCTAAGTAAGTCCGCTATTAGTCTGCTATTTAATCCTTAACTGCTTGTAATCACAAGGATCTTTGCTTTATCCCTCCTAATTGCTTCCGACTTATTTGGCCAGAGACAGTAAAGCGAGAAATGACTGCTGCAGTGAAATCGGTTTTTAATTATTAATATCAATCATTATCAATGATTTGTTACGTATGTGAAGTGCTCCGTTTGAACAGAATTGTTAACAAATCGGTGGTGGTTAAATTAAAAAAAATTTTAGTTGTTTTTGCAATATAATTTGTGTCATAATACTGCTTATCTTGCATCATCGTGCTCAGTATAATGTATTTAATGAAAAATAATGGTATTTACCTTGCATGGAAATGAATGTGGAGGCTCTTTGGTGCCGACATAAAACTCCCGTCATGGGTTTACCAGATAAATGTCTCTTAGCTTTATCAGTGTTGCCTATTTCTTCTTGATCTGCTCTCTCCATCAAACGCCGGAGGGAGAAGTCTGTTTCCCTATGAATTCTATGCAAGGTCTCTGATTGATCGAGCTTATTTGATGTTCTTTTTTCTACCTCACAACCCAGTATCAGATGCTGTTGGACGTGCCAATTTGCTTTATGATTAGGATCTTTCAGCCTCTTTATGACAGTGGGAAAGCCATTAATATTGCATTATTTTTCTGTTTGGTAAAAGCTCTGTCTATCAGTTGTCATCTCACCGCCGTCTCAGAGAGCTCGGGGACATAATCAGAGTTGTCCAACATCTCCAAAGCGCTGGTTCAGAGAATTGGACGCCTGAATCATGAATGAGATGTTTGCTGGGTCGAATTTCAATCAGGAAAGACACTGTCTTTACTGAAAACCCAATGGATGTCTGACTCCAAGCCACCAATCCAGGGCCATTATCCTGCCTTCAGGGCCTGAGGTAGACTTCAGCACTGTGAAACAGAAGATTCTGGTTCAATCACGTTAATATTCTCTTAAAAATACGATTTTTTCTTTATTTAACAAACCTAACTTGTAACTCATATCATTTTGATATTGTCTTACTTGAATAACAGATAACAAAAAGTCTATTCTAGAAGTCAAGACTTCATTTCCCAAGATCCTTTGCTTCAGTCAGACTTCGCACATGCGCAGAGCGTTTGTTTCAAGCTCTTGAAGTTTATCTGATGCCATGTGAAGAGGAAGAATTATTATCCCCTGTGCAGCGACCAAGCGTTTTGATTGTGTCTTCATTTTCGACTGTTTCGACTCTTTCTGCGATGAAACATTGGACTAGTTTGTAGCCAATTGCGCTAAGCTGCTGTGTCTAATGTTTTTATTTCAGTTATTGAGCCAATAAAATCTTATACTGTATGCACATCTGCCTATGGACCATTGTTTAACATTAGACACACACGTTGCCGCTGCATAAATACAATGTTTTATTCATTTTTTGTGTAAATATGGTATGCACAATTCGTTTTGATGATTAGTTATATACATTAATTATGTCACTGTTTGAGGCTGCCCACTGCTCCAAGATTGTTCGAATGGGTTAAATGAAGACACAAATTACCTCATTGAAGGATTATTAAAGTTTCAAAGTTTAAATTATAAAAATCCTTGTAGTTTATGTTTTTGTATCCGTCAACATTATTTGTCGCAATATTAATTCTGTTGATTTTATTAAACTTATTTATGGCTTGTTTTTAGGGTGTTAAATCTTCATTTTCATACATGCACAACATGTATGTAAACAACTTGTCTTTTGTACCATTAAAGCAACAATTTAGTTGCTTTCTTCTAATTGAATACAGTGTTGCAAGCTTATTTGCAATTTCATAAACGGTGGTTTTCCTTTCTCCATCATCCATCCAGCTGTCGTGACTGCAGATGCACACCATGACTAGTGATTGATAACCGTACCGATCAACCAGTAGCGCCTGCTGTTACTCCATATTGTTTCTATGACACACAGGCATATGTATTGTGTTCAGAAATGCTGAAAAACTATAGCAATAATTGTCTATTGAAGACCTTTTGTGATGTTGTTTTTTCAAAATATAAAATAAAATGTATCTGTATTTTTAGACATGCGACTATAAACATCCGAACTAATTCGTTTTATCTTTTCTTTTTGTATTTCGGACTTTGCTATTATTGAAATATTAATTAAATAGCTCTGGCTACCTTTGATGGTGTAAAAAATATGTTTTTTAAGTTGTGAGTGAAAGTGTGAATGTGTGTAACTATGTGTCCCGCTTTGCGACTGTATGGGCACCAATCCAGACCAAAAAAATAATGGTTTTGTTTTCTATTTGCCTTTTTTGTAGGAAACAAAATATGATCAATTAGAAAGAGAAACGTGAAGAACTAAGAAAAAGAAGTTTGTGAGCACGTAGGCCGTTTTAAACAGAACAAATCTGCAGGAACGAACCTGACTGATCTGGAATCAGTACAGTCTATAATGTACTATGTTCATGTGCAGACGACACAAAATGAACAAATTACTCTGTGCGGTGACTCAATACTCTTGTTATCTTCTACCATTTGTTCGCAAGAAAATGCTTCATGGCAGTGAATAAGTTCTTTAAACGAGCTTTAAGTTTTGTCTTCATTTTGCCAAGCAAAGTTTGTAAAAATCTATAGTTCTTTGAATGGTGTAATGACCAGAACTCTGTGTGTGTGTGTGTGTGTGTGTGTGTGTGTGTGTGTGTGTGTGTGTGTGTGTCGCTGCCTATTCGCGTGCAATTGCAAAGGTGTTGACTATAGTGATGCATCCTACATCTCTGTATTTAACTTTCATGAAGTCTACGTACAGTTTCTTTCTTTTGTGTGACGTCATTCTGTGAGATAATCACGATGCCAGAAGTAATCGGCTTAAAAAATGAATGAATTCAAACCACAGACTCTCGTGAGACTTGGTCATAGACTTTGTAACACACAGTTTCCAGGTTGAGCTAGTTACAATGTTTAGTTCCAAACAAGGAAGATCATGTAATATTACACATATTTTTTATTTTGCAAAAATGGGACATGCTGCTTATTTAGAAATCCTGGTCAATGGAGAAAACAAATCAGAAAGAATGTGTCCCAATTAAAAGAAGTCAAGTGTATATTTAAAACTTGCTCTAACTTTTAATTATATTTAAAATATCATTTAATTTAATCTGTCTATTTATTTAGAATGGAGGAAGTGAAAGGTAGTTGCAAACAGCCAGGACACCGTTAAATACACTGCAAAAAAATAAATTCTTGACAAACCACAAGATCTTGAAAATACACAATAAATCTTGTAGTAGGCATTGGGTCACGTGATGGTGGTGGGTCACATGACTGGTGGAAGACTAATAAGTGTCACAGGTGCACGTTAATGGTGGTGGAGAGAGGGGGTGAAAAGGGTGCGGTAATTTTCTTTAAACTGCATAACTACACAATCGTTATAATTCATAATGCAAAGAATATACGATTCTGGAAACACAATGATGCATTGGATACAAAGAAACCAACAATAAACGGTTCAAGTGAAAAGTGGTGCGCGTTTTGGATGCCCTCATTTGCCCTAATTCAGCCTCTCAGCGGCACCCCGGAACTGGCTGGAGTTTGGCCGCTACAAATCTTTAAAGATGAATTAACTACAATAAAAATAATTAGCTTGTTTTAAGAAAATAGGACTTGTTTTGAGCGGTCTTACCAAGTAAAACTTTGTCTATTTTACTCGTTTTGTTTTTTATTTTCTTATTTTTGCAAGTTCATTTTTTGCAGTGTAGTCGTGTTGTGCATATGACTGTGTGAAACTGTTGAGTTTATTCACGGAATGTAACTGGTTCCGAAAACCAGTGGAAACCTGTGATAAACCAGTGGATACCTCTGATAAACCAGTAGAATTTGTGAACACGGCAGAACAACCAAATTATTTAAAATTCAATTTGAGGTAAAGCGAGTGTCCACTCTATCACAATACTATGGACTTTTCTAATACATTTATTTACTAAGATGTAAACTTTAGCGTTTAAAGCCTTGGGCTAGTATGTTTTATTAGTAGTATTTTTAGCACATCCTAACTGGACAGTTTAATTAGATATCCTTCCTGTACCTTCAGATGTGACATTCAGCTGCCTTTGAACATTTTAATTTCAAATTAAATAAATAGTTAGCCTTTTTTTTTTTTTTTGGTCGGCAAGTCATCTTCACAAAGTGCTGAAATTTAATTTACGAAGGAGTAAATGTTCATGCTAACACACTGATGGTATCACAAGGTCATTGTCCTGCACCCAGTCAAGCAATTTGTGCTTGTTTAATTCACAGACTTCTAATTGCATCAGTGACTTAATATATCCGTGCTATGATTTGATTTGCTTTCATTCGTTTAAAAGAACGACTAAATTCATTAAGAGATTGACTAAATAAATGTTGAAAAAGGTTTTGTTTGCTTTGTTACGGAAAAGGTGAGACAGGCCAGTCATTTCATTACGTGGCTCCAACGGAGTCGAGAAACACATTATCGTTTCGAATTTGTAACCTCTTCCTGTGAACTTAATTAAGTTGGACTGTGATAGGACTACATCATTACACTAGTGCACCCAAATTAAGACTTTTTTTTAATTTAAGATTGAAATGTTCTTATATAAGACAGCCGAACCGTTTCTTAAGAGAGATGGATTTCCAACATGCTGTCAAAAGTAGTCATAATCGTTACTTAACTAGAAGTAGAAATACTAGGGTTAAAAATACTTCTATGGAAGAAAAAGTATCAGCTCAACCTTTTTACTCAAGTAAAAGTACTAGAACTGATAAAACTACGAGAAGTAAAAAGATAAAAGTAATGCAGGTAAAAATGCCGTAAGACTATATTGTTATATTAAAATGTTGTTGTATATAATCTATGAAAATGAATGCGTTTGTAATTACGTCGCACAACAAATCGCGATGGACCGCTGCACAAACCAATGGGGTTTCAGAATGATACATGTTTATAAGTCTCATCCAACCACAATCAAGTTCACCGCAAACTGAATGGCGCGATTCATCTAGATGTTCATTTTTAGATTGACGACAATATGAAAAAAATACTAACCGAAATGAAACGGGAGTAATGTGGATAGTTTTTATAATGTAAGGAGTAGAAAGTACATATAATCACAACAAAAAGTAAGAAGTAGAAGTAAAAAGTAGGTGGGGTAATTAATTACTCAAGTAAAGTGTAAACAAGCCAAGTTCTACCTAAGTGACGAACGAAGTATTATTACTTTGTTACTTCACATCACTGATTTCCAATTGCATTCTGA
Source organism: Paedocypris micromegethes (assembly GCA_028031935.1). NCBI lineage: Eukaryota > Metazoa > Chordata > Actinopteri > Cypriniformes > Paedocypris > Paedocypris micromegethes. Next base: position 23,388,999 of record CM051497.1, on the reverse strand, counting down.
AAATGATGTTTAAAAATGGAAAGCCTGCTCTTAAAACTTTTCTTTTCTAACTTCTCTAAGGTGTGTATCGGAAATCCCATGAACGAGTGGGTGATTTGATTGTCCTAGTGGCTTTTCAGCAGGATACCTGTAATGACCTGAGGCTAAACTGATAGACCAAAGCTTTTGTTTACCCTCGATTCCCAGAAACGCACCTTGTCACGGTCACTGCCTTGATTCATGAAGCACAGCAGCTGTGCATTCAGCGCTTGAGATGAACATCACACACATGGTCATGGAAGCAGGAGTCACACAACATTTCCCTGCACAGCTGTGATTCCTCTATCTGCACAGGTGGGATGTAGTACATGCATATTGTGTCTGGTCTCGGAATCCCGTAGGGTGTAAGGCATATATCTTGTAGAAAAACATGTCCAGACCACATGTTATCTTAAAGTGAAGAAAGAAAGTGGAAAAAAAGATCTCATCATCCATCCAATTTCCAAACTGCTTTTCCATGGGTCACAGGAAGCTGGAGCCAATCCCGCCAACTGGGCATGACACACACACACACACACACACACATCTGGCATCTTTCCAGATTCAAATTTTGGTCAATGCATTTTTTGGGTTTATAAGGCTTCAGGACTCAGTGGTCAGTCTTGTGAAACATCAGCGCTACCCACCACGCCATTTTGCTGCCCGGATATTTTAGACCCATTTTTTTTTGTCCGACCACAAGCTACATACATAAGAATAAATGTATATAATCCACAGTGGTGCATTTTTATTGTACTGGATAATTATAGAAAAAAACGTAATGCTACAGACAAATCAGAATTAGCCCTCCTATTATGATTTGTTCCAATTGACCCGATGTTTAAATTTTTTTTAAATAATTAAAAAATACCTAACAATATTTTTTCACTTTGAAACTTCTCCTGCTTGGCTTATTTGGTGTAATCAATATATATAAAAAATGTAATGATTCTGTTCACATATTTGTAGCACCACACTACATGATTTTGTTACAAAGAAAATGTTTGAGTCAATTTGACACTTCAGACAAAACGGTAGCTAAAAAAAGTCAGAAAGTTCAAATACTATTTGTTTCTTTGCAACAATGTGACATATACACCGCTGTCTCACACTCACACACTCTCTCTCTCTCACACATACACACGATTTCTGGGAACTTCAGTTTCTGACACTTAAATGCATAATAAAATTTGGGTCAAATTGACCTGCGAACATTATTGATGCTCCTCTGAAACGAACATAATAAGAGAGTTAAGATACAAAGCATAAAAAACAAAGACCATGACATAGATACAAAAGCTAATGTAGCAAACAAAACATACTGACAAAAATAGTTTGATTGACATTTCTACACTGAAGATTCTCCAAGGATATTATCTGATTCTCACTATGCTCTGCATAAACCAATATGGCCAATACAATTATTTTGCCACAAAGGGGATTAGTTACTAACACCTGACTATATTTCCTACATTTTATTTTATTTTGAAAAGTAAAAAAACTACCTTGATCCAGCAAACCAATGTGCTATATTGTTTCCCGTCTCCTCAGTCTTTGTTCCTTCACCTAGATCGATCTACCTGGACCACACATGCTGAAGGATGTGACGGCACATAATGCACATTTTCTGACAGAGATGATCTTAAAAACAACAATTTTCTTTTCTCTGCCTTTCTTTCCACCTTCTCTCTCTCTTTATCCCGCATTTCTCTTTGGCGAAGACTGAGTGCTTGAAGACGCAGCTCTAACCTTGAGATGAATAAGGACCTATGAGTTTCTAGACACATAATCCGTTTGGTCCCGTGAAAACATATTTCCCAGCATTCATTGTGACAGAAGATTTCAGTGGCATTCTGTATCTGAAAGGGAGAGTAATGTGGCACAGTGAAGAGCCGAAGCAAGTTTAAGGCAGGTGACATCCATCACTTTCAGTCAAATCCAAACAGTCCAGCAGTTTCTAATACGTAATATGGGCCTGTAGACAAAAAGCATCACGGTGTGTAACATTCTGCAATTTCTTAAGTAAAGTTTCTGCATGTTTATCCGTGTGAGAAATGGATGTGATGTTTTCATCCAAGACTCCGCCATCATTGATTTCTTCAGAAGTCGTCCTTCTTGCCTTTGAATTCAAATTCCAAATGCAGTCAGACACGTGTGGTTTTGCCTCTAGAGAAATAACTTTGATGTCTGCGTAGACAGTGGCTCAAAGCTTTTTGGGAGGGGAAAAACTGTACGTGATAGACAGAATAAAATAACTGAAGTTTACTTTTAAATGCAACTTTTATTGTTTAATCTTCACAATGGATGCATGGTTCTTCTAAGCTGGCAAATGTGTATTTTATTTGGTCTGATTCGTTTTTTTTTAAACGAAGCTGAATAATAATGATTTCATTTTTTTTTAACCTACTTCAAACTTCTGAGGTAAAAGAACATTGCTCAATGCTTGTGTTTGTAAGGTTACAGACAAACCTCAGAGTGTAAAGTACTCGAGAATTGACTTTGTTATGTTACTAAAGTATTTTTGGTTACTTTGTACTGAGTGTTATAAATATAAGCAACTTTTACTCTCTGATTAACTACATTTTTGTTTGGAAGTACTTTTTACTCCACTACATTTGAGTGGACACTTAGTGATAAGTTACTTTAGTGGTAACTACTTTTCATTGTGATTGTGCACGGCAAGTCGGCATCTTTTATACCACAGTTAATCTCTTGGTCGGACGTGGCAATATTGCCATCTGCAGGATGCTGAAGGTACTCTATGCTATTTATGAGCTAAATTACGTGAGCGTGATTTAGTGGTTGCACTTTTTTGCACATTTAAGTTTGACTGAGACTGACTTTTTGTTCTTTTTTTTTCTATTCTGTTCTGCCATTTTGAAACATTTACTGTAGTTGTTCATTTCTCTATTAGGAAATAATACCTCAAAAATAAAGAGGTTCTAGTTTTACTAACGTTTAGTTTGATTATTCTGCATTGCTTTGTTGGTTATATTCACTGAAGGCTTTAAAAAATTAGCTAGCATTGCAATTCAGCTCAAAACAATTTATTACACTAGTCGCTGAGCAAACCGTTAAAAGTCTTTAAATCAGCAACAACAAAAAACGCCTTGCCCAAATCTAGGCTATGATCTAGACTTTCTCAGAAAAAATTGTTTAATCAGAAAAAGCAATTGATCATCATAATTACACTTGGGATTTTTGCTGTAGTTTCTTTTGAGGTAATTGCTTTCTTCATACAATTATGGGATAATTATAGGTTGATAGTGAAGCACAGACTCTTCACATCAACATTGTTTGGATTGCTCGGCCTTTCTAACCGTGTGAAATACGTCACGGTATCAAGCAGAAACAAACAAAGTCTTTATGGATGAGTCACACGGGCTGAACGAGTCTCAGACCCAATCACACAAGACACATGAGAGGGATTCTCCTTAGAACAAAGAGACTTCAAGCTTTTAGTGCATTTCGACCTGATCTTGTTCCAGGGATTGATGAATGGGAAGAGCGAAGATTGGTTGAAGGGCTTGTCATGCTCACTGTAATAAATCACTGTTCGGCCGCATGTGGTAAATGTTTGGTGCTTGCACAAAGCAGTGATACGTTTTACCGGTAAAGTTCAAGAGTGACATGACTGGGATTTACAACAGCATTCGGGGACCGTTTCAGCCGGCCTTTTTCCCTTATATCACCATTCAAACGGAGCATTTGGAGTTATTCTAATCCAATAGGACTTTTGTTCTTTTTTAAATATGGCTGCATTTGACCTTTTATATGCACAGTAGGCAAATGCTTTTGCAAAACTATATGGATTAACATGCAAAAAAAAGTAGAAACACTTTTGTTCCTGTGCGGTGTATGTGTGTAAAGTACAGGCAACATGAAATAAAAAGCCATGGATGGAAGTGAAAATACTTTAAAAAAACATACATTTGATATATATTGGGGCATTTAAAGTTATTGTTTTATGTCACATCATCAGCTTTTGATTTTTAATTTCTTTCATTTTTTCTTTCATATGTGATTTTAAAGTTGCTCTCCACATAATCTCTGTATTTCTTAATGTGATTAGTTGAACTTGAGTTTCCAAACACTTACTTTCAGCAATTTTTATTTATTTATTCTTTTTTTTTACGTTTTATTCTGTAGTAAGTAATTGTTACATTTTGTAAATCATGATGATTTCCTTCTTTTTCATTTTTATTTCATTTTATATAGAGATTAATATAGATATTGCTTTGTTTCTTTGATGTTGATTTTCCTTATTAAGATGTTTATTTCTAAATAAAACTATATTATTGCAAGATAACTATGTTTTTGCACATGCTTGTTTACAACTGTAATGTAACAAAATATTTATTTGAGATATGCTTTGGAACAAAACTCCCACCATGATGAACATTTAGCCAGCTTTATCAGTAACATTTTTATTTAATCTGATCAATAAAATCTGAAGTGTATAAAAACTAGTCGTATCTAATTTATTTTAATGTATAGTTGAGTGAAGTTTGATTGGATAAAATATTTCATTTAATTAGATAAATAATAGTAAATATTTTATAAAAATAAAAAAGATGAATATATTTCCTCCGTAACTGTAAACTGAATATTTAAACAACAAGCTTAAAAATAGATTTAATTGGAGCAACACTTTTGCTTCTGCTTTACGTAAATCTAAGAGTTCTGACAGGGAATGAGTTATGAAGCGATCATCTTTAAAACAGAAAACTTCATTTATCCAGATGCTTCAAATTTATATGAATAAAATGTTCACAGCAAATGAACGTACAGCCTGTTATTTCTTCTTCTTAGTGTTAGGAACACGTGAAGGCCCAGAGCTTTTCTTTCCAGTATTCTCATCATTAACCACACTTGGCTCGCTTTTCTTAATATCACAAATTCTTTCCTTGACTAATCGAATGTCCACATCTTCCACATGAATAAGTGAGATGACTTGAGAGGCCATGAGCTCGGGGCAGTGGACTGTGAACCACAGAATTTCTCTTCTGTATGTTTTATGTCAGAGTTGTTAAAGGCCAGTCTTGCATTAAATATGCTGTTTCTGGATTATAACCTGGAAAAAAAAAATGAAAATGAACTAAAAGACCGAGCAAGCATGGGAACATCGTTTTATGCTTAACATCTAGCCACCAGACTTCGAGTCACTTCTTTAACGTCTGGGTCACTGGGAAGTTGCAAATATACGTATTTGCACTGCAAAAAAATCCACATGAAAATAGAAAGAAAATTAAAAGCAAATTGAGTAAAAAATTATCTGCCAATGGAGTGAGAATTTTTTACTTGGTAAGACAGCTTGAAACAAGTTCTATTTTCTCAACACAAGCAAATTTATTGTTCACATAATTCCGAGATATTTACTTTATCTTGTAAGAAAAAAACAAGAATTATTATATAATTGTAAGATTTTTCTGCAGTGTGGTTTCTATCTCACTACACTCTAATGAAGCCATGACATCCAATTGTGTTAAAAGAATGAAAGCGGGACCCTTAAAGTCTCTTAGTTGGAACATTTGTGAATTTAGCCCGTCTAGTGAAGTTACATACACAAACCCGGAGCAGTGGGCAGCCATAAACCGTGGCACCTGAGAACACGTCACCTATCTGACCAGTTGTGGAGCATGTCTGACCGGGATTTGAACCAGCATTGGTCACACTCCACCACACACTGCTTGAAGAACCACTTTGTACGATTGAACAAGAGACGAAAGTTGTCTTTAGTATGTCTGGACACGAATGACCATAAACGGAAGTTATGGGGCATGAAGTCGAGACATTCAGGTAATCCAGTAGATGAAGGGCACATAGACAGCCATATTTAGAACCATAACCTTCCCTTCCACTTTCATTTCTACAAACATTTCTACAAAGGTGTCAGGATAAAGTGCCTTCATTATCCCATCTACACTAAATAACTCTCGAGGAAGTGGTTTGTTGCTTGCTTATTCCCTTATTGCTTGAGTTTAATCGGTTAAAAAACAAATTAGCTTTGATGATTCCTCATTTAAAATATCTGTAGAGTAAATAGAGACATTTGAACTAATTCACGGAAAATCATTAAAAATAAGATCAATAATGATACATTTTATGCCGAGTTACAACTTCAAAGTATTTTGTACTCCCTGTAGTAATAATCTTTCTGATGATTTATTTAGTGAAAATCATCAATCGATTTTCAAAGATACTGCTGAAGCCAGTCTTGCTGTCTCTGGGCCTGATTGGTGGATTGCTGTACCTTGGAAAAAAAGCACAATAAAAAATAAAAAGAGAAAGAGAAAAGTGTTTTCATTGTTTTATTGTTTCGTGTTGTATTTAAGGAAATATAAGCACCCCATTGATTTTTCAGGTACAAAATAAAATTACATTATCATGCGAATATAAGCACTCTTGGCTAAATACTTCTGTTAACAATGCTTAGTTTACTTATTTAGTCTAAGTTGTGACTTGTGTGTTACTTTAATAATAGAAAAAAAAAACAGTTTTAAATGTAGTAGAGTATATCTCTGGTAGGGGGTGCTATGATTGTGCTTGCTATGTCCATATATGGGCATGTTTTAGTTTTTAAGCTGTCTGCGGAAGGTCACAGACAGACAGGGAATTTAATTTATTTTTATTTCTTCCAGTGTTATTTAGCCACTATTTTATTTATTCTGCCGCTTTTTTATTTATTTGCAATTGCTCCTATATGGAGATGCCATATATGGAAATATCTGGAGAAATGGGCACTTATATTTACGCGCATATTTGAAATATGCGCACATAAGCATCCCCTATGTTTTTGAGCCTCTAAAATTGGAGAAAAATTGGTGCTTATATTTGCGTTAAAATAATACATGTGGTGCTTCTGAAGTAAAGCATCGATAACTTGTTTTATAGAAGTCATTCTTCAAGCTTTCATCAAAAGTCTCATTTTACATATACAAAACACAGTCACAGCTAGTCAATTAAATATATTTTTTTAATTCTTTAGAATATACTTTTGTGTACACCGTAGACCTGCAGAAGCAATACAAACACACAGTTAACATACAAAACCATACGGCTTTGAACTTGGGTCTCAAACTCTGTGAGGTGACAACTCTTCATTTTGTCCATGAAGGTCTGTGCTCATAACTCTCTAATTGTAAAGTTTTCAGAGAGCTGATGTGGCCTGTTTTTGCCGGCTCTCAAGGACACGTCTCCCCTGAGCTCGTTAATCATTTCTCAATTAAGAGCGGGGTTGTGTGGGGGGCTGTTTTGACTAAACTCTCAGGTGACTGAAGCATCGGAGCATGTGTCCAATCGGATTGTGCCTCATTTTCTCTGACACTTGTCTTGGTCTTGGCAATGATTGATTTGGACAGTGTTATTCTCTAAGAGTAATTGCGGCCCATTTTCGTTTCGCCTTGCCTTTGGTTAAAGCCACTGTGGTCTTGCCGCTGGGATATGGGCAAGCTGCTTGTGCATTGCCCTCTGTACCATCCCATTTGGTGTAATTTCACTTTGTCGTCCCTTACGCTCTGCATGTTTTCAATAGCATTAAATAAGTGTGTCTTTTTCCGAAGGGTTGTGGACAAGCTTATTTAGAAGATACAGTTGGATTCCTCTTGATGATTTATCGCAGTGGGCTGCATTAAGCTTAAGCGTAAAAGAAAATCAAAGCGGGATGAGCGGACAGCGCATACCCCCGGCAAACATTTGTCTTCATTCACCGTGTTAAGAAAGACTGGAATCTTGCTGAGCTGAGCGGTTTTGGGACGAGATCTTTATTTGTCGTCTAGGTTTGGGTTTCAACGCAAGCTGAATTGTATAGTCTCTTTCTGCGAGATGGATTAATTCGTGTTTTACATTCACACAAGTAACACTTACACACGATAAAGGTGTCGAACAATGACTTACATACTGCGGAGATGCAGAACATTCTGATTTGCTCTTTCAATATTGATTTGAAGGAGATGCTGAAGACTTGCTTTGCTATTAAGGTGTCATTGACCGACTGCCGCGTAGTTTCTTGTCATTTAGAAGAAGCTTTTATCCCAAGTGACGCAAAACACCAATATAATTACAGAAATTGTTCCCAGGCAGCCAAGTCAGGTCACTGCTTGTCTCGCTCAAGGGTGTCTAAGGTATCAGAGATGGAAGTTGACGCATTATGCCAGTCGGATACAAACCAGCCGCTCTGAACTAAGAGTGAGCTATGAAACGTCGTCTACAACAGCTTCAGAGTCAGAGTCTGTGGATTAATCATTGGAAACAAATGCGTTGACAGATTTATAAATGCAATGAGAGCCAATTTGGTCCAAGTTTCTAAAAAGCCTCCAGAGAATCCATTTAAAATGGCAAATATATTGTACATCGTTCATTTTTACACTACTATTCGGCTTGACCACCTTGGTCTGTCTGAAACACACGCACACACACACGCACACACACACACACACACTTTTAAGGTCAGGGCAAAGGGGAGATTTCATCTTAATTTTTGTTGCCATTTTGATGTATGACATCCAGAAGGGTTGAGAGATTTTTCAACACATTAACAGGGCCATTGCACCTAAACCATTATGTGAGATTACCTTTGACCTTTGCCCGTAATTATATATGATTGGTCTCTTGTATTATTTTTTTCTTGGACAGAATATATTACACGCTTTCTGGAAATTTTTTTGCATCCATCTTTTTTGCAGCAATCAACTACCGTGATTCAAAATGTGTAACTTTCAAATGGTTGTGTTTTGGGAGCATTCACTGCTCTTATACTCTTGATCTTAAAATATACTATTATAAGCACACGCAAAACCTCTACATAAAAATCGTGTTCAAACTGTAGATATGCTTACTATTAAAGATCAAAATGTTATATTGTAGTTCTTATATTAAAAGCGACATGGCATACGTTGGTTATATTATAGAAAGTATGCTATGTCGCTTTCATATTTTTATGCTTAAAAATAAAGATAACACAAACATAAACCTAACACAATCTGAACACAAAGATCAATGGAATCTATCCGTTTGCTCTGAAATGCCTCTTTGCTGCTTTATTTCTCAGGAGCGTTGTCCGTAGGTGCGAATGAAGGCATTGACTCGTGAGTTTTTTTGTGACAGATTCTGTCTGAGTCTGTGACCTATTGGGTATTTCCATCTCTTTAATGAAACAGCCCGGGCTGGAGCGTGAGCTGAATCAGCATCAGCTCTGCTTCTAATTTTATAACATGGTCAACACCCAAAAAAGGTTACATCTGTTTAAGGTTTGTTTCAGTTCACAGAATTGTAAATCTGAAACCAGGGGATTAAAGAATATTAAATTTCAGTGTTGGCGTGTGTGTGTGTTTGTGTGTGTGTGTGTGTGTGTGTGTGTGTGTGTGTGTGTGAGAGAGAGAGACAGAGAGACAGAGACAGAGAGACAGATATTGATGGAACGAGAGAAGGATTGATGTAGGATGAATGAATGGCTATTTGTGGAACTCACAGAATCCAGCATGCAAAGACATGAATAATTAATGCATGCATAAATGTGAAAGAATACATACTGTAAATGAGTAAAAAAGCTACACTATATTGACCAACAATAGCTACATTTTAACAACCATCAGTTGATTAAATCGAGCAATTTTATATACAGTGACACCTCTACTTACGAAAGGTCTCTACTAACGAAAGTTTCGAGTTACGAAGTGCATCTTCAAAAATACCAGTTCAAAATAAAGGTCAGTTTTGAAAAATGTTTAAAGTAAAGTTCCCTCTGAGATGAAAGCAGGAAGTTGTGGGTTTGTTAAAAAAAAGGTGTTCAGACGTGTAAGTCGCTTTGGATAAAAACGTCTGATAAATGACTTTAAAAAGTAAAGTAAAGTACCACTGTGCAACAAATTTGTATTTTTGTTTTTACATTTGTTTGTTTACAATGTTTTTTTTTTTATTTTTGCAAACTGGTTTAGTGCAGTCTTCTATATGATGTTGTTAAAATTAGGAAGTCCTTTTTAATGGGCATTTAAAACGCAGCCTCTTTTTGTTTATGACAGTATGAGACTAATGAGTGATGAGTGTGCATCCGAAAGAGAATTTAGCAACACATTAACGTCCCCGGCGCGTCTGCAGAGGGAAACAGATGAGCTAATTATTCTCATCAGCTCTTTGCTCTTTAATAATCCACCTCTAAGTGTTCTTCGTCCACACATTAATGCTCACGCTTTGGGAGTTTTGCGTGTCTTTTTCTTATACAATTTAGAATATTCTTTCTGCTGATCTGTATAACAGCCTTAAAGGCTTTCTAAACTTATTCTCCCATGAGGCCACAGATGTATAAAAAAAAAAGTCACATTTTTGTACGTACACACACTTAATTATGCAAATCACTGATTAAAGCTCCTTTATGCATAGTGTTGGGGTTTGGCAACTGTCCGAGCGAGTCTAGAACGTATCCGATCTCTACGTAAAACCTTCTCTCTCGATACATCTTCATCCTCATTTGCATATTTGCATATGCAAACCAGTTGTAGATTTTTTGCTCATCAAATAATTACTATGATGATGTGTTGGGTTTAAAGATATACATTGTATACATTACTTCATACTTAATGTGGTCCCTTCAAAATCCGGATTCACCTAAAAAACTAAAAAAAAAAAAAAAAAAAAAACCTAAAAAACACATGCCTCAATCTTTCAGATTCAATACCTAGGTATACATTATATTTAAAAAAAAAAAAAAAAAAAAATGCAGAATAATATTATCATGACTCACTATGAAGCAATGACGTTACCAACTGCTCCAATGTGTGGTAACATTTGCATTTGTTGCAAATATTAAAAAAGAATTCAGGATTATTTATAAAAAAATCTTAGCATTAAATCCCTAGATGTCGTGTTCCTTCACTTAAACTCTGAAAGCAAACACACTTGAGTGTGTTACCTGCCATTAGATGAGTAAAGTCAAGTCGATGCTCACGTCCTGCCGGATTTAAATGCGGCCCACATGCTTCTGTAAGCAAACATTAAGGCCCGGTGCTAATGGGCATCAACCCAACCATCACCATTACCAAGTCCATTAAGGCTTTGGAGGATAGAAATGAATAAACACAACAAAACTTCTGAATATTTTACAAGTTGTGAATATTTTACCATGAGCCGTGAAACTATGTAACACAGAAACACACTTTTTGCAGATTCATTTTATCTTCAGTGGAAATGTGCAAAACGGAAAGCTAACCCTTAGTTACTTTGGAATTTTCAGAAGTCAGAAAAAAATATCTAATTTAATAAAAGTGTTGAGAATTTGAGTAATTGTAGATACGATCAGAAATAAGTCAGACACACAGTGGTAAAACAGAAAGAGGCGAGCACTGTTCCTTGAGGTGCTCCCCTGCTGTAGATCACCGTTCCTCACAGAAATGCACAAATATAGGTCTCAATCAGGTCTACAATTCACCAGTAGTTGTATGTCCTGTAATTTACAATCTAGAACACTATAATTTACAACATATACCTGAACAGCAAGTGTTTGAAAACCGCATAAGCCATTAAAAAATTCAGATTTTTTTTTCCAGTTTTCTATGAGTTCAAAACTTCTGCATTATTTTCTTTGGTTCTTAATAACATGTAGCTTGAAAAGTTAAGAAAATTCAATTGGTTGATGTCTGCTTTTCTTTTTTTTTCTTAGACGCTTATACTCTCTGGGACTTTTTGGGATGTAAATGAAGCTTTCAAATTTCTTTCCAATTTTTAAAGAAACTGAAGCGCAGAGTGACACTTCACAGCAGGAAGTCTGTTTCTACTCCGTCTAATAATCAAGGCATAATAGCGTTTTCCAGAATCTGTTGGATATGGTTTGTCAGCCAAGAGAACTTTCTGACAACAAGTTCTGATTTATGCCATTCGGTATCAGAATCAACAGTGATATTGTTTGGAGCACAGATGAGAGCAAACATAAAAATGTTTCTTCGTATTTAGCCTATAAATCCACGGCCAAGATAGAGTTGGAGAAAGCAAAAAAATAAAAAAAAATGTCTTTAGAGACAAATGGTACAAGAAGGTTCCCGGTTTCACTTGCTCAACAGATGCAGCACATTATGTCCCATGGTTTTTGCGGCCCCGTGAATAGAATTACTAAATTATTTCAAGCATCGGAAAAAACATAACACTGCAAGCTACTATGGTGAGGAAATTACATGTTTTTAACATAATGTAATTTCCTCGTACTATAACAATGATTCCAGGGCAAAAGACATGTCCATCAAACTTTGTGACAATTAAAATAATTTCATCATAATATGGGATAAACTGTAGCTTATGAAAGTCAATGCCAATGTAAAAATTATAGAAAAGGCACGAAAGGAGTAAAACATTGATAGAGATTGAAGTGAGACAAATAGTTAAGAGATTATGATGGGATTGGAGATAAGATCTTCTTTGCTCTATATTCAGAGCAGACACCATCACATAAAATGTTGCCTAAATATACAAAGAAAAAAAGTCTAATTTTCTATGGACGGACATTTCATAGAACATTTGGCTCTTAAGACACGGCAGTTTGTAAATTTGGTGACCATCTGTTGTGCTGTTTCTTCACCCTCGTGTTGCTTTTATTTGCTTTATGAGCATTTGTTCAGTTGAAGCCGTTGGCAGTCATTATGATGTTAACATATGTGTAGGTAACCCATCTCCACCTATGGTGGCTCACTGTAATCTGCAACCGTGTGTGTGTGTGTGTGTGTGTGTGTGTGTGTGTGTGTGTGTGTGAACCCCAGCAGGCAGCGTTTATTGATGTTCCCTGTAATGTCACTGTCTTCAGACATTGATTAGAAAGATGACAGCTCTTATCTGTTCTCCAGTTCTACTGTTTACTGAAGTCTTCCATGACTTTAAATCAAACACAACTGGATTTGTCTTTTCATTCTTTTCCTCTCTCCATCCACAGCCAGATTGAGATTTTCATCGATCATTCCAAATGTTTTTTTTTTT
>CM051497.1:23350163-23376013 GCA_028031935.1 Paedocypris micromegethes | reverse complement strand
TTTTTTTTTTTCTAGCTGACATTCACAAATTTTGAATTGGTTCTGCAACCTTTCGGAATGGATTGTTTATTTAGGAATTTTATCCTTTGACATGATGAGTGAAACAAAAAAAACATTGAAAGACATTGTTTCAGTGTTTAACTGCACAACAATGCAATTTGCTTTCACTAAGTGTACAAGTAAATACACGAGTACAAATGAAACCACTGAAATTATAACTCTCCGGGGTAAACTAAAGGAATAATGGTGGGAGTGGAACATCAATCACTCAGTGTATATTTTTTCCCAGTCACGATAAGTGTGCGTGGGACAATAAATTTGAAAAAAAAAAATTTTCTTTAAGTAAATTCGCAAAGTAAACTCCTACAACACACAGCCTCCCTTAACAGTTTTTTTTTTTTTATTATTACAAAATGGCCTCTGAAAAGTTGGATGGGCGTTTGTTATTTTTATGTTTGACACTTTCTCAAGCTTCTGAATTTACCTCTGTTCCCTGAAGTCAGGAGGCCGAGACATGAAGTCGAGATGACAGTATTGGAACTGCCCCCATATAAAAAATACGTATACGCAATTAAAATGTCAGTGTAATCACTGGCTACATGACTCGCACCTGCGACTTATCACCTGTCGTGACATAAAAGGAGCTTGGATGAATCTATCCGCTGTTCTGACGCTGATCGATTTGCCACCTCACAATGATTGTCTCGATGTGGCCTAGAAAGGTAACGTCTTGCTTCAGGGAGCAGAGGAAGGACTTTGCAAGTAACCATGAGACGTTAAAGTTGAGACGTATGGGAAGCCCCTGTTTGAAACGCCATTTAGGGATTCGTGATGTTTCACCAAAAACAGGAGAAACTTAAACATCGATTTTCCGAAGGAAACTTGTAACGAAGGATCAGCGTTACCCAAGCACAAATATCCAACTGAACCTAAGTATTCCTATCCTGTGAGTTACGAAGAACCCTCGGCAGATCACAAAGACAACATGCAAACTTAAAAGATAATTTCTAACAAAATGTCTGCGAGAGAGACCGTATAGTCCTCATACAATTTTCTCAACTGTAATGTCTTGTGAGACTAAAAAGAAACAGCATGTAGAAAGAATGTAATTCCATAATGATATGTCGTATTCCACAATGAAAATGGCTTTTCTGTACAGCGCCAGGTCGTAACATAAACACAATATTTGGTTAAAAAAATTGCCAAAATGTCACAAACACACATGCGAATCTCAAAGTTTTCACTCAATTCAGTCTTTATTTTTTTAAATTGTATTTTTGTTGAAAAGCAGGCATGTAGGATCTGAAGAGAAGACTTAAAAAAATGATCTACAGCAATCTGGACAATTTTTGCTTTACGTATTTAGACAGTACTATTATAGTCCGCTGAAGAGAGTGTGTTTTCAGTGCCTTTTTACTGCTTTTTTCTCAGATTAAGTTGAGCAGAAAATACATTTCATACATGCATACATTTGTTTTTGACTACCGTGTCTCTAGTTGAAAACTTAAAATGAGTTTACAAGTTGTAAAAATGGTTATACAAGTTAAAACAAAAAACAAAACACATTATAAATAAAAAAAAATAAACAAATATTGTATTTTTATGGTATTTATATTGTATATTTAATCAGGGCAGTATGGTGAAAATTACATTAAATGTCAAGTTAGAAATGTATTTAAATCATATAATAATATATTTCAATAATAGATACTAGCCTAAATTTAAATGTAAGATAATAAAAATAACCTTTATTAAAATTAGGGTTAGGGTTAGGGTTAGGGTTAGGTAAAATTGATTAAGGTGTTAATATGTGTTACTTTCTTATGTATTATACCAATTGAAATTGATAAATAATCTAAAACTTTGTATAGCTTTGGCACCAAGTTAAATGTTTACCTGCCGATTCTGCTTGGACTCTTTACCTTCTCACCATTGATTCCTTCTGAGTAAAGCTCAACTGAAGGTGATTAGACTTTAGTCTGGTGTTTCCACTGTACAACGTTCTAGAACATTTCAGAGGAGGTGGATTAGATTAACAAAATTACCAACTGTCTCCACCAATTTTACACTTCCCCTACACTGAGGTAATGAGCCTCCTAGTCCCAAGAACACGTCTTACAAAAAGTTAACTTTCAAACTCTACTTATAGTTTAAACAGTCTGGGCTTCTTTATCAGAAACTGAACTCACGTCAACTAAGATTGTCTGGCAAGGTAAAATAAATCTATTTTTAATGTTCTCCGAGAAGATCTGTGGATATTTCAAGACTACCTATCGGCCTGTTGTAATTCAGAGCATCTTTTCTGAAATAGCTTTTCTGTGCATAATTGCTGGAGCTGCACATTACGTATTAATGAAGGACACAAGACAGGGCAGAATGAATAACTCACACTGACAAAGTCGGGCAGGACTGTCGGCTTGACGCGAGGATGTCTTTTCATCCGCGTTTCCTTCACTGGCGCTGGGCTTTAGCATAAAAAGGAAATGAAGAATGTAGAATAATTCAGTGAATTAACTCTTTTGTACTTTTCATTTCGCCCATCCGTGCTCTTTTATTTATAGCTGAGTGGGATGTTTTTATCTCTGCTCATCTTTAAGTAGAAATTAATTCAGTTATAATTGATGGTGAATATTTACAGGGATTGGCTTCTGCACCCTGTCACCCAGAAATGGTAAAAGAAAATCACGTAAAATAATGCTGTGTGCAAAATATTTGATACACTGCATTCAACAAATTCAGTTTGCATCATGTCGTTTTATTTTTTCTTTTGTGAAACAAGAAACAATGTGCTTTAAACCTACACTTACAAACTTAGCGTAGTTTCATTGCACAAGATTGGCTAATTATAGACTTCTGTTTATACAGATGAGAGATCATTCGCCGTCATTTAAACCAGAACAATGAATGACTTTGATGGTGCCAATTCCAACAGGATTATGGGATTTTGTAGAGGTTGATGTTTTTGGTCTGGTAATCTTTTAAGCCGCTTCAGTGGACATACCACCTTACACACTTATACATACTCCCACACACACACACACACACACACACACACACACACACATTCTCACTTTCAAATTCAGTCATGGAAACTGATGCACCTTGTACAAACTCCAATGTTCTATTATCAAACTGGAAACTTTTCTCCCTCAACTCTGAACGGATGGTAAAAATGACATCTGTCAGTCAGGGTGAAGCCATTCTGATGGGAGAATCCGTTTAATGTCTTCTTAGCAGATAAAAGCGCTTAAAGTCTCGGTGTGGAACCTTCTCTTTTTGCAGCATCATACACATGTAGTGACGCTGACTTTTCACATCAATCTTATCAATTACCTTTAGGTTAGTAGATTATCTCATACTGTGGTTCATTGAACAATGTCTTCTTGTGTCCACAAGCTTATTAACCAATACAATATCACTATATGATATTGGTATCAATATATCTCTAATAACCTCTAATAGAACGCCACCTCTAATAGAACATATAAATATGCATATATTAACATCTTGTGTTATTTGGGGCTTTTGTACTAATACAGATGGTTGAATTTTTTTAATAATGATGTGTATAAGAGCGCCAAACCCCATGTCACAAAATCTGAACAAATGCCCAAGTGTCTTCACAATAGACGTGATATGTGGTGGAAAAACCACATACAGTAAGGTGTCTCATAGAGAGACTCCAGTTAGTTACGAATCCAATAGGTTACATTACAGAATTTCCTTTTATAAACGTCTATTGTCTTATTTTAAGTCAAATGACTTCAATTGCCTCTTCTTACAATGAAACATGATCATGTTTATGATTTGTTTTAATGATTAAAAATAGTTAAAGAACTATGTGAACACATACAAGTGTCTCATTGGCCAATTGAGCCACCTCTCTCACTCTCTCTCTCTCTCTCTCTCTCTCTCTCTCTCTCTCTCTCTCTCTCTCTCTCTCTCTCTCTCTCTCTCTCTCTCTTTCTCTAACATGAAAAATAGCTTCACAAACATTTCTAGATTCAACGGAGCATATCAGTTTGCAGATTTACGCTTGGATAAATGTTAAAGAACGAATAGTTCAATACTTTTAAAAAACAATACAAGCAAAAAGCGTTTTGTCATACTAATGGACGTTTTCCAATGGGATTTCACTTGGATTTTGCTTCTTGGCCTTGTTTGTCTGCAAGACTCAAGTTTAAACCAGTCACATTATAGATATTTTGGGGTATTTTTTTTTCTCCATTGGTCAAAAAAGTCCAACAAACAGTGATTTGTTATGAGGAGACGGAAGATTTCTGGTCAGACTCGAGTGATTGCCTTGTTCCGTCTGACTGCATTTATTGGCTGTGAAGCATCTGTTGAATGATGATAGGAAACATTGTGCGGCATTGAGCAGAAAATCTCCCTGTCTCGGAATCTGTGCTTGTCATCGCTGTGACGTACACAAACGTATGGATGCAGCATTTATGGACCAGTGAACAGCAACTGCCAGCACAACGGCCCTTCTCACATGACTTATTGACTGTTTTCTGCTGCGTCCTGCAGGTTGCAGACATTTCTCCTGCTCGGTTTGTGCTTATAGGCAGATTGATCGACATGTTTCTCCCAATGGTTTTGTCACGTTTCAATGTTGTTTTGGTTCCTGTTGCCTTATAATACTATACTTTAACATATTAACACTACGTATATTTGAGGGAAAAAATCATATTCATCACGCTAAACAATCACAACAGATCTTGTACTCACAACAATATTTCTTCTGCACGTCATAGTCTGTTAAACATAAACATTTTTACTATACTGGCAATATTTAAAAAAAAAAAACTAAATTAATAAAAAAAAGACATTTACAATTATTGTTTTTAAAATTGCATTCGTATATTTGATCTATATATCCATCTACTGCATCTATATATACAGTATATTGGATTTATTCTCCACCGTAGATGGATGAAAAAATGTATAAGAACAGCATCTAAACCTATTGTAGTAAAGCTTATTATATTGTACATTTATTGGCATACACGTTGTACACATGGCATACATTCCATGTTGAATTTATTATGTATTCGTTATCATCACAACAATTGTTAATACTAAAGTACATTATTTATTATTGTGATGAAAATACTGTACAAATGCAGCAATAGTATAATCTTACTTCTATGTCACGTTTGTGATCTTTACCTTGGTTGGTTATATTGTAATGTAGTTCGGTGACATAAATCAGCGGATATATTTATCTGTGGTGCTTTTATTCTCACAGACAGACGTTTGAAGATAATAATAGCTATATTTGCATGATTACTAACAGATAAGAAGCCCCATTGGACGCGCACTGGGTCAGAGACTTTGTTTCGAGAGATGAATAACAATATGAATAACAAAATATACTTTTTTGAAATGACAAATATTTATTTAATTGTAGTTTATTATTAGTTTGTTTTGTTATCGTAATGTTATTATGCTCAGTATATCTTTAAATGAAATATGTAATTATACATCTACAGTACCTATGTAATAATTAAAAAAGAAACTTCTGAAACTTTCTGAAACACAGTGAAAGAAAAAATAATTACTTAACTTGCTGCAGGAAAAAAAAATCTTAGTTTTCATTAGAAAACATTGAATTATATATAATCTAATAGTCTAACTACAAAGAATTGCTCCGTTTTAATCTTTTTTCAAATGAAACTAGCACACAGAGTGTGGTGGCACGTGGAAAAACAGACGTTTCAGAAATCATTTCCCCTCTTGGACACCATGAGCTGTTCGTCATACGCGGAGCTTGGAGCATTTTCAATGCTGTTTTGCTTTTATTAATAATTGATTTTCCAGCTCCTGCAGTTAGACTCAGTGCAAAGTTTTTCTGCTGTCACAGAAAAAATTAATTGCCATCCTGCTTTTTGCACACTGTGGTTAAATATTTATTGCAATGCAAATAAATTGCACAAATTAGTTTGACTGTGTTTCATATAAATACATAACAAAAATGGAAAAAAAAAGCAAAGTGTTTGTGTGTGACAATGTGTAGCAATAGCATACAATAATGAAAGCAATGCTACAACATAAAAAGCCGGGATATTAACACCGTTTTTCTCTCCCAAAATGCCTTTTAAACGCGTCAAGCACCTTGGATCAGCCTTGGATTTGAAATTAATGTTTTATCATCTTGGAAATCAAGGATAGCTGCATGTATACGGGCATGTTTCCCAGCCCGCGGCTATCAGATGGCAACAGCTATAAAATGTCATTTCTCATAAATTATTTATATCCACTTTAACTCGATTTCTTTGAGAAATTGTTACTCCGGTGTTAAACACAGGCAACAAATTAGTAGCATCTGGCAATACATTGAAGAGAATTATACTTGCCCTCCAAAATCTGCATCAGTTCTCTCGGGTAGTTTAGCTTTCACACCATTCATTTGTTAAACATGGTTTATATAACATCCTGTATTTACGCACATTTAGGCACCCATTTTTTTCCAAATTTTGAAAAACTGTTTTTTTTTTACATTTTGAAATAATATCTAATCATTACTGCTTTTTGTCCATTATTTACCATTTTGTGATGGTTAGATTATCCATTAATCATATTAAATTATCCATTGTGTGGTGTTAGTGTTAGCTATTAGTAGCTTAGTAGCTGGTTGTGATGACACTAGATTGCGCAGCGGTCACGTGCGCTTATTACCTGCGCCAGTCGACTTAAAAAAACTGAAAATAACTGGGGAGAATGGGTGAGGAAACACAAGGGTAAAGTGAATCTGCCAACAACTCAAAACCAGATGACATTCCCTCTTATAAAATAATCATTGTTTGAGAAGTATTCAAAAGTGCTTTTAAACAGAGCTAATAATTGTGCCCTCAACTCTACATAAGACTGCTTCTTGGTTTGTTTGTTTTTATGAAGTTCCATTTATGAAGTAATAGTGATTTCAACATGACTTTAACATTACATTACATTTTTTTTTATTCAATTTATTTAAATTTAAAGCAAAGAGTACTATGTGTTTTTTTATTCCAGTTTGACAACTAGATTTTCAGAGTTAAATATTTAAAATTAAAAACAGTCCCGAATCGTGAAACAATTGTGATTTTGAATTGTGAAATACAAAAATTGTGCACCTCTAGTATTTAGTCAATTTTCGGTTTCTGGAAAGTCCGATCACCAAGTGTATAAGAAGGTGCTTATGTTCGCCTATTATTGGAGTTTTTATTTTGTGCATGAAAAATCTGGAAGTGGGGCTTATATTTGCATAAGTACGGTACTTAAATGTAGCAGTTTCACTGACTCCTCCACCCTCTCGTTTTTGAACCTGACTCTAATCTGCGTGTTTTTTTTTTTTCGTTTTCCAGCCTGTGAGCTCATGAATCAGGGGATCCTCGCCCTGGTGTCGTCGACAGGATGTGCTGCAGCTAACGCACTACAGTCTCTCACGGACGCCATGCACATTCCTCATCTGTTCATCCAGAGGAACGGCGATGGAACGCCCCGTGCTGATTGTCAACCTACTCCCAGCCCTGATGGAGAGCGCTACACGCTGGCGGCGCGGCCTCCGGTCCGTCTCAATGATGTTATGATCACGCTCATCTCTGAGCTGCGCTGGCACAAGTTCATCGTCTTCTACGACACTGAGTACGGTGAGTGTGGGTCTGGTGATGAGGATATGGCCTGGTGGATGGATGGATGGATGGATGGAAAGACATTCTTCAGTCTCTAACTCAGATCTGTACAGTCTTTTGATAGAGTCTCTATTTCAGGGGTGGGCAACTGATTCGTGGGCAACACTGGGTTCTAACATTTGACAAAGGCCAGACCAGGCTGGAGTAAAAAAAATATATACCGTACATTTCTCACTGTAAAAATATAGATAAATATAATTTTTTCAGGCTTTCACAGGAAGATTGAGAAGAGAAGGATATAATGGAAATAAGTAGTAATACTGCAAGTAGTGTGAAGACTCTTGTTTGAGCGATTGCTGTGCTGAACTCCCTCTATGGATCCAAAGGATGCACGGAAATGAATGAAAATGTGTAGAAATTAATATGAGAGCTAGGTTTTAAAACAAAAATAACCATTCAGCTAAAGAAGGAAATTATAGAAAAGCACGATTGTGACATTCGTCTGACTGATCTCAGCGAAAGATCAGCGTGTGCTGTTTCGCAGTTTTGGGTGGAGTGTACATAAACGTGTATGCGCATTTTGTTTTGTGACCGACAGTGTAGAAAGAATGTTCAAAATAGTATACTAGGGGTACAATTCTTTTACGTACATTTGTGTACAAAATGAGTTCAAAAAAAATATAATAAACCATCATAACAGATTAAACAGAATTACTTTGGAAAAAAATATCTGACTGTCATTTAATTTTTACAAGTTCGGCGGGCCGGGTTAAAACATTTAACGGGCCGCGTGTGGCCCCCGGGCAGCAGTTTGCCCAGGTCTGCTCTAACTCTATCTACAGTCTTTTGGTTTCAAAGCTTCTGTAGACCTGACCCAGAGCAAAACCCAGCTAAAGCTCTACTCTCACCTTACACAGGAACCATGAACTTTCATTGAATAACACTCTTGCAGCTTGATGCTGACTGGAACCAGACTAACCTTTTAACTTGATCCGTGTGCCGCTCAAAGAACATTTCTAAAAGGACTTTAGCTTTAGTTCAATGTGGTTTTCCAAGTGTGAATTCTGACCGCTGCCCAAATTAGCTTGTTTCCTTCAAACACTATGTTGAGCAATGATTCAATTTGCTGAGAAAATGTAGCAAACGCCAAGTATTTGTTACGCTAAGTCTTTGCTACACTCAGCGTTTTTTTTCCGTGAGTCTGTTCACCCAAAAAATGCAGTATGTTTTGTGTTTGCTTCAGACTGAATTGGTTTTTATTTACTCTTAAACTCACACCAAAGTAGGTAAGGACTTTCTCAATGAGCTCTCCTCACATTGTTTGGTGCTCCGGAGTTTGATTGATGTATTTACTCCGGCACTGAAGGTCCGGACCAGCGCACAAAGTTTATTTCAATCCAACAAAACAAGACAAGTGTGAAAACTCTCTACTGTTCACGCCAGACTCACTAATAGAATAGTTTCTGATTTGAGAACAGTTCATTCTGTTTAGTCCTTTCCAATAAATCAATAGATTCTTTTCACTGGTCTGAATAATTTGTTTATAATCAGAACGATTCAGACCGACTCTATGATTCCGCTCCACTCGCCTGTTGGGAAAGTGAAAAATGACTTTACAGTTTGTTCCTCGCAGACTTGTATAAATTCGCATGGCCCTGAAAGCCGTATTATTGTGGTTGGATTGCAAATGCAAAACTGATGACAGAATATTCATTTCAAGTGGATTTCCAACTCACTGGGGAAACAAACTCTCTTTGTTCCCAACCTTTCATCTTATCATTTGAACAAGCCTTATTATATCCAGGCAGGTGAGTTTTAGGCCGCAGTTTTTGTGTTGCTTACTGACTGATGGCGGTTTCTGCACTAACAGCCTGTTATTACAGATAAAAAGTGACTTACAACCTCAAGGGGACATTTTGATTCCCCTTGTCAAAGAAAGTCTCCCTAGTGGATCACTTGGCTCAGATCTGTTTAACATCTGCATTAAACGGCTCAGCATTTCAGCTCATGCACTAAGGTTACAACTCCACAATGTGTCCGCGGGGAAGTTCACGCAGCGTGTAGAGATGAATCCCTCTGGTGGACCTTGTGTAGATGGTGGAAAGTCCTTTTAAATCCCGGAGGTCGAGTAAAAAGCTCTAATTAAGACCCCAAACATGGTGCAGAGGTTTCATCACTCTACAGTTTTGCTCTACATCGTTTTGTGGGACTAATTGTGAAAATAAATGGATTTTGAATGACATTATTAGTGACGAGTGCAACGGAATCTGTAATGAAACCTCAGACGTGCGTCGCTAAAAATCTCATAAGCATCGCTGTTGTTGATTTAATGTATAGATGGTGTGAAGAGCTCACACAGTGTTGGGAGAAAATCTTAATTTGAAAATGGATTGGATATGTGTGGAGTTTCAGAACGGAGGAAGCGCGGTGACATTTGAGAGGAGATGAGAAATTGATATAACATTGATACTATCAGTCTCAGCTTTGCTCACATCTGTTCAGAGGCATTGACGCAGGGATGGAGCCTACGCACATCGAGAACTGAATCTCAGATTCTCCTGTAAATGATTTACCGCGGTATTGCGTTTACCTTTAATTTACAGTTATGTAACTTGTGTGGAGTTGTGGTCTTGTAATTACGCCAGTGCTTCTCAATTACTTTTTTTATCTTGCCTGCCGTGAAAAATTAAAATAAAAAATATTAGTATGGACTTTATTAATTAAATGACGTAATGTGACGAAATAATATGAATTATATATTATTTAATATTATTAGTATAAAGATAATTGGGAGTCTTATCATTTGCTTTGGCAATAAACTTGAAATCTGGATGAGATGATTCGCCTCAATGGACATGACATATTCAATAATTATATATCTTATCAATAATTAGAAATACAATCTTATCAATAATTATGTTTGATTAACCAACATCTATGATCATATGCATTACCTGGGTCTATTCAGACTTCTTTTCTATTCTTGGATTTCAAAGAATAAATGTTTGCTCTGCTATTTGTATTATACAGTATAAGCTTCCATAAGCTTATCTATGTATAAGCTTAAACAGTATAAGCTTCCATTTGCATATCTATGGTATGCAAAGCTATCATATGAACTATTTAATGATACATGTTGTACTGTAGTATCATATAATACATATAATTCGTCAGAAGTTATTCTATATGTACTGTATTATGTAGAAATATAACATATTATGAACCATACATATCATTTAGTTTGAAACAGATTCTTACAGACATATGCTTTGTTATTTACAGTATTATTTATTATCATTCGAGTATTATTTTCTAATATAGTCAACTTTATTTGTAAAAGCACTATTTGTAAAAACAGCAGATTGAAGTGCTCAACAATAAAATAACAGTGTCACATAATAAAAATGACGGTGTCAAAAACAGTATATTACCGTATAAATATACATTATATAAAATATAGTAAATTATACTGTAGCATACTGTACAATGGCAGTGATTACTTCATGATTTTGCTCCAGAACTGTCCGGTGGTCACAAGCAATGGCGTTGGTGGGATGCTGTTGGAGACTCTTCCGTGTCAAAACCTTAGCAAAATAATGGAAATGGTGAGAAATTTTCCATTAGAACACCAGACGAGAACGTATGTAGACGAGAGTAATGGGAGAGGAACCCACAGCTCATTTCGTCCTAATGTCAGATTCACATGAAATCAATCAACATCATGTCATCCCAACACTCCCGGTTATTTGGAGATAAGTATCCCAAGCCTTTTCCTGAAGGAACGCTTGCTTGGCCTTCAAGAGTAATGGATCCAAGATCTCAGCAGGGCATTGAGACACAACCGTGGAATAAAGAGAAATCAGTGATGAAATGGCCTCATCATCTCCTAGCAACTATGCACTTTAGCAGCTGAAACGAGGAGGTTTTGTACCTCATATCCCTATTTTGAAAGACTGTGAATGGACTAACCTTTAATGCAAAGACGGAGCACTTTGCTTTTCATCAACCATAGTGTACTTCATCAATCATACGTGTGCTGCTTGAAAAGATGGACGAATAGAAAAGATGATTAAAAAAAGAATGTGATCATATGCGTGACTACTATACAATAGTCATGAACGTTGCATTTGGGTTTGTGTGATGCAGCATCGGATTAATTTATCTACATCAGTATAAGATCTCAGATGATTCTCTATTGATTAACATCAACAGTTTGTTGCTTTAATTGAGATATTGTTCTAAGTTCACATTGAGTCTTGTAAAGAAATTAAGTAAAATAATAGTAAGTAAAAAAGTAAAAGAAAAAATACGAGTAAATTATTCACATGTAAATAAACATGTTTCCCCATGTGAGACACAGACTTGTTCTGGCTTGGATGTTGCTTTAGATGTATAATTGAGTAAATGATGCTAGTAATGTAACTGAACTGTTGTTAAATTATGTTATTTGTCATCTAAAAAAAGAACAGAAGCTCAAATATTGTCATATATGGCAGCGAGTTTTGTCATTGTAATATGGAAGCTATTATTCAGATTCATGTTTTTTTTTTGGTCTTCAGCAAAATTATACATTTGCATGGCAGATTGAATACTGTTTAGTATTAGGAATCAGTCTGGTAATTTAAATAATTATAACCAGATCTGTTTGCCCCATTCAGGCCAAGACATGTTCTCACCTTGAATAGTGAGTTTGTGTCTCTTCTCTGAAAAGTATTTAATAAAAAAAATAAAACCCTCATTTGATTCATGGACCATTTTAGCGATAGAATAATTCAAACAGCCTTGTCTTTAACCTCATTGAAATGTTTAATATATGCAACAAAATTACCTAATACGCTTCGAAATGACCTGCGTGTTTTTGGAATCCTAAAAAAAAAAAACAGACGTAAAGCAATGGCTTCCTAAATTGATTGCAATCACGCTGAAAGGTTTTTGATTAATGCATTTAGATCCACTTGTATTTCATTTCTTAGAAAGCTCTAAAATCCTTGGACTTTTCCTGTGGGTTCCTGTTTTGAGAGAAGACTAAGGCCTCAGTGGGGCAAGTAATCTGTTTTGATGGAAGTGTTTTGATGGTCAGTTGCCATGGAGACCGATTGTCGCTTGTAGGATGGTGCAGTGCACACTGGGGAGAGTTATGATCAGATATATCAAGTACTTATCACACACACACACACTCATGTACACACGTGCACACAAATTATGGTTTCGAGCCCTGAAAAGGCTTTCAATATTAAAACTAGTCAGTTGTGACAATTATCTCCCAACCTTCGAATCCCATTGTGTTGTTAAACGTCTATATAAATGCAAAAATGTCCTGTGTGGAAGGAGCTCTTAAACTGAACCCTAAACATATTTTATGATTGGTCATAATTGCCATAATGGGATGTTGAAGTCTTATTCTTCAGTCTTGACTCTTCTGGAGGTCATTTCCTCTCTTTTATTTAGTGAAGAGGGGATTAAATGATCCACTTTTGTAGATACTCTTCCAGGCTTGATTTCGAAAGAAAGACGGAAACAATTTGTCTTTTCAACCACATTCGTTTCTGGGTTGAGTTTGTTGCTGTGGTTCATTCTCATTTTTTTCCTCCTTCTCTCTATTGCAGATGTTCGTGGGTTGCGTAGCTTCTTGGACCAAGCTTCACAAAAGGGTTTGGATGTCTCTCTCCAGCAGGTGGACCGAAACGTGACCAAGATTTTCTCCACGTTGTTCAGCACTATGAGGATGGAAGAGCTGAACCGGTATCGTGACACTCTCCGTCGAGCCGTCCTGCTGCTCAGTCCTCGCACGGCACAGGTCTTCATCCACCAGGTGGGTGTTGGGTGTTCATCTGGACTGCACAATATGGGAAAAATGGTTTATTGTGATTATTCTGATAGGTGAGATGCTATTAATGTGTAACGACAACTTGGACAAGCCACACACACACACACACATGCTTCCATTACATTTTTTCCCCACTTTCAATTTCTGGGTCATGGGGAGCTGGAGCCAATCACATGCAATTGTGAAAATGAAAGAAATGAAAGTGAGGGATAGTTGCAATAGATGGTGGGAACCATTTAAAAAATTACCAGAGAAAAACAAAAAATGTGGTATATAAAATAAAAAAAAAAAACTACACAAACACACACACACAAGCACGCACGCACTCACACACGCGCGCACACACACGGCAGCCTTAAGCCATGGCAGATCTGGTTCGGTGTTTGCAACTAATTGCAAATAATAATGCAATTAATAACATTATAAATAGATTTACTTCAATTAAAACTTAAAATTGGATTGACTGTAAAACTGAATATATTTTTATGGATTTAGGTGGGTTTGTACCCAGGTCGTTTGGCCCTCTGGGCTTTGGACCCGGACGATTGATCCTTAGGACTATTGGACACTCGGATGGTTAGACCCGTGACAATTAGACCCAAGTTTCGTCACGCGGCTTATTAAGAATCATATCTTTGGCCGTGTGAGCTAGACATTTGGGAGGCGGCTCCTTTGCATTTACTCCTGGGTCGAAAAGTCTGGTCACCATTTTTATGACTATATTATATTATTTAGTGTACTGTGTAGACTTATGTAAACTGACTATACATATGTAATATTTGTGTCTATGTATATTATGTAACAGAAATATATGCATAAGTTTTTTAATTAATTTTCATTTAAAGAAATTATAATAAATAAAAATAAATTTAAGGAATACATTTTGTATTTCTATTTTTTTATTTCATTAGATTATTAATTAGATTAATACTTTTAATTATGTAATTCAATTTTTCAAGTACTTAGTCAAACTAATTGGATGACTCATGCAAGTCACTCAACAAGATTTGAAGAAACACAACTCTTTATGTAAAGTACTGTAAACAGGTAAGTGAAAAGTTTTTATTGCGGAAAAGGCTGTATGTAGAGAATTGATAGAGTCAGAGCAGGAAAATTCTGTACATTCAATTTTACCACCATAGACTCAGTATAACAATCGAAATTGTTACAGTGAAGGCGAGGAACCAGCTATCTGGAAAAGCAGTGACTCTTTGGGCTGTGCTCGAATTTGAAAGGTCGTTGGTTTGAATCCTGATAGGGATTTGAGGGATTACGGCTGAATGCCACGGGGCTGCTCATATCGAAATTCCTCACGCCGCTGTGATCACTGCTGTAGGCCACTTAAAGCAATAGACTTACAATCTCAAGACCTTACAAGGCGCTTTTTACTTTCCATGTGGTTATTTAGACCTTCATTAATCTGCATTTCACACGGGTAATAATAATACCACAGAAAAGAATGACTCAGAGCTATGTCACACAACGACGGTTGTTTGTGTTTGAGGTTTTTATTATTATTATTATTATTATTACGTAGATTTGCTTTTAGTCACACTGAATGTGTGGCTGCTAACCTGTATTTACCAATTCTGTCTTGGGATCTTTAATCGCATTGGGGTAAAGTACTTGAGTACATTGACTTTGTTGCTTTACTCAAATATTTTGGTACTTTGACTTTTTGAGTATCAAAACATATAAACAACTTTTACTTTCTACTTGACTACCATTGTGCTTGAGTATCTGTACTCTTTACTCCACTAGATTTGAATGGACACATTGTGATTGTGCACAACAAGTCAGCATCTTGTTTTACAGCGATTGATTTTTTGGACAGACGTTGTAATATGGACGCTGAAGGTACTGGATGATACTTCATGAGCTAAATCATTTGAATTAGTGGTTGCACTATTTTGCACATTTGACTTGTTCATTTTTTGAATCTATTTTGTTCTTCCTTTTTGAAATTTGAGGTGTTAAATATCATTTCTATATTAGGAATTAAAATCTCATAAACTAAGAGCTTCTTGTTTTTTACATTTCTTGGTGGGTTTTTTTTTTAGCCTAAACGAGTAAAACACTGTAGTTATTTTATTGTTGGATATTGTAAGACTCTTCTTGAAAGTGGCGACTTGTAACTGAATAATGGAGTAATTGTTACATTAAGATATCCATTCTTGTTCTCAATAATGGTTTTTAGGTACTCTTTACACATCTTGTAAAGAAAAATGAATACATTTTATAGCAAATATATACAATGGAATATAAATAGATCTGTTCAAAATCTAGCGCTTCTGCTGAAGACTTCATATGGATACACCGACTCTCAAACCTCCTTTGAAAGTGTGTTCACACGCTTCTTTTATTCCGTTGATTAGCCATATGACGGCAGAGTAAAAAAGAAGAGGAACACATCCTGGGCGATCCTCTGATGTAGTCTGGAGCAGCTAAACAATGGAGGGGGTGTGTTTGCCATGCCACTGCTTGCTTGTTCTGTGCCCTGTGTGTATCCATTCGCTCCTATCTGAATAACCCCGTCTGCTTGTGGAAGTCTTGTATATGTGTGCATTTACTCCGTGATTTGTTGCAGTGAGACGTGGTCAGATAAACAGCTGGGTTCAGAGAGGCTCTAGTCTATAGTTTCTCCCCGCTGTGACTCTTCTTTGGCTGTCACAATCACAGAGCGAGCGCCTACCACCGCTGTGCATTAGCTCACACAGATACGAGGACGCGAGGTGCTTTCACAGCAGTTCCCCCAATCTATCATTTAATGGCTAAATATCTCTTCTTCTGGCCAGGCACGTGCACGCGGGATGTGGCATGTAGGGAAAACATATCAAAATCTCTTCAGTGCACTGAAAGGCTTTTTATACATTTTACTGTGGGATCTGATGCTCAAGATGATAGTCAATGCAATGGGCTACAAGATCTTGCTGTAGTGAGATTATAGGCTGGAGAAATGTATCTGTAAGAAGCAGAATTAGGAGATAGATATGGATGGATGAATGGATGGATGGATGGATGGATAGATAGATAAGGATGTGTATGTGACAATGATGTTAAGATGGATGGACAAATGAATGGATAGATAGACAGACAGACAGACAGACAGACAGACAGATAGATAGACAGAAAAGTATGTGTATGTGACAAATACAATTTGAATCTAAAACCTGAATGATGGATGGATGGATGGATGGATGGATGTAAGAATGGACAGACCAATGACCGACAGACTCATTACGTTATTTAACATTTGCACATTATGCATTTTTCCCCATAAATAAAATATTTACATTTGTCTTGAGTACTATAGTAACCCAAAGTTTTTCACATAACTAATCAGAAGGCCTTTTACCTACTTAATCTTTGTGAGTTGGGGCATCTTTGCTCATCTCTGCATCTTTGCATTTGGTGGGACTTGCATCATCAGTGGCCAACCAATCACAGAGCAGGACATACAAATCTCCTAAATACATACTTTGGCTTTGGAGAAAACTGAAGCATATCTGGTAAAAAAAAAAAAAAAGAGTTAGACTCAACTCAAAGATAGGAAGACCATGGGACTTTACAAAGAAAGACCTTGATCTCAAGTGTTGGGATCATGGATTTTCAAGCCTCAAACCTCAAATTGCACAAAAATGCAAATGTGTGCAAACATGTGTGGCTGTGTGTCCTTCTCTGTAAATGGTTGGCCACCAATCCCGGTTGGGTTCCAGCTTCTAAAGACCCAGATATTGCGAAGTGGTTGAGAAAATTGATGGCTGTACTGTATTAGGAAAGTCCTTGTTTGCTGTTAATTCCTGATTCCACTGAAACACTGTAGAGACTGTGACTGTAATGAGCTAAACAAAACAAAGAGATGAGGAAAACGAAAAGACAAAGCTGTTGGCGTCCCCGAAGGTCGATTACACCAGCGTCTCTTTGATTGCGTGTCTTTTATGAAATGGAACCGAATTGTTCTCGCTATCCTGATTTTTTTTACAAGAATAATGTGTACATGTTGACTTAAGAGCTTTTTGTGAATTCAGGCAACTATAGCGGTATTGCATATTTTAAACCAGGATCCATGAATATTTAGTTCAGGCATCCACATTGTGTTGTATTTATGTGGACTGAAGCATGTTCGAATGTGACCTGTAGTAACCCCTGTAGGTAGAATCAGGCATGGAGGAGTTTTTTAATGCTTTGTTTGTGTATCTGTGTGTGTGCGTGTGTTTGTGTCCAAGGATGTGTGCCTCAATTTGCAAGGTATGTATATAGTAACATATACCATATGAGACATTTGTTTTTACATTTCTGGCTAAATTATGCAAATGTTCTCTTTAAAATGCTATTTTTTCTATAAAAAAAAACAAACTTGTGACTTGTACCACTTTAATGTTGTTTTACTTGAGTAATAGTTCATAATAATAATTCATAATAAGTAGTCATGTTTAGTCATTACAACTACCTCCCAGAATTCCTATCGACTCACTCCCATGAGCCTTTGCACACCAAACTAAGTATTGTTTTTCTCAGAAGACAGAGCAATTTGATTGTGTTCGACTCCCGATGTTTTTTGTTTTGAACTGGTTTCTTTTTGCTATGACGCTTTTGCGCATTTTTTTTCGTTTTCAGGCCCTAGCTGTTTTGCTACCCATAAGTTTTTGAGCGTCTGAAGTTCGAAACAATTGTTTTAAAGCTTATTTTAGATATAATACATATAGTAGGTCAGCAAGGTACGGATGTTCTGCATAGCGCTTTAATCTGTAGGGAGTCACCAGAGCTCTGACTGCATCACCTTATGAAATCCTAATCTTTACTACAAGTATAGGCAATTTATGGACATCATGCAATTAATCCATCCGTATCATTTTGGTTTTATTGTTATGACACGAGTGGTTTCCACTCCCATCTGCTCGTCCACAAAGACAGCGCACCTACTGTAGCCTCTTCACATCCGTCACCAGCCGCTCTAATGAGACGCCTGAGATAATTACCCACGTCCAGTTGTATTTTAAAAATTCAAATATTAAAGCACCAATGAACACTTCTGCTGATTAAAAAGGGAGGGTGGTGAGACCAATTAAACGTCGGCGGAATGCCAATGAACCTCCTGCTTATCAGTCGCATTAGACTCAAGGATTGAGATCTCCACAGAGAACGGCGTTTAATTCAATTATTTTGTTTATCCAAACCTGCCCATTCTTTTGCATCATATCTGAAGTCTCGGCAGAAATCATGTGCTCAAAACAAATTTTATCCTTTGATGATGCTGTAATGAGAACGAATATCAAAGTCTTGAAACAAATGGAATGTTGCTTCAAGCTTGCGTATTTGTCATATCTGTTTTAGTTTGTGTGTGTGTGTTGGTGTGTGTGTGTGCATTTTCTTTCGCTCTTGTGTCTCTTCATGAACACCAACATACACAAACCAAAAGTGAAATGTAATTTCAGCTGTTTACTGGACTGTGATAAGATTCAGCTGGGTATCACTAAATCTAATGATTTATTTTTAATATTTTTCGCCCAACACTCGGCGCTGACACCTTCACTGATTTAATTCTACAATCCACTGCAACACATTTCAAATTCATGAGAGTAACATTCCAATGTCATTGTCAAGGATTTGAATAACAAAGATGCAGACTGTTGGTATGGAATGATGTTTCAATTTTTATGTGTGCTTGAAAATACAGTTTGTGTACTTCATAACATTTGATAAAGTGAATGTTAGTATTATCATCATTTCAACTGCACATTTTCTGATGTGGTTGTCGTTAAATAATATACAGCGTTTTACATTTCAAGCGACAATTTCTCAGATGAAATACATGTCTATGTTAAACGTAGAATTACTTTACAGTCATTTGGCAGATGCTTTTATCCAAAGTACTGTTTTTATGCATATACAGCTTTGCCCATATCAAACTAATAATAACTAAAACAATCCCCTATCAGTAGCGGACCAATCATAGAGCAGGATATGCAGACCCACTTCCAATCACACCAATTGACATTCCACCTACTCCAAACTCCCAGAATACAAATTGACTCCAATTTAAAGATCATGCCAACTCCATACAGAAAGTTTTGAGCTGAACTTGTGTTTTAAAGCTACCATCTGCTCCACTGTGCAACTTTAATATAGATTCAGTCTGATTTAAGTGTATACTTCTTTTTTTATAATTGACGGACAGTAAGCTAAGGATATTTTCTGGATTTCTAAACCAATTTGGAACACATATTGCAATTAGTAAACACACACGCTGCATTCATGAGCCTGTACCCCCTACCCGAGTAACAAATTAGGCCTGTCAGAGAGTTATCTATCACAGTCCCTGCACTCATTCATCTTTCACAGCTACATGTTTACCTTTTCCCCTTTCGCCACCCCCCTTCCTCCCCAACCCCTCGATCTTCCTTAGTTTCATTTCCATCACATCTTTCCTTTTTTACAGAGGTGTAGAGTACCTGAAAACCACACTGAAGTAAAAGTTTGGATACCTTACTGTGAAAAATTCTCCATTACAAGTCACCAATTTGAAGAAGACTTGAGTAAAAGTCTTAAAGTATCTAAATGATCTTTAGTATTTGACTCGCAATGAAAGTAAGCTCAAGAAACGCACAGAGATGTGAAAAACAGGACACTATTTATGAGGCTTTATTTCCTGATATAGAAATTTAATTTAATTCCTCAATGTTCCAAAATGGCAGAACAAAATAGACAAAAAAATAACAAAACATCAGTCTCAGTCAAACGCAAATAAGCAAAAAAGTGCAACCGCTAATTTACATTCATGTGATTTAGCTCATAAATAGCATCCAGTACCTTCAGCATCCTGCAGATGGCGATATCACCTCGTCTGGCCAAGAAATGTTCTGTGTTAGAAAAAGGTGCCAATTTGCACAATCACAATGTAACGAGTAAAGTGTCCGTTCTAATGTAGTGGAGTAAAGAGTACAGATACTCAATCACAAATGTAGTCAAGTATAGAGTAAAAGTTGCTTATATTTTTGATACTCAGTACAAGTACAAAGTTGCCAAAAAATAATTCAGTAAAGTAACAAAGTAAATTTACTCAAGTGCTTTGTTTTCAATTACAGAGATTGGCCTGTCCATGTTTCTTTTGCAATGGTTTTGTCTCACTCCGCCGGCCCTTCATTTCTTTTCCTAATATTTTATCAACCTTCTTCCTAACCCATGATCTCTCCTCAACCTCAATAAGACATCAAAGACAGAATAGCGGCACCTCTTCTTCTCTTCCCATGGTTAGGTGATAGCGCTGGCGGGTGAGAATATAAACCACCCTCTGGTTCTCCACAGACAAAGTTTTTCAAATCCATTCAAAAAACCGTGATGCCCCCAGCATCGCTTCTAAAAGACACTGTGGACTTTTCTGTTCCGCTGTTATTGGTGGGAACAGCAGGTCGGAGAATACTGCACTTGGCCTGGATTTGTAGGCCTATTCAGGTTTACGTCTGGCTCTATTCAAGATTTATGTGTTTTTTGTAAAGAAAAATACCGTTCTTTACTGTCAGGAATCCAGAACAGATGCGTGTGCACATTGAAGCTCTGTTAGAAAAATGTAGGGGAACATCCTTGACGCCAAACAGCAGTGAGTCAGCAAATCTGAAAGTGCTGAGTCATTGCGAGGTCAAGTTTAATCATGGTTATGATAAAAGACTTGAAGAGACTCTTGAGTCGGTTTCTGATCTCATACGGAAGGTTGCTCAATACACATCTAAAAGCAACCCAACAGCAACGCACGGGTGTAGGGTTCAAGCCTTTTATTACAAAGCTGTCTCCTGTGATTGTGTGCTCCATTCAAACTGTCCATCAAGCAGCATTGTAATCTAATAACTTACAGTGAGAGTTTGGAATATTTCACGCCTCGTTCTAAGGGGAAAACCGTTATGGAAAGTGGCAGGATGTTAGATTAAAATCAGCAAAGGTTACTTCTGGCAGTCCGTGGACATGATGAATTATTATTATTATGTTAGAGCGTAACATCAGGGGACATTTAAGAGCCCTTTAAAAATGAATTGTTTCAGCCGAATTCATTTTGGCGGGTTACAATGAAGTGCGATCCCAGTCTTCTAATTTGTATTACTTTTTTTTGGGTGTTTCCTCAAATGCCTTTGTTTCTCAGAGCAGTGTTTCTAAATGAAGTCACTGTTTCATCACTTAGTTGTTATAATTAGATGGGAAAGGACTCGTTTTGCCATTCTCATCGCGTTTATATATAGTCTGCGGCGCGATTTACTCATTAGGAGGGAATAGTGATGGTTTCAGATGTTTAATCTGGCACAAATGTTCCGTGTTTTAAGTTTAGATTTATTTATTAAGGATATTGATTTTTTTTAAGGGTTTTTGTTTTAACAAGCTACATATTTATTTTTGGAGTCTGTAATTACCTTATTTTCCGGACTATGAGGAGCATCACTGATAAACGTCTATCTTGTAATCTTTTTCCGCAAATATGGCACGAATTTTTTTTTATTTTATTTTAAAATAGATTAGATTCAACTGTATTGTCATTGGCAGATACAAGTATAAGGCAATGAAATGCAATTCTGCAATCAGAATTGCAGTCAAATTCAAAATGAAATATCAAGTGCATAATGGTGATAGATATGAAGTATATGCACATATATATATATATATATATTATACACATGGTGGTTATGATGGTGAATAAGTACGTACTGGAATATACATAGAGGTGGTATGCTGTATATGGTACAGACAGGAAGTTAGTGGACATAGACATTGATATACCATTTTTACGCGAGAATACAGTAAGCACCCCGCAAATATAAGCACTGATTTTTCAGGCACAAGATTAAAAAAATATATATATTTTTTTGTTTCTGGCTAAATTACGTTCATTTTCTCTTTGAAATACTATTTTATCTGTATTTATCTGTATACAAACCTAACTTGTGACTTGTATCACTTGGATAGTTTGCTTACAACTTGTAGTTTTGCTTAAAAATAACAAAAAAACATGAATCTATTCTAGCGGTCGAAACTACACCTCCCATCAACTATTTAAAGAAATCAGTGCTTATATTACGCGAATATTTGAAACCAGCCATTACTGTATAAGCACCCTACAAGTTTTTGAACCTCTAAAATTGGAAAACATTGTTGCTTATATTCGCGTAAATACGGTATTTAATACACATGGCCGATGTATGATGAGCGCACTATACAATAATGTTTAACCATTTGTTAGGATTTTAAGTACGCCTTCAGTCTGAAAAATACGGTATGTTAAATGTGAAATGTACGAGAAGTTATGTTGTACACTTCACCGAGCGGCCAAAGAGCAGAACTCATATTTTTCCACAGTGGAACATTCCGGAATCTTCAGAGAGATTCCGTCCGGTTGTTCTGAGCTACTTCATCAGCGAGTGTAACATTCGGCAGCTCCGGTGAAAACTTGATCCATAGAGCTGTCACTCCTCCTTACTATAATTGCGCTTTGGAGGCTTGTGTGTTTGCTGTGGGTGGATATTTTAATATAGTCGGCGAGAGCTGGCAGACACTTGTTGGTTCTCTTCTGGTAAATCTCATTTGTGTCCCTCGTGTCGGATGGTTTGAGACCCGCAGACCCGCATTCTGACATGAATTGATTAGACGTGAGGGATGTGTGTGATTTCCCAGACTGTCCTGGCAGTGGCGTTTCATTCTTCTAAACATGTCTTTCTGTTTTTGTGTAGCCATGGTTGAAGGAACCGGCTGATAGACATAATGGAAGCTATCAGAAAACTGTTTTGCACTGAGCTCTAAACTTGCCTTCGACTTAACCACAAACACAAATGGAAAACGTCCCTCTCAGATTTTGCTTTCAATCATTTTCCTGGAGCAAGTAAGCTGTATTTTGTGCGAAGATAGTTTTGATTTTCATGTCAATGAATATAAACAGAGGCCGGTTTTATTCAGCGAAGGCTGGGAGAACAAAATCTACTCTTGAAACTGCTGCATAACAATATTTCACACATTTCACTGTTATTCTGTTTTTTTCCCTATAAACACTTTTATGTAAAATGAAAAGACACATAAAACAATGTTTGTTAGAGCCATAGTAGATATGTTTGCTTGCCTTCCAAAAACATTCCTAAAATCTTTTTCTGCAACCAAACGACAACATTTTCAGCTTTTCTAAAAAAGTGTATTGCGGTTTACATAAAATGTAAATACATTTTTAATTCAATTACCACATACATTTGTAACACTAGTAACACTAAATTTTCAATTTATTTCGTTAATTAATAGATAAATTTACACTGCTGGTGATCATTGATTTTGAAATAGTACAAATATTTGAAATATGATATTTTCCATATATTTTTTTTAATATTCACTGTGACATAATGTGTGATAATATAAAACCGCTCAGCCATACAGCAATGGTTGTTCCTTTTTTTATGTAAATGTTTACTTAATTTCAATTGTATTGACAGATTTTTTGTTGACGACTTTTGATCTTCAGATTTTCATGTTTGAAAACATGAGTAGTTTCAGACGTCACATGACTTCCTGTAGACAGAAGGTCGAACAGATGCAAATGTGGCATTTTCCTTCAAATACTGTCCTGGAAAGATGAGGGTAAATATTTTGTTAAGGGTTTTATTCCGAGGCTTCTGTCAGATCAGTGTGTACATGAATTCGTTCTGAGACAGGTTGGCGTAACATACAGGCTTTAGTAGCATTATCTTATGAAACAAAAAAACCAAAAGCATTCTAGTAGCTTAGATAATAGATCACAGAGCTGACAAAGCCAAGGTCTCCAGGGTTTATTTTTCTGGGAAGCGTTCAAAGCGTTCAAATAAAATGTGTGCCATGTGCAAATGTTATTTGATAAGATGAAGAAAACATTTTTTTATATTTTTACATGAGGAGGAAACACTGTTTTGGAAACACCATACTTGAGCAAAATTATAAATACTTTAGTGTAAAAATTACTTCGTTATAAGTTACCGAGTCCAAGATGACTTGAGTAAAAGTCATAAAGTATCGAATTGTAAAATAACTTAAGTATTTTACTCGTGCTGATTTTAGGCTCAAAAAACACCAAGAAATGTGAAAAGCAAGAACTTATGAGCAAGAACTTACTCTACTTATTAGGCTTTATTTCCAACAATAGAAATGAAATGTAACACCTGTTTCAAATGGCAAAAAGAAATAGATAAAACAAAAACAAAGTCCAATGTGCAAAAAAAGTGCACCTGCAAATTCACAAGGATTAAGCTCATAACAAGCATCCAGCACCTTCAGCATCCTGCAGATGGCGATATCACCTCATCCGCTCAATAAATGAATCGCGTTTAAAAAAAAGATGGTGATTTGTCACAAAAGTACAATGTAACGGTAAGTGTGCATTCAAAAGTAGTGGAGTAAAGAGTACAGATACTCACTCAAAAATGTAGTCAAGTAGAGATTAAAGGTTGCTTATATTTTTGAGGCAGTGCAAAGTACAAAGTAGCCAAAAAATGCTACTAAAGTGACAAAGTCCATTTCCTCGAGTACTTTACACCACTGAAGCAAAAAAAAAAAAAAAAAAACGAGACGCACATCGATTTAAGTATGATTTCAACTCCGATGGCGGCGTTGACGGCAAGGAGGAGGAAGATTGACGGGACTAATTAATCTGCTGTGAACCTGTGGGTGATTTGGAGCAGAACGAGGTGGAACAGAAAGCATCATTAGTGAACGATTGTGTTGGCACACCGTGAGGTTAGTGCATCTGCAGACTAATGGCAGCACCAGAAGAGATGAGATCCTGAGTGCAGGTCCAGCGTGAGAGCAGGGCCACAGGTCGGAGTCTTCACCACACACCATACCAAACACCAGACAATAAGCTCCCACACGGAAGACCCCACTGTAGACTGAGTAATGGGCCTGACCTCTGACCTCTGTCGCTCAATTAATGCCTGCTGCAAGAAGATATGAAGGAGATGAATTTCAAACGGGTTGTTCAGGAGACGATGTTGAGCACAGACACACAGTGATAATATGCTTGTTTAAGACTGAAAAAAACTAGAGTAATGTTTGCACAGGCTTTGCTGTAGAGCTTGTGTTCGCAACACCAAAGTTTTGGGTTCCATTTCCAAGGAAAGAATCAGTTCAGTGTTTGCCTGCAATGCAACGTAAGTCACTATCAAGTTCAAGTTTAAGTTCAGTGCATTTGTAATATATATATATATATATATATATATATATATATATATATATATATATATATATATATATAAAACATTATAATAGTTTTATTATATTTTCATTGTACCTATTTTATTACTAATGTTTATTATAAAATAATAAAACATTATAATTTTATACTTCGGCATTTGAATTTTGTTTTAAATTTAACTTTGTGTGTTCCATTTGAATTGCCCAATTTCTAAAGTGTTTTTTTTTTT
>CM051497.1:23336788-23349733 GCA_028031935.1 Paedocypris micromegethes | reverse complement strand
TTCTTTCTTTATTTCGTTCTTTCTTTCTTTCTTTCTTTCTTTCTTTCTTTCTTTCTTTCTTTCTTTCTTTCTATTGTTTTTGTTAGATCTTTCTGTCTTCTGGGTGCTTATTAAAACAAACAAAAAAGATCCATCCTCGTATCAATACACAACGATTGATAGATAGCACTGGTTATAATTAATTTTTTTAATCATTGGGAATAAACAGGTCAGTTTCCAGCATCCGGCCACATGACAGATTCTAATGTGGAGGCGTTTAATGGAGAACGAGGACGAGTGAATGTTCCATTCTCTTTTCTTTGCAGAAGATTCACAATGACATATCCTCTTTCTCTCTCTCTGTCTTGTTCTTTCGCTCCCCCTCTCCCGTTCCCCCTCTATTCAAAGACATGTAATTGCATCATTTTTCAGGACTTTGGCCCTGTCTTGGAGGTGGATTCGCCTCATTCATCAAACTAATGGAGGCAGGAGTGATTGGAAAATACAGGCTTTGATCATGGTGTCGTCCTCTTTTCCCATCACTCTCTCGCGGCTCATGTATGTAAACACACATAATCAACCTCGTCCGGCGTCTGTGTGTGTGTGTGTGTGTGTGTGTGTGTGCGTGTGTGCGTCATTTACAACGGCTGTACTAATAACGAAGACTTTAACGTTTCCCATTAAGATGACGGTTTCCATCCAGAATGATGAAGGGTAATTGTGAGGGCTAAGTGGCCACCACATGGGAGCCATGATGATGGAGCATAACTGCAGTTGCAGGGTTAAACTTTCTTTCTTCTTAACCTGCTGCTTTCAGTCGCTCGTGTCAAGGTTTCCGGTTTTGCATCTGGAATGTGACATCAACGGTTTAGAGTTTATTATGTTTTAAATGATAAGCCTTGGTCAAATGGCATTAATTTCCTATTTTTGTAGACATTTCTTAAATATAGAAGGTATAAGCAGTGAATGGACGGATGGATGGATGAATGAATAGGCAGATGGGTGGATGGATTAATGTATAGATGGATGCATTGATGGCTGGATGGATGAATAGACAGACAGATAGATGGATGGATTAATGTATAGATGGATGGATGATGGATAGATGAATAAACAGGTAGATAGATAGATAGATAGATAGATAGATAGATAGATAGATGGATGGATGGATGGATGGATGGATGGATGGATGGATGGATGGATGGATGGATGGATGGATGGATGGATGGATGGATAGATAGATAGATGGATGATTAATGTGTAGATGGACGGATGGATGTATGGGTGAATAGACAGATGGATAGACATATGGATGGATTTATGAATAGACAGATAGATGGATGGATTAATGTATAGATAGATGCATGGATGGATAAACAGATGAATAGACAGATGGAGGGATTAATGTATAGATGGATGCATGGATGTATGGATGAATAGACAGATGGATAGACAGATAGATGAATGGATTACTGTATAGATGGATGGATGAATACACATATGGATTGATTGATTGACGGATGGATGAATAGCCAGATAGATAGATAAATGGATTAATGTATAGATTGATGCATTGATGAATGTGTATTCATCAATGCATGTATGGATATACTGATGGATGGATGGATGAATAGATAGATGAATGGATTCATGTATAGATGGCTGCATGGATGGATGGATGAATAAACAGGTAGATAGACAGATAGATGGATAATTATGTACAGATGGATGGATGGGTGGATGGATGGATGGATATATGGCTGAATAGATGGATGATTAGACAGATAGATGGATGGATTAATGTATAGATGGATGGATGAATAGATGGATGGATGGACGACATATTTTTTACACAAAATATCTTACAACAATGTTATAAAAATGTGTCAACATCTTATTCTCAGCTTAAGAAAAAATAAACTACAAAGCAGTTATTGTCATAATTATATCTTTATAGCTGATATACAGCTTAAGAAAAGAGTAGCTTTCGAAGATGTTTTTAGATCTGTAGTTTGACATTCAATTTACACATCTAAATGATTTGAAACCTATAAAAATATGCATTACTTGGAAAATGATCTATTACAGCAATACTTAATAGATCATTCAGACCTAATAATAGATAATAGATGCGTTCAGACTTACACTCGCAAAAATAAAGAGAGGCTTTCCTCACTGCCACGACAGGCCACAAAACGGTCAGAGTTTCTATTTAAGCATTTTAAACCAATGTTTATATTTCATTCTTCTTGCTAAAGCCTGTCATTATCTCCAGGCCAAAGAAGAAGATAGTCCGAGCGAAATTATACGGAAGAATATCTACTCCTCTACAAATTAGCCCCACAAACCCACAGTCTAATTTGATTCCGCAATTGTACTTAGAGGTTTAAGAGTTCAGAGTCTGCTCTCGTCTCTGTGCATTTAATACCTTTTATTCAGAGCTAATGGCCAAAAAAGTTCCTGTAAGATTACATCAGTAAAATAAGTCATTATCTTACGCTGGGGAAAAGCGTAAGTTAGCGTTGTTTGGCCTGTTCTAGTTTTTCCTCGTTCGCGATGTTCATTTGTCGTTGACCATGTTCCGTGTGTGTCAGTTAAAATAAGTTATTTAAAATAAGTATAGTCATTATAGCACAAAATTTTTTTCTGTGTCATTTTGAAACCTGGGGAAAATTTTCTTTTAAAAGCTTTGTGACAAGAGAAGCATGTGATTTGGAAAGTTCTAATGAGAATAAAGTGCAGTGTGAATCAGAAAATTGGCATATTTTTGTTACTTTAATTACCAGAAACTGATTTTCCTATTATATGTCAAGGCAATGATTACTGGATCAGACTGAAAATAGACTTTGGTGCTGAATTTTACCCTTGATAATTCTATTTGTGTAATTGATTTTTGCTGGATTGTAATGCCTGAATGTATGTTGCTTCTTTCAAGTGCATTATTTAAACAGTTCATTAAAATATTAAATGTGCGTGTGTGTATGAGAGAGAGAGAGAGAGAGAGAGAGATCAAGCAAGCAATATATAATTAGAGTTTTATAATGCAAGAAATTGGGTTTGAGTATAAAAACCATATATTTTTAGCTCGACTCGACAAACTGGCTTTAAAAAAACCACCGCGACCAGTCTCATAATGGTGTTATAAATGTGTAATAACTTGTATGGCTGCATTAGTTTTACACGCTACACACAGTCTGTTTGTTTGCACAAAAAAACATAAATCTCAGTACAATGTTGATTCAACTAGCACAACAACAAGAAACAAGATGGCTGATTTGTCGACGTAAAATGATTTTACCAGGAAGTCCGGCAGATAGACAGATGGAAAGATTATTTTACCACCAACTCATCCAATATTGCGTTATTTCAAATTCAGTTTAGAATCAATTTTAATTAATATGACTTTAAAAAAAAATTGTTGACTTTAACAAAATGTGCTCCAAATAATTGAATAAAAAGACTGTGGAATATTGGCCATATTAGTATGCTGTCAAGTTTTAGCGGATTTGATGTTTTAAATCTCAGTTTGTTTCAAGAACGTTGAACGATCTGCACAATTAATCTATTGAATATCTGTCAGTTGCCCCATTGATCCTGTGTCAACACGTTTATTTCTGAGTCCAGAAGAGTGTGTCTTAACTACTTTTGTGCTTTTCTTTCCGTTATATTATATTTTCTGTCAAGAAAATATCAATATGTGGTGGAATCAAATCATCCATGCAACAGAACAAAATTATCAGCATATGCAAGTTTACACAATAAAGGTGTGTTTTTTTGCATCTTCCGTGAATCAGGAGGAACTTAATGCAGACCTGCCCATCTACACTAATCTGATATTTGTGTATCTTATTAGTTTGAACATGACACAGTCGTTCTACTTTGAGTAGTGTGTGCACCAGTTGGTCAAGGTTAGAACCAGTCGCACCTTTCTCATGGACAGGTGGTCAGTTCTTAAGGGACTTGACTCCATCTGTGTGTGAAGATTTCATTTACGTTTATTTGTTTATCCCAAATGTGTTTTTAATAGCTAAAAGCCTTAATTGAGGCCTTGCGTATCACACAGCCTGTTCTGGTACTCTGCTTCGTCGGAGTATCACAAAGCATCACTCATCTGAACTAATAATCACTGCGCATACAATATAAATCAGAAAAGCCATGTGACACGTCCAGAGGCAAAAATTCTTTGTTACTTAAGTAGAATTTTGATTTATGTATACTGGAGTAATTATTGTTTGCCTATTTTTTACTTATACTTCTTAAATTTTTTTTTAAATTAGGTCTACGTTCTATGTAGTTCTACCTCTACATTTTTAAAAGTTGCCACG
Source organism: Paedocypris micromegethes (assembly GCA_028031935.1). Taxonomy (NCBI): domain Eukaryota; kingdom Metazoa; phylum Chordata; class Actinopteri; order Cypriniformes; genus Paedocypris; species Paedocypris micromegethes. The sequence goes on along the minus strand of CM051497.1, from coordinate 23,345,429 downwards.
TTACTCAAATTTCACTTTGATTAGTTTTACTTGCATGTTGTCATCAATCTAAAACTAAAAAATTATCTAGACATTTTGCGCCATTCGTTTATGGTAAACTTTTTTTTTCTCTTCCAAGCAAAAGTTTGTGGTTGGAAGAATGTTTGCACCATAATAAAATGCATTATTTTGAATGTAATTTTGTACGGCAACCTTAAACTAGCAATATACTGTAGTCCTATACCATTACAAATGTCATTTTAATGGCATTGTTTTCCTTGCATTACTTTTACTTCAACATCAAACCAGTACTTTTGCTTGAGTAAAAAGGTTAAGTTGGTACTATTTCTTCCACAAAATTCTTGTAGTAATTCTTGTAGAAAACTGTTGTGTCTATACTTCTACTTGAGTAATGTGATAGCACTGGACATGTGAAAATATAACATAGCAACAGGTTTCTGATTGAAAGATTACGTACTAAAGAGTTTGTGATGTAGAAAAATCCAGTGCGATTTATCTCGTGTTAGCGCGCGCGTGTGTGTGTGTGTGTGTGTGTTTGTGTGTGTGTGTGTGTATGTATGTGTGTGTGTGCACGCTATGTCTGAATTCATGGCTCTAATTACGGGCTGACCATGATGAGGAGCTGTGCGCTTTTGGTACATATTTATGTATGCAGATACCGATATCCAGGGGCAAAAAGAACCCAAACACATCAAACCGTATGACAAGAATATAAATAAATGAATAGATCTGCTCACTATTACCTCGGGATATGTGAGTTTTCTTTGTGAAGCCTTGAATATATTGACGTCTGGTTTTTAATTCATGGGTTATATTTTAACCATTTTTGTAATGTTCGTTATCAGTAGCAGAAGTAGTTGTTGATTCCACGAGCAAAAAGCTTCTGTCTAAAGCCTTTCCATCGTAAATTAGGCAAGCTCTGAGGGAGACAAGGATGGATCAGAGTAACCATAGCAACAGGTTATCATCCAACTCAACAAGGTCCATCTTAGAATTAGACTGAGGTAAAATAACATTGTACGCGTGTGTACTGTGAACCATCGGGTCCAATCTTTGACTCTTTTTCGACCGCCTAACCACATTAGTCTACTCTACATTTGTTTTATCGTTTTTCTTGCAATGGCGCTTTGATATAATGTACCACAAGTCTAAAAATCTACTACTTTACTATCAGACGGATTATATGCATTAAATAGGAAATCTGAAAAAGATTCCTGAGGGATTTCAATGAAACACTTGTATGTTGATATCTGGGAATATAATATGGAAATGTAACACTGTCAAAATATGGTTAATAGTTGGCTGAAATAAACTACTGTTTAGGTTGTTTTTTGTTTCCATTTATATATATATATATATATATATATATATATATATATATATATATATATATATATATTATTAATTATGGTGTTACTATTTGAAATGACTAAATTATTACATTATTTTCAAAATACTATTGCTGATAATAGCAATATATGTCAAATACTATATGTAAAAATTGTAATAACATGTTGGATAAAAATTAATAGGTATACAATTAGTTTTTGACATTGTATACATTTTTTGTCTTTCTTTACATTTTTCATTTATATACTTTATTTATTTATTAGTTATTTATTTATTCCCTTTTTGCAGTGCTCGAGGAACACGTTTCCATAGTGAATTTGTCATGTGCTGATAAAGAGCAATTATATACATTTCTTATCTGAAAAATAATCCTGATCGTTTTGTTGGGTATAGGAGATTGACAGCGATCAGTTGGTCCTTCAAGCGAAAGATCTCAATCCTGGGCCATTAATGACATCCTTCTTAACAACCTTCGCAAATCTCGCTGTCATTGGATCAATTCTCATTGGCTTCCATCTGATTGTTGCACATAATGACGCCCTGACAAAAACGAGACGGAGAGGGAGAACATGCTTGTGATTGTGGAGAGATCATTCAAACTCTTTCAATGTCTGAAATGAGTGAGATTGTTCCGAACCTGCTCCATCAAAACTGGGAATTATTTATGAGGTAAAATGAAGTAGAAGGTGAGGCACATGATGCAGTGTTTATAATCTATTGACTCAGATTAGTGCCAAATTATCAAAAGTTAATTTCAAAGAAGCACATTGAAAAATGCTTCACACATTTGTTTGTTTTTTTATTTTTGTTTCATTTCACACATTTCAGATTTTTTGTTTGTTAATTTTTCTGTGATTTTTGTTACAGTATTGGCTCTTGCGACTCACCAGCCAATCAGAGTGACTTCCACCCTCACGTGAAACTAGTGCCAAAAGTCTGAAAATTTGAAACGCATAAAAAAGTCTGAAACGGAAATAAAGCTTTCAAACGAAAATGTGAAGTACTGAAGTGGAAAACGTGAAAAAAAAAAAACGAAATGTGAACGTTTGTTACTTTTTGAAATGTAAGTTTGATAATGCAATTCTGAATCCATAAAAATGGATTCCATAAAAAATACTTCTTTTTTTTACTCCGTTCTCCATTTCACCCGTAGAAACCTCTTTTACCGCACCACACCGTGGCATTATCATTTCCCGTCAGATGTTTATTCTGCTATTCAAACCGGCGAAATTTTAATGACACGTCTCAACTGTTTTTTTTATTTGCACCTCTTTTCATCAACCTTTTCTTTTCCCTGCAGAATAAAAAAAGCAGATTACTCGAGCGCTCGTCTAATAGAACACCCTATAGTCATTAACAGGAAGTGCAAATTAGACAGCGAACCTGCTTTAAATTCCTTTGTGTGTCTGTTTAGAGTATCTCTGTGTTTTGTTTATTGCCCCGTTTAATTTAAAAGTGAAACTTAAGCCATTAGGGTGGAAGTCATTTACTTGATCTGTCACTTATAAAACAGCTTTTTTTTCGCCGTGTTGTCTCGAAGGATAGTTCGAGCTTTGGCAGTGAAGGCATCTTATTTAAAGCTGAGACACCCAAATTAAAACACGTACATTAACTCTGTGGGACGTTATGAATTGGAAGTGTAGTGAAGTGTTGAATAATAACACGCATTGTGTTATGCTTAATCTATTATTGTGGCCATCTCAGAGCTGAACACGACAGCTACAGTGTTCCGTCCTGTCCAGAAAGTGGTAAATGTGCTTTTGTCTGCCTTGCATATTGATTGTATTTAGTTCTTTAATCTTTTCCGGGCATAATTCCGAAGACAAATAGTGGCGTGGGCAGTTGAATGGGAACTGATGTTAATGCACTTGCAGCAATAAAGAAGAGATGTGTTTTCACTCGTACGCATTTTTCTCCGTCGTCCTCGTACTGCTGGAAAACACTTGGCACTTCCATCCAAGTGTGTGAAGGACCATGAGATGAGAGCTGCTACTTGTCCCGAGTTCACTTTTTTACCCTAAAGGCCTGTTTCTTTTTTCTTGTTCGTCGAGTGGAAAGTGATGATGAAATGTTATTGCTCCCAGATGATGTTTTTAAGGCATCCTGGGATTATTTTTGATGAGTTGATGGGATTTTTAAGGTGATGCATCATTCGTCTAAAGCATATTGTGAGCAAAACCACTGACCTTGAATAAAGCACACATCAAACTTTCATATAAGCCATTCCTCCTGCGATTGACCGTAGGTTTTCTTGAGGCTCTCCCTACGTTTGTTTCTGTAGAGTTCATGGTGAAAACTGATTCTAGCGTAGTAGCATTCAAGGACACAGCACTTTCACGGGCTATTTGTTTCTCAACATCAGCAGCGTTCAATTAGGAGTAAAGCGTCTATAGAAAGTGTTGGTCCTAACTCACAGTGTACATTGCAATAGCAGTATGGAATGGTGCGGGTGGATTAATTTGCTACGTAAATATAAGCACCCCCTTCCTGATTTTTCTAGCACAAAATGAAAATTCTATTTATATGCGAACAATACTTTCTTGCTGTTCTGACTTTCCAGAAACCTAACATTTTGGCTGAATACTTTCCTTAAAAATACTTTTTTTTACCTTTTTTAACAAGCCTACCTTGTGACTCTTTTACTTGAGTAATATTTAAAAAGTAGAAAGTTATTTTTATAACTTTCTTTTTTTACATCTCATAGGGGGTGCTATGATTCCACTGCATATGTCCATAAGTGGGCGTATTCCAGGCGTATTCATTTTTGAATGTGTTGCAGTGTTGCACTAAGTGTTGCAGTGTGACTAATGTTTCTTTTTTTCTGTTATTCAGCCAATATAAGCATATATGCATGTCTGCCTCCGGAACCAATATTTAAAGAAAGAAAAGAGCGTATAAGTGCAGCGTATTTCCATTTATTTGTGATTTCTCCTGCCTTGAAATATGGACCATTGGATGCTTTTATTTAAAATTTTTATTCATTTTTTTTATAAAGAACCCCCCCCCCCATTTTCAAAGTTTTGAGCTTCTAAAATTGAAAAAAAGGTACCTATATACGCAGAAATACGGCGCTTTGTTTCTTTTTAGACTTATTTGTGCTTGCTACAAGAATTGAACCAGGCTTTTTTATTGCCATGCGAGGAAAGCATACAAGCATCCTTTTACTCACAATATCTATGTGTTTTTCTTCCCACACGCATATGGTGGAACACTATTTGCTGACCTGTGTATAGTGCAAAGTTTATGGGAGTATGATGTGTGCACATGATATTGGGCTGTGATATAGTAGCTCTGATCTGTGTAGTTGTTTATTCGCTTCTGTTATCTCAACCAACAAACCAGAAAGCATACTGTAAAAAAAAGCAGCAAAATAACTCCTAGATTCGTATATACGCACAAGATGAAATCTTTTCTGAAGTATGTGCGTCTCTTGGCTTTCAAAATCACGACCTTGGCAGCATCACTACAATTCCATCACATTGTGCAACAGATCAAGTTGTAAAATTTAATGAAGCGCTGACAGACGTTGGTGTTTTCTCTTTATCAAGGACACGGGCCGATCCGATTGAGATGCTGCTGAACAACGCATTACATGTAATAGAAATGAAAGATCTCTCACGGAAGTACACTAAAAAGTTGCGTAAAATATGCAGCACGTCTTATTTTAAGGTTTATCACGGCAAGACAATGCAATCCATGTCGGAAAAGAGCACTGTAAAATACCGTTGTGAAATAACAATCCGCCTGAGTCTGATTCAGTGGCTCTTTATATACTACAAGTCCGACTTGTCTCTTTTTAGCATTACAGTGGAATTTAGTTCTGGCTTGATATAAAGAGAGAAATCCCGGCTTCTGTCTAATAACCTCACAGTTTTGTAGCGGGAGAAGTCACAGTACAAAAAGGCGAAAGCTTCTTTGAAGGCCGAGATGAGGAATGAGCGGATCAAAAGCTGCTTTTCTGTAAAATCAGACATATCAGTTGAGTAAGTCAAGGAGAACGTGGAGGAAAGTAGACTCACTTGCTCTTTATCATGAAACAAGGCCACTATTCTGATTAGCTGGCCTTTAACATGCAAGGGAGTGAAAGAGACAGCATGTAATATTCAGCAGCGAGCATGGGAAATGTAGTTAGAGGATTCAAATATTCATGATTGACCTTTAATGTCAACATATATAAATTTATGATATGATAATAGGACTTGGGTTTTTGGGTTGCACCGCAGCAAACACGGTCCATCGCTTTTGTACAGCGGGAAACTGAAACACTGACTTTTCTTTTCTCTGAGGAATTTGGTGGAAATTGTTGGATCAATATTTTGAAATAAGTTGAAATAAAAGTCGCCTGAGATACTGTCTGTCGGTTTGAATCATGCCCGCCCTGCACGGCATCTCAATGTTTTTAATCTTTTCTGGCTTTTTGCGGTCACTTGTTGCACGAGAAAAATGTTGGAAAAAAATTAATAAAAATAAATAAATAGCCTAAAAAAATTGACGTTCTGTTGAACGTAGAATGTTGATGTTTTTCCTCTTCGAGATCAAGAGCCTCTTACTTTAAAAAACACAATCCCAACAATTATTTCTGATTGGGAATATGTTTAAATTTTTCTTTCTTTCTTTTTTCTCTCTTTTTTATCCTTTTTTTCCCCCTTCTTTCTCCCTTTCTTTCTTTCTCCCGTCCTTTCATTCTTTTTTCTTTTTGTCTTTATTTCTTTCTTTTTCTTTTCTTCTCTCTTTATTTCTCCCCCCCCCCTCTCTCTCCCTCTCTTTCTTTCTTTCTTTTTTTCCCTTATTTTTTCTTTCTTTCTTTCTTTTTTCTTTATGTTTTTATATATGTATCAATTTGTTTTATTCATTTGTTTGTTCCTTTTTTGCAAGGATTTATATTAGTTTATAGGGATTTATTATTGTTTTTTGGTTGTTGTTTTGCTTTTGTTTTTTTTGCCAATTCCATTGTGTAATTTGATATCACAAATTTTTCCAAGAATTGTAAAGCTGCCTGGCACCCCAAGAGAGCCCTGCTACCTGTAGAGTGGTCCGCGGGTGGGCTGTTTATCAGTCTGAGTGTGGTGTAGTCTCATGCAGTGTGTAGCCTAAGAGCTAGAAATTATCAACACACACACACGCACACACACACTCACGCACACACAATTGCCAAACATTACAGCAAAATCTGAGCCCACCTCACTCACAGACATTGCCAGTATTTTGCTTTTGGGATTTAAAACAATGTCGGTAATTTTTAAAGGTAATTTGCTCCAAAAAAGCTTTTCTATGAAACAAATGCTTGTGTTTGCAACACCACAGATCATGGGTTCAATTAAAAATGCACAAAGCGCAAAGTTGGTTTTATGTAGAAATTCTATAATGTTGTTTAGATTAAGGTGTGTGTTAATTACAGAAGAATTACACACTGTAGATTAAAATAGCAGGATTTAAATAAAAAAAAAATTAAATGTGACTTTTTTGCTTGCAGAAAAGGGAAGCAATCATATAGAGTGTCTCTGGCTCCGTCTCTGCCAAGCTTCTTATACTTTTTGTGTGCACGAAGATAACAGATATTTTCTTGGGAGTAATTTCAGCATTCTTTTTTCCTTTCCTGCAGGCTGTGGAAACAAATCTAGCATCCAAAGACAGTCACTGGGTTTACGCCAATGAGGTAAGCACACATTCATATCCAGTTTCATAATTCATTCTTATCTGTTGCTTAGTAGCAGCACTGGCCTCAAAGTGTTAAGCTGATAAATAATGAAAAAAGTCCAGAATCCAGCTATCATCATATCCAATTTCACCTTACAGAGTTGGACGTATGACACATCTCTAATTCAGTATTTAATGTGCTGTCAGTGTGCAAGAGCAAAGCTGACAGTGGATTATTGCGCTGGCAGAAATCAGAGCTACAACTTCACTCTCCTCTTTCCTCGGGTTTTGTTGGCTGAAAGCTGGAAGCAAGCAAGTCCTGATGAGAGACGAGCCCTAGAAGCACAAACCAATAAGAGCTCATGACAGAGCATAGCTATGGGCAGATTTTGAGGAAAAAACACTTTTATTGTCTTTGATGGGTTGATGCCAGCAGAAAGATTCTGACATGTCTGTGATGGCAAAGAATCAGACGGAAGGGAAGAGAAAGACAGAGTAGAAGCGAAGGACACTGATCTTCACCACACTCTTTGCAGCACAACTGTCACAGATTTTTTTTTTAAGGCAGAATATGCGTATTCGTTTTTCCATAATGATTTTTGTTATTTCAATTTTTTTGTCTCCTTTAACTTCCACACTTGACGTTTGTTTTTATACGTTTCACCTTGATGGCGTTGTCGGTTGATTTGCTTGAAATAAACTTCCGCTTTGGCCTGGACTTTTTCAGACAGTGTGAATATGACAACTGAACTGTGGTTTCCTCTTGAGAGTTTCTGTCCAAAGAATAAATGACTTTAGATTTTGTGACACCCATGCTATGCCATTTAGAAAAAAAGAGTTGAAGAGTTGTTTGAAGGTGAACCACACAACAATCTGCTATTCCAAAAACATATTGAGGCCTGATTTAAACCCCTTTGGAAAGCGGATTTATCATACAGTATTTATCTAACGCTGTACTGTATGTAAATGAACTACCATTTTTCCATTTTTTTACATTTTCTGAACCCTTTTTCCATTTTTAAATCACAGGGAGCTGGCAATTTTCTAAATTAATTTTATTAAAATACTTTAGGACTTTTTTTTCTAGATTAAAACAAATATGTGAGACAACTATAGGTTCATCTATTCATCTATAAATCCAGCCATCCACAAGCAAAAAATGACTTTTCTTGTACAGTAAATTGAGAGCTTTTGTTTGAACTTATTGAAAAGTACCCGCATACCTGTACCATATTAAAGGTGGTGCTTTGTCTTTAACCCATCCAAGTGAAGTGCATTGCTCATAAAAGACAAGATAAAAAACAATCAAAACGTTTTTTTCTGAGACAATGAATGATAAAGATCAGACTAACCCAGCACAGCATCGCTTTATTAAAGTCACGAGAAAAACGTCACTCGCTTCCTACATTATAATTATACTTATTCTTATAAAAGAATTTCCCTCTGGGATTAATAAAGTATATACCTACCTACCTACCTACTTTTAAACGTATCGAATCGGCAGTTTGTCAACAACAGTTTTGGCCTAGTGGTTTCTGACCATCAAGGTTGCAGGTTCAAATTCTAGACTGGAATGAACTGATTTGTCCTTAAGCCTGAAGCTGCTTGAAATGACCAAAAAGTCTATTTTTTGTTCTGTTTTTTTTTTTTTTTT
>CM051497.1:23293808-23336766 GCA_028031935.1 Paedocypris micromegethes | reverse complement strand
CGATGCATTAAGATGTGAAACATGATGCTTTATAAGTAAATTAAATAAGTACATTTAACAAGTTAAATAAGTAAATTTATAAGTAAATATGTAAAGTCAACTTTATAAATCACTTTAATCCGGTCATTGGACACTTAAATCATCTTCACTTCACATTGATCACTTGAGTGAATTTTTGGTATTTTGCTCATTCTATTGTATTTTGATCTTTTTTTTCATCTGCATAGTTTTTCCTTGTTTTTTATTTATATTCTATCTTTGTCTATTTATTTTGTATTTTATTGTATTTTCATCTTTAAATGATGAACGATTATAAAAAATACATTTCATTGCATGTTGTACTATGTACAATGTGTATATGACAGTTCAAATTACAATTTAAAATTGAATATATTAAACTTGAAGTTATTTCATGTGGTGGAGCATCTGTATTTTGAGTACGACTAGCCATATATAAGATATAAGATATATAAGATATACACCATATATCTTGTAAACGAATATTGTCCTCATATTTCTACTTTTTCTAAATAGCCTATCTCTTCTCTTTAAAGACATGTGAGACGGGGAAAGAGATGTTTTTTGTACATTACTTCGAACTGTGACCGGTCACAAAGCATTACATGCTTCTGTCTGCGCATTTACAGACTGAGTCATTCGTCATTGAATTTAAAAGATGGATTCCATCACACTTTGACTCTTATTTCCTCTCATTAATGCATTAGCTTGTGCCAGGAGTTGTGGAACTGAAAAATCCTGAATAGAGAACGTTTATCACTTACTCAAAATCACTTTACAAGTGTTTTTACCACGTTTCGTTCCACGTGGTATCACTGTCACCAATGTCAGACGCTCACACAAGTGTGTCGCTGGGAAAATTCTCCGATTTTGACCTTTAATGGATGTCAGGATTTTTTTCAATCCTCTTACAACTGCTTAAACTTGAATTAAAAGATAGGGTTCAGACGGCATGTTCAAGTGCTTAGAAGTCGAGCGTGATTTAATTACAGACAATGACATGGAAAGTCTCTAATTCTGCTTGCTACCACCTTGATCAGTGGAAACTTTTAGAGTTATTCATAATTAATGGCAAGGACACCTAGGAGGGAGCGTTTGAAAGATGGCTCGGGCAGTTTGGATTGATTTCTCTGGTGCCAGCGAAGCCCCAGGATTCCAGTCATTTAAGTGCTGTGATCTCAGTGCACTCACCTTCTCTTCGCTTTTGTCAAAATGCCAACAGAAAGAGCCCTGCCAATATATATTTTTTTCACAGATTAAAGAATGAAATTTTGCAGCGCTGTGTAAAATACTGAAAAAGTAGAACTTGGCTAAAAGTGACACCATCTAACCAAAAACGTACTTAGTAAATGTCAATGATTCTTATTGCAATAGACTTTAAGTATGAAATAAACATCATGACACACGTGATTTTTAAATGTACGTATTTAAAAGCAGCACGTTAATAATCATGTTAAAAAAGATATTTTAGTGCATTAGTGAAAACAAAAAATCTCACATTTTCAGATTTTCAGAAATTAGTATTACTCCTAAAGTAATTCGAAATGTTTAATTTGAATAAAAAATATGTAATTATGTAATAACTAAAAATGAGTCTAAAGTTTGATCTCAATACAACTGGTAAAAACAATGGCAAATTACAATATTGAGCAACTTTATATTGAATACGGAGCCATGATTGGCTCAGAAACATCATGTGACTATTTAGTTGTTTCAGAATAATAATAATCGAATGAATAAACGTTTGAAAACGTTAATACATTGCAATTTGTTTTATGTAAAAAGGAATCAGAGTACAAAGGTTACTCTGAAACTCTGTTACTCTGAAAACATTAATAAATTGCAATTTGTTTATGTAAAAAGGATTCAGAGTACAAAGGTATACAGTTTTATTTAAAACTTTTAATGGAGTAAAATAACCTTTAGTCAAAGATAAATCAGAGGTGTAAAGACTACCTGAAAACCACACTTGAGTAAAAGTACCTTACTGTAAAAATTACTCCATTTACTCTGGTTACTAGTCACCAATTCAAAGAAACCACGGGTAAAAGTCATAAATGTATCCAATTATAAAAACCAACAAATGTGAAAAGCCAGAAACTGTTTTTTAAGTTTCCATCCAAATGTAGTGGGGTAAAGAGTATAGATCAAATACATCAAAAATGTAGTCAAGTAGATAGTAAAAGTTGCTTATATTTTTGATAGTACAATACAAAGAAGTCAAAAAAAGTAAAGTAGCAAAGTCAAAGAATACTTCAGTGGTGTGAAGTACTTTACTTTACATACCTAAGTACTGTAAAAATGTAGAATTTTTTTAAATGACCCTACAATATTTTCTACAGATTTCTTCTCATGTGTGTGCTGGATGCAAACAGTAGACCTTCTCTGATTTCTCAGTCAGTGGTTCCTTATCAGAGTGTTTTTTCTTGAGACTGAGAGGCCCTGGGGAAGGCCCTGGACACGCTGGAGGGACGCTGGTCTGGGAACATCTCTACGTTCTCTGGGAAGTGCTGGAGGAAGTGTCCAGGGAGAGAGAAGTGCGGGCATCAGTCCCTGGGCTGATGCCCCTGAGAATTGCGTGACCGGAACATTGATGGCTGGAGGGATGGACGGACGGACAAATGGATGGATGGATGGATGGATGGATGAATGGGTGGCTCTAAAAGGATAAAAATTGCTTAAAAGTGTTTTTAAGACAAATTATATAGAAAATATTTAATTTATAAGTGAAGTGTTTAGAAGTGTTTCAAATAATTAAAACTATCTTATTAAAGACAATACTGGGAATATATTTTCTGACTTGACTGCTGCAGTCACTCAGCTTGTGATAAATGATGAAGAGAAGGTTAGTAAGGGTAATGTGTTACTTAAAATAACAGATGCAAAAGAATAATAATGGCAAATGTATAATGTATAAAATTGTTTAAAAATCAATTAAAAAACTGTTGTCAAACTATGAAATTATTCTTATAAAAGCTTTTGAAGCTGTAGCATGCCATAATTACCATTGCTTCATTTGAATTACTATATAATTCACTTGTGGGTTGATACGTGATTTTTTTTTCATCTAAAGGGACATTTAGGATCTTTTAATAATTCATTGTTTAATTCATAGTTTAAATATTTCAAGACCTTATTGTAAGTGTAAGACTGGAAATTATTTTGGTAGAAGAATGTATTAAATATGTTTAGACCGCTGTGTCTTCACTCATTAATCAATGAAGCTGTTACTTCTCAACTTAACATGTCACAATCCCGACAGAGAACTAATAGAATGGGTTAAACTTTTAACATTCATTTCAATCTGTTGATTGTACTCGTTCTAACACCCCGAGGCTTCAGAAATCCAGCACATTTTTAAACGAATGGCATTCAAGGACTGCAACTTTATGCTTTGCATTTCATACAGGGTTTTTCTCCGTTATGATGACTTTCAATGGCTTGTAATGACTTGTAAGTCTGAAGGACTCCTGAATTTGGATTGATATGCTACGCCAGTACTTGCTTTTACTAGCTGTTGATAGTATTTTTGCATTTATATTTGAGTTTTTGTGCATCTGAGCTGTTATGTCATCTACTCCCGGCTCGTGACTGTTGTTTTCCATAGTTTCTTTTTGTTATTCTTTTTTTTCTTTTCTTTTTTTTTTACTCAAAGTCAAGGTTTGGTTTTAATCTGCCATTTTTTAAGATAATAATTTAAACCACCATGCTTATGTTGCTTAGAGCTTGAATATTTTTTTTCAAATTACTTATACATATTTATTTTTTTCTTTGATGGAACATTACCAGTGGTAAACAAGACCAACAATGGCAGAATCAAAATCCAGTTATATTTTGATTTTATAACACTTTTTTCAATATTGGGTCACGTGGAGGTTCTAGCCAATCCCAGCCAATAAATACTGTTTATTGTAAAATATAGTTTTTGTTTATGTTTCAGTTGTGAAACAAAATTATGAAATATGGACCTCTTGCACACTTCCTAATTTAGTATGAATATGTTTATGCTAAAGTTAATGTTTAAATCTGTTTTTTTTTTTTGGGGCCGTTCTGACTATGATGTCACATGCATGTGTCTATAACGCTCTGGTTCTGTGTCTCTACCTACAGGAAGTGAGTGACACGGAGATCATGGAACTGGTCCACAGCTCTGTCGGGCGGATGACGGTGATCCGGCAGATCTTTCCTCTCTGGAGAGACACTAACATCCGCTGCATGAGGAACAACCATCGCATCTCCTCGCTGTTGTGTGACCCACAGGAAGGCTACCTTCAGTCTCTGGAGGTGTGTATCTTAGCAACATTAGAGCGTGCACAGGTTCAGCGCTGCACTTTCATTGAGAGATGGATCTGCAGGTCACGGCTTCGGTCATCCTCAACATCGCTTTCTTCAGATACTCTATTGTTCCAATGTCATTGCAATAGCATTAATGTTGTTATGTGTGCAATTTAACTAGTTTTCCTGTCAGATAAACAGCACTTCTGGTTGTTTTGCTTGCATGCACTTAACATGTACTTTCTGAACAAGGAAATACGTAGTTATTCTATTTTATGGAGGAGTGTGAATTGGAGGTCATGAACTACTGCAGAGTTTTATTTAAACTGTATAAACTAGCAGGTGTAAAGATGTAAAGTAAAGTATGGAGGTGTAAAGAGTGCATGAAAACCATACTTGAGTAAAAGTTTGGATAACGTTAAAAAAATACTCCATTACAAGTCACCAATTCCAAAAAGACTTGGAAAAAAAAACGTATTTTATTTGTCAAGTCAATCTTAGTCAAACACAAATGTGCAAAAAGTGCAGCCGCTTATTCGCGTTCACATGATTTAGCTCATAAATGGCATCCAGTATCCTCAGCATCCTGCAGATGGCGATATCACCTTGTCCTCATTTAAAACGCAGTTAAAAAACAATTAAAACGCAGTAGAAAAAGATGCCGACTTGTTGCGCACAATCACAATGTAACAAGTATTGGTGAGTGTCCATTCAAATGTAGTGGAGTAAATAGTGCAGATACTCAATCTGTGGCATATGTGCTTGCTCACTGGTCTTTGACTTGGTCTTTGTCTTTGTCTTGTCATAGTCTTAGTAATAATCATAGCCATTTACTTAAACACCAACAACCAGACGATCAAATGAATAAAAAGCAACAATCCTCTTACATATTCACACGTGCGCTTTGAGACAGTTAAAACTGTGAAAAGCTCCTTACAAATGCTCAGAACTTGAACTTGAACTTGAACTCAATCACAAATGTAGTCTAGTAGAAAGTAAATATATTTTTGATACTCGGTACACGTACAAAGTAGCAAATACATGGCATCACTGTCACTCTCAGAGAAGAGCAATTATTGTAATATTGTGTACTGCTATTTGAAGGCCGCTATGGCCGAAGTCTTGAAAATTAAAGCACCATGATGTCCAAACAGAGGCTTTACGGTACATTTCTGACTCTGTAAAAAGCTTGAGTAATCTGTATGTGGTTAACGCTCTTTCCGATGACAAGCACTTGCCCGCCACCAAAAGCGCTGCGTTTTCTTTGTGGCTGCTTTAAAACCTTGTTCGGGTTTTCCGAATTCATTTGTACACTTTTAGAGCAGATGGCAAATGTATGTGTCTATTCTCCTGGGCTTTCTTTCTTAATAATTCACGAAGGAAGAGTGTTGCGTTCCAGATAATGCCAAAACGGCGCCATAATAGGACGGAAAAGTCCTTCACAACAAAACGTTAGGAGCCGTGGGGACACCTCTCGCCCCTCGCTGGTGCTAGTGATCCAGTGCGGGATGGAGTGAGTAAGAGATTGAGTCTGTGCCGTGGCAGATTGGCTCTTTTAATTAACTCGAGAGGTTGCGGCATTGTGATTCTTCACCCTCGGGCTACAGGTCTCCATACGCCATGCTGACAGTTTGCGAAACGCTAACCGCTCTGTGGGTGGCAGGGTTTTATGTGTGATGTCCTCATTTCCTTGTTTTTCTTCGCTCATGAAGTGACCAGACGTACATGTGGACGTTCGGTCCCGTATTGGCGAATCTCATCCAGTCAACAAGTGTGTTTTGATGGTTTTCCGCATGCAGAAGATGGAGAACGGTATCTGTGCTGTCAGCGACTCTGCGTTGCCATGACGTCATCCTCCTGCCTAAGTGATTAGTCAAATGGCATTTATAGCTCAGGTGATTGGCTCAAAAAGCAAGGCTGTAAAGCTTTTAAATTACGCCCGACTGCCATTAGGCTAAACGGGAATATTACCCGACAACTTCCAGATAATATGAAGCCATTAATATTGACAGTTCTCCGTACGGGCAATTTGTTTTCAAGCTCAAAGTCATTCAGCATCCTGAGAAAAATGGCATCAATCCATGTCATCAGTGTTTGTCAGAATGAGTCACATCTCTGCGTTTATCGTAAGCCGGTTGAACGTCACATGTAGCTTGGCTTGTGGCTGGCTAACGTGTGGACTCATAATTCCATGGTCTCTCTGGGCTTTCCGAGGCTTGTAAGCATGTCAGGAGTACATCGGACTAATCGGACAGCTGGCAGGGCGTTCTGAAGTCGTTCCCCCACTTCTCAGGGGACGAGGAGAAAGAGGATGAAAAAGCTCGTTGGTGGAAAGCATTCGAGCACTGACCTTATGTCAGGAGCACATTAGCATCCTCTGCATCCCACATAACTCATACATGAGCGAGCAGACCGGGCATCTCGCAGCCACTGTTCTGTCTCGGCTGTAAACCCAGATGACCGTGAACGCAGTGTGAATGAGAAGTGCTGACGACTTGTGAGGAGATAAATAAGGACACCTTCAGCTAGCTTTATGACCAAATGGGCTGTTTTGCCTCTTCTCGCAGGCAGAGTTTCAGACGCTATGAGTTGATTGCTTTAATTTGGTTCTGCAAAACCACGTTCACTGCTATAACATGCATGAGGTTTGACGTCCATGCTGTAGTTCAATTAGTCTGCTCAATTTGAATTTTTGAATTTAGCATTGAATTTTAGCTTACTTTAGCTGGCTAGGTATAAAATTATTAACCAGTTAATGTATTTTTGTATGTTGTCGACCATCTTATAATTGGTAATCTAACCCATTTTTCCTGGTTTTTATCCCATTTTATCCCATTTTTGTGGTTTATCCACATCTAAATGTACCATATTTTTCAGACTTACCGTAAATGTAAGCAACCCCTGATTTATATAAATTCGGAATTTTAGTGACACAAAATACATTTTTTATTAATACGCATGCATAAGCACCTCCTTACTTTCTTGGTGTTTTAACTTTCCAGAATCCTAATCTGCTGGCTAAATACCCAATAAAACTTATTTTATTTTGTTTAACAAATCTAGCTTGTGACTTATTTACGAAAATCATAGATTAAAAATAGTGTTAAATATTATTTCTAAATTTAGTACAGTATGCTTCCTGTAGGGGGTGCTATGATTCCGCTTGCTATGTCCATATATGGGAATATTCTGGTTTTCACAGTCGCAGACATAGATTCACAAGTGAATGTATTTAATGAATTTGTATTTCTTCCAGTGCTATTTAACCATTATATAAGCTATATTTATCCATAGCTAAATAACACAACGCAGAAGCGCACCTCTACACAAAGATTACATATCTCCATTTTTTTGTGATTGCTCCTAACTTGGATTATGGAGAAATGTGAAAATGTTGGATTATGTCCTATATGTGGAAAAAAAATGAATTAGATGTTTATCAATAATGCATCATCCGGTGCGCCTTAATGTCTGGAAAATACAGTAGTTTGACTAGTTATTTTTTTCATAACTAATACATCTCAAGCTTTTGCAAACAAAAGCAGAATGTAAATATGCTTTAATCATAATTCATCTCAGATATTTTATCTATTTTGTAAAAAACAAGCAAGCAAATGTAGAGTGCCAACATCCAACGTCCTTGTGGCCAAATATCCTAGTACCTTTTTAATAGAAAACAATTTTTTTTCTCAACATCTAACTTCCTGTTTTGTGCAGGTTTTGTTTGATTTTATTTTATTTTCATTTATGGAGACGCGCTGTCGGATCCTGTGTCTCGTGAATCCGTCAGGACTGAAAGCTGTAGAAATCCGCAGAGAACTGAGTGAGAGCTCCATCATCTCTCTTCAAGACAGCAATAAAAGCGAGTGGATAAAGATCATCAATGTAGAATGTCGTGTCCACCCATCTTACATCCTTTCCCTTAATCGTACCCGCATTCTCTCCCGTTACACATTGATCTCTTCATAAGTGTGTTGTTTTGTCAGGCTCGCATGTCTGAAGGGATATTGAGTTTGGTCGGGCCAGAGACTCCCATCTCCTTGACAAAAGCAGTGGTGTCGTTCAGGGGGTCTTTTCTCTCTTCAGGTGTCTCTCAGCACGACAGCTTCTCACCGCGGGAGCAGAGTCACGATCACGTCCCCTGCAGTCATCGCTCCTTCCATCTTGCTTTCTCGTTCTTTTAGAAACACAGTCTTCATGCACACAAATACTATCTGAGAGAAGCTGTGGTAAATCAAATGGTCCTTCAGACCTATTTTGTGCATGTTTGTGGTTAGGATAGCAAACTGGAAAAAGCTGTGATAGGAACGATTCGTTTCATAGGAATGGAATAAGCCGTATCGGTTTGCAGGCAGATGAAATTGTAGAATTGATAGGAGGTTTTGACTCAACTGTGAAAAAAAGATCTGATCAAAAAACACTTTTCTCTTTGTACCGGCGGTTAACATTTTCACTTCCCACACTTTATGTGCTTTGCAAGGCAGTACATCAGTACATTATTTCCCGGGGTGAAAAGTACTTGAGTAAATGGACTCTGTTACTTTACTGAATATCAAAAATATAAGCATCTTTTCTCTCTACTTGACTATATTTTTGATCGAGTATATGTACTCTATACTCCACTACTTTTGAATGGACCCTTGTGCACAACAAGTCGGCACCTTTTTCCATTTCCACCTGCTGGATGCTGAAGGTTCTGGATACTATTTATGAGCTGAATGTCGTGAAGCGGTTGCACTTTTGAGTTTGACTGAGACTGTTCATTTTTTAATCTCTTTTGTTCTGTCGTGTAGAAACATTGAGGTGTTAAATTCAATTCCTATAATAGGAAATAAAACCTATTGAGTAATAGGTTGAAATATAGAGTTTCTTGTTTTTCACATTTTTTTTTCTTTTGCCTAAATTCATTAGGAATTAAATACTTCAGTTCTTTTAAAAATGTAAAATACTTTACGGCTTTTACTCAAGTCTTTGTGAAACCGGTGACTTGTAACTTGTAATGGAGTAGTTTTTACAGTTAGGTATCCTTTATTTTTAGTCAAGTATGGTTTTCAGATACTCTTTTCACCTGATTTGTACCCCTGATTTTTTTTCTTTCATTTCCACTGCAAGAAAAAACAAAAAATAAATTAAATAATGAAAGTGATATATTTTTTGTGTGATTGTGTGTAACTAAGATACTATCTGTTTGTGTGTTTCATAGGTCTCGAGTTTGTACCTGTATGACAGCGTTCTGATGTTGGCCAATGCCTTTTATCGAAAATTAGAAGACAGGAAATGGCACAGCATGGCCAGTTTAAACTGCATGAGGAAGTCGACTAAACCCTGGAATGGAGGATGGTCTATGCTGGACACCATCCAGAAGGTCTGGAAATAATTATTTTCACCTCTGCTTATTTCAGTCTTGGTTCAGTTCACTTCAACTTGCTGAAGTGCAGTACAGATCAATAGCAGGGCTCTACTTTGAATGATGTGGTTCTCCCTCAACTTCAATTGTATTTGCCGTTTACTACAGGGACGGATTTCTGGACTCACTGGTCTAATGGACTTCCGCAGCAACGGCGCAAATTCTCACGTCCAGTTTGAGATCCTGGGGACGAGTTACAGCGAGACGTTTGGAAGGGATGTGAAACGGGTGCGTGTTTTTTTTATTTTTAGACAGATTTCAACAGTGATGACAGGTATTTCATCATTTGTTCTCCTTACCCCCCCCCCAAAAAAAAAAAAAATGAAATGACATTACATTTATTTCATCCTGACAGACTCCGATTAAAATGGCCTAAAACATGTAATAAGTATGTGTAGCAGGTGACAAGCAGGACTAGGTTCCCTTAGAGACCTGTTGCAATGCTTGCAAACAAGAGGAAATATCCTCATGCGAAGGAACAATAAGATTTTGATTTGTTTTTTCTTTGATGTTTACTTGGGGTTTTAAAAAAAATATATTGCTGAATTTTTATGCTGTGAAATTGTTGGGGGTTTGTTTCTTTTTGAGAACTTTTGTCATTTGAAACTAAATCTCTGCTATGCTAAGAACACCTCTTGTGTAGAATCATAGCATACCGTATTTACACAAATATAGCACGCCCTGATTTTTCAGACCCCAAAAAAATTAATAAATAAAAAAATAAAACACTAACTTTCAGTCTAAATACTTCTCTTAAACAACGTATTTGTCTTCTTTTACTCGTGATATTTCTCATATCACTTTGATTTTGACTTGAACAATAGATACAAATAAATCTATTTTAGTGATCTGAACTCCACCTCCCAGAAACCTCAGCGGATGATCCCCCATGAGCCTTTGCACTACAGTCAGTACAACTGCAGCCATTTTCTGCCATGGTCTTTATAAGATGCTTCCCTTTGCGGAGTATAGTTTTGCCCTGTGCAGCAGACTGAGCGTTTTGATTGTGTTTTTCCTGTGTTCTTCATTTTCAACGGTTGTCTTCCAGCTCCAACACTTTTGTCTGCCTATGAACCTTTGTTGGTTTGTCGTATAAGTTTGTTTCAATATTAATTATTGTGTTTAGTTTGCTTTAACTCCTTTAAAACACTTTAGCTACACTTTATCTATCCCTGCGTGGCAAATATTTCTGTTAATGAGCCATTAAAAACATTATTTATGCACACCGTTACAGAAAGGCGACACAATTCTATTTATTTGTGATTGCTCCGGACTTGAAATATGGAAAAATGGGTACTTATATTTAAAATATGCGCATTATTGCACCCGCCCACGTTTTGGATGCTTATTGTCGGTTAAATACGGTAATTGAATATTGCCTAGAATCATCATACTCCACCAAATAAATTGGAAAAGAGAAAAATTGGAGAAATTTAAACCAGATGGAGAGCGTGAGCGACCCTGCTGTGTTCTGATATAGCAGATACTGACATGGAACATTATCATACTTTAACATGCACAAATAGTCATGTGCATCCAGACTTGGCCTCCAGACTTGATGGTTCTGTTGCCTCTGCTGACTGGCTTTCGTTCTCTGCCTGGCCTTCTCTCTTTCATCTGCTTGTGATGTAGAAGCACTCACATGCTCACATGGCAATAGAAGAACTTTGTGATGTGGTCGTGGTCATTAGCTGGGCTGCGGGGCTCATCACATGCCAAATACCCTCGGTCTTCTTGCTGGAATAGTTAGCATGTGAGTTTAACATGTTCGTTCCTTCTGGCGGGGGACGTGGAGAGCTAATGACTGCAAACACAGACAAATACATCCTCCAGCTCAAACAAAAGCACCCCGAGAGTTCGTCACACACACACACATCCCGCTGTCCATCAGCATGAATATGCATTCCTACATTGTGATTTATTTTTCAGATGTTGTCTCCCCCTCAAGGCTTGTTGAAGCCTGTATTGAGCTTCTATGTGTGTGTGTCACACTACTCGTTCCTGCTGTTTCATCTTTCCATCAAGGTTTTCCCCTCACCACACTCAGCTTTTCATGGCTCATTTATATATATTAATCTTCCTTAGTCCCAAGAATCTCTGCTAGTATATAAAAATGCTAATTGAATATTAATGATGAGTCTATCAACTGCCCAATACAGACAGAGTTGATATATGTAGATAGACAGCCGGATGGATGGATGAATCAATGAATGGATGAAAGCGTAGATAGATAGATAGATAGATAGATAGATAGATAGATAGATAGATAGATAGATAGATAGATAGATAGATAGATAGATAGATAGATAGATAGATAGATAGATAGATAGATTGATTGATTGACCGATTGATCAATTGATTGATAAATTGAGATTAATTATTTAATTGGTGTGTATTGAGCAAAAGCATATAGTGAGGCTTTTATTTATTTATATATACTATTCATTAAATTACGTTGTACCTTTTATTATGTTATTCTCTCTTATTTTAAATTGCTAAGCACTTTGGTCAGTCTGCTGTTTATTGAAAGTGCTTTTATGAATAAAGTTGACTTGACTAGTGGTCTAACTGAGTACAATAAAACAATGACCTCTAGAAATGTGGAGGATAATGATAGGAATAGAGAATAATGCTCTTGGTGAGCCAGAATTAGAGTTTCCGGCATGTTGTACACATGATAGTTTCATAAATCTCACAGGTTGATCTGTGGATTGTATTTCACTGACATTAGGCGGCTGTGTTCAGCCAAGTAGGGATGACCTCTACGCTATTGGCTGAACCGTTCCCATGGCGATGCGCTGATGGGCTGCAGGTGAATCCAGGGGAAATGAAACGAGGCATAATGACCCTTCGTCAACCGTGTGAGCAACTGGTGATAAATAGAGATGACCTGACATACTTCAGAGGACACGGGCCATACCACACCATCACAATTACAGCTGGACATGTTTCCTACTACAGCTAATATTTGCATAAAGATCTTCTTGCTCTTCTTCTCCCCCGTTTATTGTGTTATCATTACCCCCACAGCGTCTGTCAGAATTTACAGCTCTTTAATGCCCAACGAAAGCTTTTTATAAAGTTGACCTGTACCTACAAATACACTGAGGACAAGAGAATAGACTGTCATATGGGCAGTAATGGATTTGAAGTTGGATTATTTGCTTCTCAGACACTTGAATTCTACCTTTGTGCTGCCCAAATGAACTGCATTTTAGGCCTTGTGTCTTCTAACTTCTTCTTTCATAGTTGGACTACTTGGAAAAGACAAGTGGTTTTAGATGAGTTCAGTAGGCTCATGGGGTCAGTGGATGTTTTATGTTGTTGTTTCATGTGTTTATAGACACACACACACACACACACACACACACACACACACACACACACACACACACACACACACACAGGAATAGAATAGAAAAGGATAGTACATATGGTATGGTATGGTATGGTATGGTATGGTATGTAATACAATAAAATATAATAAAATAGTTTATTATAGTGAACATTTGTGTTATTTATTGAATGTGTGCCCTCTTCCAGATTTCAACTATGATCAGTGCCACTATTACACTGTAAGTAGTATAAAAGTGAAGATTTAGAAGCACTTACTTCTTACTTACCCGTTTTCAAAGTTTAAAAATATTTTTTTAAATACTTAAAATTATTTTTTCACTTTGAAACGTCTCCTGCTTGTCTTATTTGGTGTAACCATCATAAAAAATATATAATGATTCAGTTACCATATTTATTATATTAATATATTATTCCATTAAAAAGATTATGTTTGGGTGAAATTGACTCGTGTTAAAAGTTTAAAAAATGTAAAAATATACTAAAAAGTATTTTTTCGCTTTGAAACGTCTACTGCTTGTCTTAGTTAGTGAGAGTTAGTGTAATATACATACAGTATAAAAATGCTTCAGTTGACACATTTGTAACGCCATGTTTTTGTTACATAGATAATGTTTGGGTCGACAAAATAGAAGTTAAAAAGAGTCAAAAAATCAAATACTCTTTTTCAAAATATTCTTTTCAACAATGAGACATAATACACCGCTGTCTCAGACACACACACACACACACACACACTGTTTCTCACACACAGAACTTTTTCTTTTCTGACACTTATATACTTATATGCACAATAAAAGGCCCCGGGGTCAAATTGACCGGCGAACATTCTTGATGTTCCTGTGAAACAAACATAATATGAGGGTTAAGACAGTAATATATGCGAAATACACTTTAATGACGTTTATAGTTGGCTCACCGAGACTGCAGGGTTTTTTTTTATTTGTTTGTTTTTTTACCTCATTTTTAGTGTAAGTTCTGCAGAGATGAAGACAATTTATCACTCATGAATCCGAAAGTCTCTTTCGATTTGATGAATGATAATGAGTCGGTCTCACACACTCATTAAAGACACTCACTCAATAATCAGTTCATGTTTAATGTGCAAAAATACACTAATTTCATCTTGCGCTTTAAAGGCTTTTTCTTCCTTTACTTTCTTCTTGTTTCCTACTACTACCTCATTTTCTCCTTGTTCAGTTTTGCCTCTTTCCCCTATACGGGATCTCAAGTGAGAGCATCAAATCTCAGTTACAGACAATAAAAGCACTAAACTTCCCTCCTCTTCTCTATACACTATAGGCCTCTACTCTTGAACAAATGCTGCTCTTATGTCCCAATCCTCAAATGGATTTCAGCAAGAGAGAGAAAGCGAGAGGCTTTAAAGCGGCTCTAATCAGCGAACTGCTTAACTTCAGCGACATTTAGCCAGCTTTCTCACACTAAAGTGTGGCCTTCATCAGGCTTAGAAGTTGTAAATAGTTTCTTAACAGAGATGCGGCACGTCTCGGTAATTGTGAGCCCGTGTGTGCACAGACAAACACGTTCACGTTTGCAAATCTTTGTGCTACCGGATGGATCACGCTTCAAGAGTTCGCTGTCGGAACATCTCCAGTGGACAAGCCACTTTTCTCCCTCATCTCTGTCAAGACGCACCCACAAGATTAATTATTCATCAGCACAGACGCATGCTGTATGAGGGAAAAAATTAGAAAAACCTGAGAAAAATAAAATCAAGCCACGACGGGGAAACAAAAAAGAAAAGAGATTTGGGATGGGGATGCTGCATTTCTACAGCTGGATGGTTGTAGTGTAAATACTCAGATTCAATTTACATGCACAAAGAATTAAGCTTTAAAACTTATACGTTTTATTTTATAAGTTGTTCAGTCTCCAGAATACCCAAATAATCCCTTCGCTAATGCGGAATATGTTTCTTTGATAAGATTAGAGGTTAATTTAGTGATTCATTCTAGCTTATTTTAAACTTGAATTCAGATCAAAGATATGTCAAATCTTTTTGCTCAGTATTACTACAAAGTTGTGCTGTCTGCTTCACAAGCTCTTCTGTGTGTGTTCTTTTTTGAATCCAGTACATTTCCACAAATGTAGTATACATACAGTAGTACGCATACATGTAGTATACAAAACAGTTTAGGACAAAATTGCAGTATTAAAAATTTCGTAGTAGTTCTACGCGGCAAAAGATGCACATGGAAAATTGAGAAAATAAAAACAAAAAGACTTAAATTAAGTAAAATTATCTGCCAATGGGATGAGCGTTTTACGAGGTAAGACCGCTTGAAAAAAAGACCCATTTTCTTGAAACAAGCTAATTAATCTTTTACTCTTAATTCTAAGATAGTTAATTTATCTTAATCTATCTTAATTTAGAAAAAAAAAACAAGGTGTAATTACAAGACTTCTGTCTTGTCAAGAATTTTTTTTTTTGCAGTGTAGTAGTTTTAGTAATTATTTAATGTTTAAGTAATTATAGGAATGTTAAAAAGTATTTAAAAAATTATTTTTACTTAAATATTTTAATTTATTTAAAAAATAAAAGAAAATGAACACAGCTTTTTTTAGACACCTAACTAGGATTGAACTCTGTTTAAAAGCAAAAACGTACAAAACAAAGAAACCTATAAAAAGTGACTTTTATGTAGGACGGGCTAAAAATTTGATACTCAACTGTATTAAAGGTTGTACATTCGCTTTAATGTATCAAACAATAAAGGTCGTAATGACGCTTTTAATGACAGCGGCTTTATAGTGCGTCATGTTAGTCCATTTTCAACAGTGCGTCTCATTTAATTGTGGCCAACAATTTGGATCATATTAGAACTGGATAATGAATTTATAATCGTGTTTATATATTAGTTTAATTGTTGCACTCTTTTATGCAAGACTATGATGCAATTTGCGGAACTTGGTACCTATGCTGAATTTATTTTAAATGCACTATTTTTTTTGCGTGTGAACAAGAGATTCATCACACCACATCAAGTCACGGATTGATAACAAATCTATTGATGAAATATAATAAATTTAACAAAGTGCAATGTTTAAGTTATTTTACTTGGCCATATAGAAACGATTTTTTTTAGAAAAATAATTCAATTTAAAAAAAATGTATTCAAATATACGTAGTTAAGATAAAGAACAAAGTGTGTGTGTGTGTGTGTGTGTGTGTGTGTGTGTGTGTGTGTGTGTGTGTGTGTGTGTGTGTGTGTGTGTGTGTTCATCTAAGCTTTGAAGCTTGGATCAGTTCTTGCAGATGGAGGAGAGGATTATTGTTGGTGGAGATTGTGTTTGGTGCTGTCATGAAGAATGATGACATGTGTCAATGAGGCCGAATCTAAAGCCTTTGTCATTCTGTCACATATGAGGTCGAGTTTTGACCTGAAAAGAGCTGTGCATGATTTCAGGGTCACAATCTTTTTTTTTCTTTGGATGTTAGTGCAGATCCCAGCTGGATTCCTGACAGGTGTACAACAGATCCGTATGATAAATGGTCACGGGTTATGCATAAGTACCGAATTTTCTGGACTAAAAGGCACACTTAAAATTCTGACAAATGTATAAAAAGTAGGTGCGTCTTAAAATGCGAAAAAAATGTGTGTCTTTTATGCGACAAAAGGTTCGGAAATTGACGATAATCAGTTATAAACTGCGAATTATAGTCCGGAAAATACGATACATTTCAGTTCCAAATTTGATGTTTGTCAAACAAATAAAGTGAGCAGAATATTTTTTGAATTATTCTAGATCAGTAAACTATTGGTTGTATGACACATATAGGCTTTATAGTGTTCAGTTATATTTATTTATTTTCCACTTTCATAAATTTCCTATAGTGTAAATTTTTTTATAAATAGTCTCTTCTTCAACTGGAAAACTGAAGCCTATATCAGTACCTCTGGGTCTGAAGGCAGAACACACACACACACACATGCACACAATATTGGTGAACGACCAATCACAGAGCGCACACGTGTTCACACTCTCGCATCTGTAGGTTAAATGAGCAATAAAATCCCAATTTTCATGAATAGCCGTTTCTGGACTGTGGGAGAAAACCAGAAGAAACCGTCTTGAACACATCAAAATTGGACTCTTTTGGCATCAAAATAGTTAAAATGTGTCGTTTTGTCATGTTCCATTTACAAAATGGTGTAATTTTAGGCCAATTCTGGGACAGTTTTAGACCATAAATATTTGGTGACTGACAAAGGTTTAAGAAAAGATTATGACAGTTATTGTTATAAACATGTACACATATGTACAACCTGTTATTTTTTTGTCATGTGCTTGTGCGGTCATGATCAAAGAGTACGTGCAGAAGAGCGTATGTAGCAAACACCATATTTACAATGTGATGTACTGAAGAACGTTACACAGAGTCAAACCCTTAAAGTCACAGCAATTATTATAATCTTCGTTTTTTTTATTTTATTTACAAGTTCTTAAAACTCAATACAATTATTACAATAGCAATATAATGTTTTAAGAACATGTGCATTGACTGAGACGTTTAACATCAATTTTTTGCACATTGTTTTGACATTTTTTGAAAAAGAGAGAAATTTTTAATCAAACGTTTTTTCCCATTTCAGTAACAATAATAGTCTTCTTTGTAGCATTGAAGCTTGTAGAGCTTGTTGAATTGATTATTAATTGTTGACTTGATAAAGTTCCGTATTTCCATCAGCATTCACTTTCATTCGCAGCACACAAGCGACACACACTGCTTACTTACAAATGAGGAGCATTGGAAGCAAATTGACATAAAAGGAAAGACTAAATGCAGAAATACACAAGGCACTATAAAGTAATACAACCAGACGGAATGTGCACAGGGTTTTTTTTAAACTTGAGAGTTAGTTAAGCACTGTTTACAGAGTATTGAGAGTAACAAGTCACTTTAAAGAATGAAATGTTCATTTGTCTGAGCATGTGCAAAGCAAACACTGTATTATTTGTAATCTGTATTCTGTTTATGTTCTCATTTTATTTAAATTGACAATTAAGTAGAATGTTGTCCTAAAAAGGCAACAAATATCAGGCTTGCTGTACAGTAGGTAATACTTATTTAGACTTTTTATTTAGGGACTTTGGAATTTGTCCCAATTAAGCAGTAGCTGTTCAGAACAATATGTGTCCCAATTAACCAGAAACTAGTTTTCAGAGCCTGAATTTAATCCACAACCTGTGGAAATCCAGTGTCAAAAAGCGATTTACTTTGTGTGGGGAAAGTTGCTTAAAATGAAAATGTGTTACAGCTGTTGCCAGGGTTACCACCATACACACTTACCTGCCAGTGTGTGACAAATGTTCACATGATTATGTATTAAAAGAAGCAATTTTTTTCTTCAGTTATGACTTTATAGGTACAATAGCAGCTCTAGATGTATCATATACACTACTCTTCAAAAGATTGGGGTCACTTGAAAAATAAAATGTGACTTTTCATGGAACACACACAATTGTCTAAGAACAAGGATAAACTGTCAAGTTTCACATTTACAGCTAGTTTAGTTAATTTACCACATTAGCAATGTATAGAGTGTATTTCTGATTAGTGTAGTTATTTTAATTGACAAAAACAGTGATTTTCTTTTAAAAATAAGGACATTTCAAAGTGAGCCCAAACTTTTGAATGGTAGTGTACTGTATACACGATATAAATGTGCATATGCGTATTTAAACTCTCTTTTACACTCATGTCATTATAAACTTGAGCACAGCTCACGGTGTTCCTCTGTTTTAGCTGGCGACATGGGACGCTGATCGTGGACTGAACGGGACCCTGAGGGAGAGTCGAGCGGAGCACGGGATGCAAGGAGTTACTCTGAAAGTGGTGACGTTACTCGTGAGTACAGCAGAATCTGTGGTGTAGTGTAGTAGGACAGTCATTATGGAGTACATGATTGAACGATGACTGCTGGTTAAACCAAGCTTAACCTAATCTTAAATGTGATTCCGTAGTATTTTCCAGAACCAACAAGTTGTGTGATTCCGCGGAGCATGTACATGGAATAATCACATCAAGCACTTTAGCCCTGCAGCCAATCATTGCTTGACAGGAACGTTAATCCAGGAGCGATGAACATTATTCCAGGAACATGTCCTACTTGTGTCAAAATTATAATAATAATACAAAAAAATAATAATACTGTACAAAAATTGTTGCCGTTTATGATACACGTTTTATACTTACTTGTTACTTTACAAGTGTCACTGTTTCTCCCGTGTCTTTTTGTTCTTTTATTAACCCTCCTATTATGTTTTGGTCTATTTGGCCCGTTTTCAAAGTTTTAAAAATGTTTAAAAAATGCTTAAAAGTATTTTTTTCACTTTGAAACTTCTCCTGCTTGGCTTCTGTGGTGTAATCATCATATAAAAATTGTATGATTCAGTTCACGTATATGTAACACCACGCTACATGTTTATATTACAAAGATTGTGTGTGTGATGAGTGTGAGTTGAGACAATGGTGTATTCTGTCTCATTGGTGCAATGAAACAAAGAGTATTTGATCCTTCTGACTCTTTTTAGCTTCCATTTTGTCTGAAGTGTCAAATTGACCCAAACATTATCTTTGTAACAAAAACATGTAGCGGGCGTTACAAATATATCAAATGAACCATTTTTTGTTTAAATGTAGATTACACAACAACTAACACAAGCAGAAGTTTCAAAGTGAAAGAATCCTTTTTATTTTTTTATTTTTAAACTTTAAACACGCGTCAATTTTACCCGAACGCTATAGGAATGTTAATTGTTTTTTTTTATTTTCCATTTCTTAGTCTCCAATTCTAGTTCACCATTGTGTGTCCAGACTATCTTGAGCCTGTTTTTGAGCGCACCGGGCTTGTCTCACAAACAGTCAATCTTGTTTGGCCATGATGTTCCTTACTGCAATTTGCCCTGGTGAATTTAGAGAGGTAATTTCTGCCCAATGAGGCAACGCCGGCTTTCCTGGCCATGGTTTAACAGGTTGGTCGAAGCACTTCATTTAGATTAACCTGAGACCATCGAGTCCCAGCTGTCACTGGTAAAAATGTGGCATCAGTTAATGCTTTGAATGTGACAGAGCTCTTCTCCCACAAGCCACAGCGGAACAGGTGGATCTGCTGCCGAATTGAAGTTTAACGCTGTATTGAATTTTTGGTTTGCTTGAAGTTACGCTCGAGTCTCTGAAGTCGTCTTGCTTTACTTAAAGTGAAGTGTGAGATGGATGCATAGATAGATAGATAGACAGATAGACAGATAGACTGATAGATGGATGGATGGATGGATGGATGGATGGATGGATGGATGGATGGATAGATGGATAGATAGATAGATAGATAGATAGATAGATAGATAGATAGATAGATAGATAGATAGATGATAGTTAGGATGAAGATAGATAGATAGATGAAGATAGTAGTAGATAGTAGATAGATAGATAGATAGATAGATAGATAGATAGATGGTAGATGGATGGATGGATGGATGGATGGATGGATGGATGGATGGGATGGATGGATGGATGGATGGATGATGGATGGATGGATGGATGGGTGGTGGCTCGGTGGGTGGGTGGGTGGGTAGGTGGTTGGTTGACGGGTGGGTGGGTGGGTGTGATGGATGATGGATGGATGGATGGATGGATGGAGGATGGATGGGTGGGTGGATGGATGGATGGATGGATAGATAGATGTTTGTTTGTTATGATAAACAAAAGCAAGCTATGTTTTTACAAAGATCAAAGCTTGAATAACTGTATTATAGAATTAAATATTATAGAATAACACAAATGCATCATTTACCAAGCAAACGTTCCGTGTCTTTGCTGCAGGAGGAACCCTTCGTCATGGTGGCTGAGAACATTCTGGGTCAGCCCAAAAGATATAAAGGATTCTCCATTGATGTTCTGGACGCCCTGGCCAAAATTCTAGGCTTTAAGTATGAAATATACCAGGTGGCTGATGGGAAGTACGGCTCTCCTCAGGTCAACGGGTCATGGAACGGAATGATCGGAGAACTACTTGGAAAGGCAAGACATCCACACGATCTATCACATTTAATATTACGAATATTAATAAACAATGTCAATCTTTTCCTTGTATTCCCTTGGAAACCAGAAAGCAGATATGGCTATTTCAGCCATCACAATCACCCCACAGCGGGAAAACGTGGTGGACTTTAGTAAACGCTACATGGACTATTCCGTGGGAATTCTGATGACCAAAGCAGAGGAGAAGCTCAACATCTTCTCCTTGCTGGCACCGTTTGACCTGGCGGTGTGGGCCTGCATTGCTGCTGCCATTCCTGTGGTGGGTGTCATGATCTTTCTGCTCCGACGCGTCCAGTCTGTCCGCTCCCAGAATGCACCTGGGCCTCACCAGCCTGCTTCAGTCACCACCTCCTTCCAAAGTGCCATCTGGATCGTCTATGGAGCCTTTGTTCAGCAAGGTGAGCTGGGTCACGTCAAAGTGTTGCTGACAAGACAGGACCTACGGGAGCGGATGCTTTTATTCTGCAAAAATCGTATTTATGCACAATATATACATTTTTAATATTTCGGAAAGTTCATTGAGAGGACCTGTAGGTTCACAAAGTCTAAAACGCGTGTGATGTGGATTGGTTGTGATCCAGACGTTTTAGAGTAAGATAAATGACTGTGTGATGCCATCTGCATATTCTCTCTCTAACTCTTATCAGTTATTCTGTATCTCTGTTGCTTTCATTTACAGAAATGTAGATCAAAACGCAAGCAATTGCCAACAACTGATTCTCTCTCTCTCTCTCTCTCTCTCTCTCTCTCTCTCTCTCTCTCTCTCTCTCTCCCCAGCTGTTTGCTAATTCCTATTAGTGTGCTTTAGCCCTGAAATTAGATAATAGATGGCAGTTGATACAAAATAATGAGAAAAAAAACAATATTGCACTTATGAAGGTCATCGATCTGGTAAGGTCTGATTAAAAGGCCTTGATATCATTTGGGTCTCTACATTGTCCCAGGGCTTGTAAAAAAATAAGCATCCAAACAATTCTTCCAACTGGTGTGAACCATAAAATCTGGATTTATTTATGTATGCACATTTCATATTGTGTGATGGTCCTTTAATCGTTTTATGAGGTTAAACATTATTTCTGTTTATCTTGATTTAGTACAGTGCTCTTTATCTTCCTTTATTTTACTGTATTAAGCGTTTGATTACATTGTAAAAAGACTTTTTTGAAAAAGAAGAGTTAGTAAGCATGGGCAAAAGTAGGATTCACGTTTAAAGAAATACTTGCATGGATTTTTGTTATCATTTAAATAATTCTGAGCCCTGCTGCACTTTCTGAATTGTAAAAGAGTGGATACTCACTTGACCTCTGACCTTTACAGCTAAAACTTCTAACCTTTTTTCTAGATATGAATCTCTGATCATTCGGCTTAGAGTCCCAAAAGAAAAGTTATTGTCCCTAATGAGCTCCATTGGAACCTGATAGCCCCAGATCCCTCCGTCTCTTTGTCAGTGATGACATTTCCAAGGCCGTGTGTGCTGGAGAGGAATATTCTGTTGACATTTTAGCACAGGCTTATAAGGTGTTGAGCTTTTTCTGGGAAGCCTGTTGACGGGAAAATGAATCTTATTGCTTAGCCGCTGTGCTGTGTCACTGACAAAAAGCGCAAAAAAAGAGATGAGAAAGGATAAACCAGAGAGTTCAGTGATATGGACTCGGGGTCAAGGTTTAGCGGGTTATCCTGATCTGATTTGGTACAGCTTGAAATGCTATATCTAAAAATATCATCTTCCATTGAGGTCTATCCAAACGTCTGACCTAAACGGCTTTTTTTCCTTCTTCTTCTGAGTAATGTGCGGTACAAAATGCCGCATGGGGTTGGGAAGAGGCATCGCTATGTTATGTTTAATGGCAAAAAAGACATTTTAAAACAGCATCGTGACAAAATCCATCCAGGATGTGATTTAAGATGTGATATTTTTTTCTAGGTGGAGATTCATTCCTGAGTTCGATGTCTCTAAGGATTGCAATGGGAAGCTGGTGGCTTTTCACCCTTATCGTCTGTTCTTCGTACACGGCCAACCTGGCTGCCTACCTCACCGTGTCCCGCATGGACAATGCTGTTCGGTAAGATAATCCATCAAACACTACATCTCAATGTCAGGAATCAACATGTCTGACGCTGTTTCCCTTTGATTTGCCACGTTAAAGCTCCATTGTTTTCAAATACATTTTTTTTTGCCTTTGAGCCGTTTGAACTGCCATTTTTGCTACTTGGCTAATCAAGCAGAAAAACAGTCTATGGGTCAGTGTTTTATTGCTCGTTTATGTTAAAACCATCACAAGTGACTGATCTACTCTGATATTATTTAGTTGAACTCACTGAACTTGTTTCTTGGATAAAAATACATTTTTGATATTTGGATTTTTTTATTATATACTGTAGAAACTACTCTATTACAAGTTACAAGTCACAAAGACTTGAGTAAAAGTATCCAATGGAAAGGAATTTACTCGGATGGAATTTAGGCTCAGAAAACACCAAAAAATGTGAAAATCAAGAAATTATTTATTGATGAGGCTTTATTTCCTATTATAGAAACGGAATGTAACATGTTTCAAAGTGGCATAACAAAATTGATAAAAAAAAAAGAACAAACAGTCTCAAACAATCGCAACCGTTAATTCTTGCTTACGTGATTTGGCTCATAAATAGCATCCAGTATATTCAGCATCCTGCAGATGGCGATATTGCCTTGTTCGTCCAAGAAATTAACCGCGGAAGAAAAAGATGCCGACTTGTTGTGCACACTGTAATCACTGTGAATTACACTGCGCATCACAATGTACCGAGTAACGGTAAGTGTCCATTCAAATGTAGCGGATTAAAGAGTACATCAAAAATGTTGTCAAGTAGAGAGTAAAAGTTGCTTGTATTTTTTTGATAGTACAAAGTACAAGTACAAGTACAAAGTAGCTTAAAATACTTCCATTTGCTCAAGTGCCTTAATAAAGAATTGAAGAGGTTCTCAGAATAGGAGAGGTTTGGAAGGTTATTGTCTTCTTCCTCTCTTTATCAATCTTTATCAATCACGTGCTAGTGAATGTAAATGCATTACAAGAGTGAAGGTTTTATAGGTAAATGAAGTATGAGGAATAATCCTGGGACTTGGCTAAGTGGGTCATATTTCTGCACATTAAATCTGATGCGCGCTGAAATCACAGCACGTTGACTGTCTCTTGGAGATCAAATTGGCCCTTCATTTCCCAGCGGGAGGCTCATAGTTCCTGACATTTTCCATGAATTCCACAAAGGTTGGCTCATATAAAACGTAATCCATATACTTTTTCTTTACAGACGCCAAAGCCTTTAATATTTCTGTATGTTCTGAAGGTTTTGTCAGCGCAGGCTGTTGAATTCGCAAGAACTTGTTATAAACATGCACGTTTCGAAAGCGTTTTCCCTGCAATGCAATTTCGTTTTTTAAAACAGCTGTCAGACGGACCAAACAAAGCAACACAATCGAGGCAATTATATCCCAGTTCTAACAAGTGGTAATTTTCTTTTTATTTTTCCACCGTACAAAAAAGGTAATTTCATTTTACTTTTTCACGGCAGAAATAAACGACTTGTCTGCTTTACAACCACCTTCTTATTGGAGTGTGAATTTTCTTAGACAAACTGGTAATGCCATACCTGATGTGCAAATAGCTTCTTCCTGCCTCTGTAAATGTTATCTGTCTGTTCATTGAATTCTGGCTCTCACTTTGGAAAAAAATCTAAGGTGGGAGAAAGGTATTGCATTTTCTGACTCCTCGCTCCCAGCAGACCTGCCGGTTTACCAACAGGAGCTCTGTGGTGGAGCATTATTGGGGAGTTTGTGTGTGTCTGTGAGGGAAAGATCAAAATATCTGGAGGATTATTTCTCCCAGTGACAGCATCCGCAGATGCTATGGTCGTGCTAATCACCTTGTTTGGAAGTGTTATTAACACCAGGCATCACTGCTGGTGTATGATATGCTAGCGTTAGCATGCTGGGAACCCACTGGGGGTCTTTTAAATCTCTCTACGTCAAATGGGATTCAAGCTTGACTAGCGGTCTAGTCCTGAGGTTCCCAAATGTGTGTCTTTACTTTGCCAGCTGCGTCTGATTGGCTACTGGACAGATGTGTAAGAAGTAGCTGAAAACCTTTCTTGAGTAAAAGTACGATAAAGTACTGTAAGAAATTACACCATTACAAGCCAACAATTCCAAAAAGACTTGAGTAAAAGTCATAAAGTATCCAATTGTAATAGAACTGAGAAAAGTATTTTACTAATACTGATTTTAGACTAAAAACACCAGAAGAAGAAATAGAAAAGCGGTTGAAAAATGTAACAAGCAACTGTAAATGTCCGTTCAAATGTAGTGGAGTAAAGAGGAGTACATATACTCAATCAAAATGTAGTCAAGTAAAGAGTAAAAGTTGCTTATGTTTTTGATACTCAGTACAAGTACAAAGTAGCCAAAAATACTTAAGTAACGTGACAAAGTCAATTTAGTCCTTCTAGTACTGTACACCACTGCTACTCGAGAACCCCTCTAATTGTCTACAGAAGGACACCTCTGATTGGCTACTGGAGGACATCTCTGATTGGCCACTGGAGGACACTGCTGATTAACTAGTTCTCCTGTTCTATATACGGCCACTTCAATTTTCAAATCTGCACCCTATTAAAATTCTGTGCATGTGTAATGATGTGTATAAATTGTAGGGCTGCGATTAGCATTTATCTTTCTTTATTTTTCTAAATTGTGTATCATTGACTAGCATGGAAAATAAAATAGAGAGAGCATTTATGTTTAGTTGTGTTTATCAAGAGTTTATTAAGAGCAAACACTTTGTGCAACTATTTTGTTTCGAAGAGAGTTGCCTAGTAGCGACACATCCAGAGGTTTTACTTTCACCAACACGTTATAATTAATTGTGTTACGGGATGAAATTACATCTAACAGTAATGTAATTATTCTCAGCCTTTTTTGTGTGTTTGACCTTGCCGGGTCACTGCACTGATTCTGGTATTTGATGTTGCCTCTATTAGAAGTGTTTGTTTTATGACTCGGGCCTTTTGTAACGTAACGTAATAGAGACTGAAAAACTTCCACATACCTTCCGTATTCTCGACCCAGAAAATCAATAGGCCTGTGCAGCTTCAAAAACTACTTAATTTTTTTTTTCTGACACACTGGATAGAGTGTGTTTATGCGTGTGTGTGTGTGTGTGTGTGTGTGTGTGTGTGTGTGTGTGTTTATTAACAAAATCAAATAGAGTTTAAAGGGAAATCTGATGTTTTGTCACTCGCTCTGATTGCCTTGCCATTAATATTTCGCGCAGCCTTTTTTTCCCCCCTGAATAGATCTGAAAATAATTATTTCTCGCATAAACAGCTCATCAAGGTCCGTTGTACAGATTACGGCATCCTGATTACAACAAGAGACATTACACATTTCCATCTTTCTCTCTTCCAGCTGTGGGACTGTATCACTATAATTAAACTGATTAATTGATCTTATTTGATCATCTCAAGATTAACTATCTGACTCATTGGATCTGCAAATAATTGCTGGAGTCTTGCTAAATGGCCTTGTCAAGGGTGATGGAAGATGCTTATCTCTACATGAAACTGTTCCCCACTGGAAACCAGAAGGCATCTCAGTGGCATCACACAAGGAAGAAAAAGATTCAGAAATACGATCTGTTAAATACGCCACCGAAGGCTGCAGATGGACGACAGCAGATGTGAGAGGCACAGTCATAAAGAAACGTGTTTTGTGTCTTGAGGTTATTAGTTTCCCCTTTATAATTTGGATATTTCATGGGTGCTTTTTTATTCCACCTCCTCTTGTGCTATTTGTCAGATTATAATCGACTGCTTGAGATTTTATGTTCTGAATAGTCGCTCTATGTGTGCAAAAGTTTCCCTGTTCTGGTGACTGTTACACTGCGGCCATTTTTTTACAGCTTTATATCAAGGTTCAAGCTGTAATGATAGTCTTCGATTAAAGTCTTTCATTAGACTCTTATTACCGAATCGATATGCGTGGTGTCAGTGGTTTGGCCTTTGACTCGTCTGTGATTCATAACCAAATTTGAAAGGCAAAGTGCTCTAGCGAGGTGAAGGACGCAGTGTTTGGGTTAAAAGTCACTCGCTTCTGTATAATTTGAGTTTATTTTCGTCATTTACTGAATGGAAAGTTTCTGCGGATTTGTTTCGCCATCTTATCCTTTAACCCTAGGACTTTGAAGGCCAGCTTCGTCGTGTGGCACATTTTAATTCATTTGAACTTTTGTTTAAATGTATTTACTTTTTATGAATTAAATTAATCAGAATTTTTCTTGTTTTTTAAAAGTATCTATTTTTGAGATTCATAGTAATAAAAGCATGTACGAGCTGGTTTACATACGCACAAAATAGATGCTTTTGAGATGAGTATGGTGTATCTTGTTGTTTATTTTTGCAGTTTGTGTACTTAATATAGTTATTAAATACAAATTAAATTATGATTTGGATCGGCTATAATAAAAGTGCTTGATTTAATGGGCCCCCGGTCTCTTTGTACTGGAAAATACAAGTCCCGAGGTCAAAAAGATTAAGAACCAATGATTTAAACTGCACAATTTATATAGAGAACAAAGTGTGTGTGTGTGTGTGTGTGTGTGTGTGTGTGTGTGTGAGGCGCAATCCTAATTTTTGATCGATGAATCATTCACACATGACAGACAGGTTGTGAAAAACGCTGTGTTCTAAGCCTTTATGTAATTTGAAGCATGTAGATATACTTGTGCTGATTGTTGGAACAACAAATTAACAAATGAAGTCGTTTGGCACAAGCGCGCAAACAGTGGCAATTTAACAAACACATTTTGAGCATCAGGCATCAATAACTCTTGGCATATACTAATTTTCTAATTTGATGTTTTGCCACATGCTGTTAATATTTGTCTGGTTCAGTATTGCATGCTTTTATTCCAATAGTTAAAATATTTAAAAAATCTGCACTGTACTGTCTACTTCTTACATTTTAAAATGTTACTACAATGTAATTTCAGTCCATGTTGGGATCAATCTAAAAAAAAATATTCAGATAAAACGCGCCATACTGTATAAACACGAATCATTCTGTCACCATATTGGTTTGTACGTGATCCATCGCACCTGAGCATCAGCCAATGAAATGCCTCAAAGAGCTTTGAGAACCAGCTGCTTTTGTGACTGAACAAAACATATTGGTGAATATTCGATGCATGTTAAGTGCTTAAATTATGTTATTTTGTTACGTCACTCCAATAAATTACTCTTCTACTTGAGTAATGATTGTGACTTCTTTTGACAGCACTGAAAACTATGCATAACATTTATTTCTGTCAATTTTTTTGCTTGTGAAAACAGGAGCTTTCAGGACCTTTCCAGACAGACCGAGTTGAACTATGGGACGGTGAGGGATTCTGCTGTGTTCGAGTACTTCAGAGTGAAGGGCACAAATCCTCTGGAGCAAGACAGCACTTTTGCAGAACTATGGAGAACTATCAATAAAAATCAGGGACAGGACAACTCTGTGACCTCTCCCGCTGAAGGCATCCGCAAGGTATGTGAGAGAGTAATACCCAGAGTAACAAATGAGCTCGGAAGATTGAAACTTGCCTCAACATTTTCCAAAGAAATGAGAACCATGCAGAGAATCCTTTCCCTCAAATAACATAACACAATCTCTCTCTCTCTCTCTCTCTCTCTCTCTCTCTCTCTCTCTCTCTCTCTCTCCCTCTCTTGCTCCATTGTCTTCATTCCTCTATATTTCTCTTTAGCGTAGAGAGCTGTCCATGGTGCTGAATTTGAAGTTGTGGTGATCAGTAAAATGTGTCTAACATTTCTTTGAATTACCAGCTGCTTCCCTTAGTGTTGAGTAAAATATAAATTCTACAGCATGTTTGAGAAAGACTTCCATTATCAGTATCACACACACGTAAAAAAATTCCGGGAGAATGGAATTTAATTGAATGCTTGTGAGCCTTTTCTCACCATATACGGATCCAACCTTCACATAATGTATTATCTTCTCATGTTGTTTAAAAATATACGTACTTGTATTTAAAGTTGACACTTGTTTTGTATTACCCAAAGTAAACCGGGACCAAATCCATGGATGACTTCCCTGTAGTTCTTTATTTTGGTTACATAACTGTCTTTTAAACTAACCATTCCTTTATTTCAAAAATTAAAATACTCATTTTGCTGTTTGTAGCTGCATGTAATTCCCCAACCAGATCACATTTTCTTTGAAGAGAAATGTTCTCACATGTTTTTCACACTCTTGCACACTGTTCTTTAATGTCAGATAAGTGTGTATTCATCACTGTACACGTGTCATGAGGGATTTCTCTTTCTGTTTCTTTCAGCTTTTTTCTGACAGTTTTTTTAGGAAAAAATTATTAGCTTATTCTTTTGTAGGTATTTGAAATAGCTAATTACATACATTTACTTTTTTTTTTTTTGCATTTTTATAGAATGCAGTAGTGCTTAAGGTTAGATAATTTATTAAATTTATCATAATAATGTAAAATATAAATAGTTTAATTGATAAATAAAAATAGCTAAATAAAATAGTAATTTATAATAAAAAAAAAACATTTAAAATATATTATAAATCAATATAGGTCAGTTGGCTTATTGAGTATAAGTTAAGAATTGTATGATAGTTAAAACTTCATGGCCAGTTTTCTGTTTATTTTTAAGGCTCATGTTTTGTTTTGTTTTGTTTCTTCTTTGATTGTTCTTATATATAAAAAAAAAAACAAAACTGTCACAACAGTGTAGCTGCAATTGAGGCCGAGTTTAAAGGAGAGAGAACTGAAGATGGACGCTAGTGCTGCTTTATTTAGTCCTCTTAAAAAATGTCCCAAGAGATTGAGGAAGAACGTGGGGAAGACTAGTTTCCAGAAGCGCAGCGAGTTCAAAGCCATCGCACGACTTCCAGAAAAACAAACATCTTTCATTTTGAATGACGTCTGTGACCTGACGAGACGAGAGCGGAGTGAGTGATAGGGAAAGCTGATGCTTCAGGATGCGTTTATGGCATCGTTATCAAAACACACACACAAATCTGCAAAAAGAAAGAATAGTGGTAATAAAGCATGTGTGTGGTTTCTCCTTTAGGTGAAGCGAGAGTCGTACGCCTTCCTCTGGGACATGGCAGTGTTGGAGTATGCGGCTCTGACAGATGATGATTGTACGCTGGTGGTCACGGGAAACAGCATGAGTAGCAAAGGATACGGCCTAGCTCTGCAGCACGGAAGCCCCTACAGAGACCTCTTCTCGCAGAAGTAAGTATTTCCCTTCCAAGCACATGCACCCAATCAGATCATGAAGAATGATGCCTAGCGTTAGACTCGCTGAGGGATAGACGCCATCGCTCCAGTCATTCCAAGTCAATGTCAAGCTCTGAAGGTTTGCAAACATCACACCGCGTGACCATGATGGATTGTTTCTGCATTCATTTCATCATTTGTCCTTTCTTTCATTTACATTGCATTTTTTTTCTTGGCAGATGGCATTTTTTTTTCTTCTCAGCATTGTGCCGGAAGATCCATGAATCGTGTTGACTCGCCAGTGTCTGCGTTTATCTTCATTCCCTCCCATCCGTTCTCCTCTTCACCGGCTTTGAAACACCTCACCCTGAAGCCCTTCATTTGTCTGAGTGTGATTTGCATTCATATTTGCGACTGGTGTCGACACTGTGCTCACATAATAACTCGCTGTAGCTGGGTAAACTCATTGGGTGTTAATAATGCATGTTCCGGAAGCATCTAGGGTTTAAAATGCATATTTTGCATCAAATTCCCTTTGATAAATTCCGTCAACTAAATTGTAACATGGTTATGTTTAAACAGACGTTTCTTTTTAACCTTTGACATTTATCATCGCATATTGACTTTCTTCTTGGAATTCTTATGCATTAAATCAATAATTGAATATCTCCTGCTCATAATGAATGTTCCTGGCATATAGTGGTGATGAAGGATTGTCAGCAAGACGCCATGTTGCTCATTTAATTACTCTGGGCTTTTTATAAAAATATATGATGTTATATTATTATTTTATCATAATTAGATTTTATTATTATAAAATCTAAAATGTTCCTTTTACTTTAAATATCTGACGTGCGGTACAACCAAAAATATAAGTATAACCAAAGATAAGTTTTATTCAAGAATCATATATTTTTTATTAATATGTTGAATATTTTTCATATCAGTTCAATAAATTTTAATTTAATAAATGTTAATTTAAATTGTAATACATTTTCATTTGATACATTTTAACCTAACATGTATTATAAGCATTCAGTTTTGTCTATCAAACAAGCAAATTAAATTTCACATTTTTGTGAAATACACTACTAACAAACAATGAAATACACTATGTAGCGTTAAAGATACATTTAGTGAATAAAAGTGTGTGTCTGTGTGAGTTATAGAAATACTATAGATATACTATACAAATATCAATAAATGTTCTTTTTACCTGGCATATATGATATGTGTGGTATATAAGATATTTAACCAAAAAGTATCTTAGTTTCTACAATCAAAATTGCTTTTCATTTGTTGGAATATTTTTTTATTTAGGCTCAATGCATTTTAAGTTGATACATTTTCCCTAAATAAATGCTAACTAATATATTAAAACATTTTCATTGGATACATTTTTAGCCACACATTTGTTGTGAGTGTCAAATAAGCACATGTAACATTCCCCTCAGGATCCTGGACTTGCAAGAGAAGGGAGATCTGGACATCCTGAAGCAGAAGTGGTGGCCCAGGAAAGGCCGCTGTGACCTGGACAAGCATTCGGAGCCCCACCCAGAAGGCCGCGCCCTGAGACTACACAGCTTCGCAGGGGTCTTCTGCATCCTGGCCGCTGGGCTTCTCCTGGCTTGTCTAGTGGCGGCTCTGGAGTCGTGGTGGAACGGGCCACGCTGCCAACGGGCTCAGCCCAAAGAGGTGACCCCACAAGCGGCCAAACTTCGGCCAACCCCTGCCCACCGCGCCCAGGACTGTACAGCCACTGCCACACTCTACTTTATGGATCCAGATGCCACTGACGCAAGCCCTGATTTAGTCGAGCTCCAGTACACGCAGCTATAGGTGTGAATATACAAATCCACTGCTTCACCTTTGCTAAAGTGTTGCCAAAGAGAAGGCAAGAGGGAAGGGGTAGGGAGCCAGTCAAGAAGGCATGAGAAAATACAAAACATAATAGTGCATTACCATTCATCCAACTGGTCGATCCACACCTCAATCTTGGTTTAGAGATTTAAGATTTAAGGCAAAGGAAATACCTGGATCCCTAAACTAAAGTGTGTGCACTGAAAACGACTTTTTGACTTTTGTGTAATGGTTCTACAGTTACTCTTGCGTCCTTGTCTCCTCTCCTTCTCTCTTTTCCCTTTGGTGATATTTTGAGCCAAGTCAAGCACTTTGGTGAGAGCAGCTGCTCCTAAAACTATGATGATTGTTCACCGTCGTTCAAGGTAGCTGGGCTATGTAATGACCAGAGGTGTAAATATTACCTGAAGACCATACTTGAGTAAAAGTGTGGATACCTTACTGTAAAAATTACTCCAAGGTTTGAGAAATAGTTGTAAAGTATTCCATTTAAAAAAACAAATATTTCACTTTTTCTTCATTTGAAATTGGGCTCAAAAACCAGCAAGAAATGTGAAAAACATTATTTATGAGATTTTATTGTGAAAAAATGTGAAAAACTTTATTTATGAGACTGTATTTCCTAATGTAGAAATGCAATTGAACACTTCAATGTTTCTAAAATACACAAAAAAGACAAAAAGTCACTCTCAGTCAAACTCAAATGGGCAAAAATTTGCACTAATTACCACTGGCCAATAAATTAACAGCGGTAGAAAAAGTTACCGACTTGTCACATGACATCACAATGTAACAAGTAACGATAAGTGTCCATTCAAGTGTAGTGGAGTATAGGGTACAAAACTTCTATCCAAAGTTATAAAAGCTGCTTATATTTATAATACTGGTTACAAGTACAAAGTAGCCAAAAATACATAAGTAGTGAATCCTTTTATTCAAGTATTGGTCATGTTGGGATTTTTTAATTACTTTTTTTTTGCTAACAACCGGACTAGTTTTGCACCCAGTGAGATGAGAAAGTCACGATGGGTCATTTTTTACCAAATTTGAGACAGCGTTGCTTTCACCAGCTGCTTGTTCTTGCTTTACGGTGTTTAGAAAAGTCCTGCCACATGCCTTTACAGCTTTCGTGTTTATTTTGCTAATTTAATCCCCTAGCTGTGTTTGGTTAATGCATTATAAGCGTAGAAAGCCATTGGTCATCGATTTGATTGTACTCTTAAACGCAGAATTTGTTCTGGCAAGCAATAAGAACCACACCGTAACCAACTTGACCGATATTTTTTTTCCGATTGTTTGATTCCTCTCTGTGTCGTCTTATTGCAATTATATGCCAATGTCCAGGCAGTCACAGCTTCTCTATGGTCTCATGCAGGATGCTAAAGGCTGCACTCTGGAGATGGCGTCTGGGTCATTGGCATATAATGAAATTACAACTGCTGCAGGATGCACACGGGACGTTTGGCCAGAGAGAGAAAGAGACTGGGAAGACACGCAGGCTTTTTACACAGGTCAGCAAAGACCTGGGCAGGGATGGATGTCAGTGGTGTGGGTTTTTAGGGTGACATGCGTCATGGCGGAGCAGGATAGCGCTCAGCAGCCGCCTGCGTATCTAAATAAATCAGGCTTTATATGTGGATGTGGGTGGTGAGGTAATTATGACTCACTCATGCATAGAATTACATGTGAAAACTAAGTGGTGAGAAAGAGAGAGCGATTAATTCATTCAAATTGCATAGATTAATACATTTCACCACTCTCTGTTTAGAAGCTGAGATGTGATTATTTTATTCATGGACTCTCTTTGCCAAAGCTGCACTAACTGGAATCCCACTGTGTGCCTGTCCATTACCCTCCGCATGTTCATCCAACTCATCTGCTCGTCCTTCATCAGAACACCCGCTCAGTGGCCACACTGATGTCCCAATGCATTACAAAGTGGCTTGGAGAAGACCACCGGCCTCTGACAGAGGTGTGAAGAGTAGCTGAAAACCATATTTGAGTAAAAGTATGGATACCTTACTGTAAAAAATACACCAATGCAAGTTACAAGACACCAATTCCAACATGACTTGAGTAAAAGTCGTAAAGTTTCCTATTTTAAAAGAACTTTTGTGTTTTACTCATACTGAATTTAGGCTCAAAAAACGCCAAGAAATGTGAAAAATAAGAAACTCTA
The DNA here is from genome assembly GCA_028031935.1 of Paedocypris micromegethes. Lineage (NCBI taxonomy): Eukaryota > Metazoa > Chordata > Actinopteri > Cypriniformes > Paedocypris > Paedocypris micromegethes. Next base: position 23,302,327 of record CM051497.1, on the reverse strand, counting down.
TTTATGAGGATTTATTTCCCAATGCAGGAATGAAATTTAACACCTCCGTGTTTCAAAGTGGCAGAACTAAATGGATAAAGAAAGAAAAAATGTCAGTCTCCGTTGAACTCAAATGAGCAAGAAAGTGCAAATCCACATTCACGTGATTTAGCTCATGAATAGCATCCTGTACCTTCAGCATCCTGCAGATGGCGATATAACCTCGTCCAACCAAGAAATGAACCACGGTAGAAAAAGATTACGGCTTGTCGCACACAATCACAATCTAACGAGGAACAGTAAGTGTCCATTCAAATGTAGTAAAAAGTACAAGAACTAAATAAAAAATGTAGTCAAGTAGAGAGTAAAAGTTACTTACATTTTGAGACATAGTACAAAGTAGCCAAAAAAAATCCATTGACTCGAGCACTTTCACCACTGATTGTTTTTCACCGTGTCAAAGCCCCAAATCGGGAGCTTTTTTTAATGGTGAATTAATGCATTTTTAATTAGTTGCACAGCTCTAATTATCTCTCCATTGATCTTGTGAATGCGAGACGCAATCTCCCAGTACCATCTCTAATTACTTGTAATGCTGCGAATGTACAAAACACCAAACTGACTCCTTGGTCCTGACCGGCCTGTTCTAGGAGACCTCAAAGACCCTCGCCGTCGGGTTCGCCTTGCCAAATTGACTTGTGCAAATGTTGAGGTGATTAACCAAACATGAATGTAATGGTGATCAGTGTGGACTGACGTTCATTGGAATTTTAGAAGAATTATGTCCGTCCTCATCCATCAGCACTAAGGAGGATGCATGGCATGCCAATGTAATGCTGCCCGGGAAACGTAAGCAGTTAGCAGCCTGTTAATGTCGGCGTGATTCTTCCATTAAGTGGCATCGCCAGCGCATGACCAAAGCTATTTCACGCCGATGCATATCAAAGAACGAAGAAATACTTTTTCACCGCTCCTCCCGACTCTTTAAATCACACAAGCTTGTGTTTGCAATTCAATTCCCCTGCCAGAGTGGCATTTGCATCCTAGATTTATTTCTTTTAGCACATCCAAAAAATACACCGGTACTTGTGAGTTGGAGGAGCAGGTGGGAAACATCGATTTTATTCCATGTTTCGCGCGGTGATGTCGGTGATATGTGCCGTAATTGGCATCATTTATCAAGCCTGATCTTATTGTTGGGTAAACACCTTCTGCTCTTTCACGAGAGATGGAGTTTACGTCTACACCACCTGACTCACTCGCACCACTCACCTGTGATCTTATTTTCACGTATTGTCTTTAGTTTCTTTCCTCCCCGTCTGTTCTTGCTCGAGTCCTCGTCCGCATTTTGGCTTTTCATCTCTCACTCCTCTTTGACGCACCAACAGCTTTCATCTTTCTCGGGCATGGCGCTCTGTCAACGCCTTCTCTCTCTGTGCTCCCCAGGACAAAGAGGTGAATCTGGAGCAGGTTCACCACCGTTTGAGTGGGCTGATGGAGGACGACCTGGCACACAAGCAGCTCCCAGGTCAGTCTCTGGAGATCTCTGCCCTGGACATGGGCAGCATGCGGCCACAGCCCAGCTCCCAGGAGGTCATGAGAGATTTCCCCCCTGGGGGTCTGTCCGTGACTTCCTTCCTCCAGGAGGGTCCCGGGCTCGGCCGCGTGCCAGGACGGAGCCTCCCCCTCCCCCTCAGCAGTTCCACTCTGCCCACCTCCATGCGCTGCAAACACCGAGCACCCAACGGCGGCCTGTTCCGCCAGAGCCCTGTAAAGACACCTATGCCCATCTCTTACCAGGCAGTGCCCGGGGGGCCCATCCCAGAAGCCATTGATCCCAGCCACGGGACCTCTATCTGAGCTGACCAATCACAGCATTCTTAAAGACTGCCAACCAGCCCATAAGAGAGATGGGGGAGCGCGGATCAGGTTTGAGTGCATTTATACAATGAAATACATACTATAATGGATATTGTTTTTTTTTTCTTGTTTGTTTGTTTGTTTTTTGCAATTAAGATAAAGCATATGACTGTGAGACGCTGACTTTCCTTGACTGTAAATATTTGTATATAATGAAGACAGCAGTGAAGTCAAAGTGTATTTTCAATATTCATGATTTTTTTGAAGTTGAGTTACAAAGAAAAAAAAAATATGACATACAATACAGACTGTTTGAATGGCTTTGTAAATTTGGTTTTAAAATAAAAAGAGAATTCCTCGTGGATGTTTTCTAAGTGCCACACAAAGTATTTTCATTTTCATTTGACGTAAAGGAGAACTGATCTATTTGAATTCTCTCTCTCTCTCTCTCTCTCTCTCTCTCTCTCTCTCTCTCTCTCTCTCTCTCTCTCTCTCTCTCTCTCTTCTCTGTCTCTCTCCATCTTTTCTTTTTCTCTTTCTCTTTTCTCTTCTCTCTCTCTTTTCTCTCTCTCTATCGTTCTCTTCTCTCTCTCCATCCTTTATTTTTATTCTCTTTCTTTTTTCTCTTATCTCTCTCTTCACTTTCTCACCCCGTCTCTCTCTCTCTCTCTCTCTCTCTCTCTCTCTCTCTCTCTCTCTCTCACACACACACACACTTGCATTTATGTCATAGTGGGGTCCCACCATTGACTTACATACAAAACAATACGTAGGTTCCCTGGCCCTAACCCCAACAATCAAAATATCTCAATACAAAAACTCCCTCAAACAGGCTTTTAAAGTTGTGGGCCCCAGCCAAAGGTCCTCACAAGTGCCCACAGGGCCCCACTTTGTGCTAGATGCCTGTACACACATATCAGATACAACAGTTGTCTTTTAAGAAAATAGTTTGGATTAAATGTAAACAAATGGAGCAAAATCATTTGAACAAGTGGAAGTTCTACTCTGAAACATGGTCACTTGTACGTTACGAATGTGTGCGTGTGAACTGTTCTCAATGCTTTTCGTAGAAGTTTCAGAAAAAGGGCCAGATTATACAACATAATTGGGTTTTTACACTGACAGGGTAAATAAAAGTGACCATTTTTAAAGCCTTTATCTGTTCTCTGTTCCTGAAGATGCTATGTTGGTGATTTGAAAATGTTAGAGGGAAACCAGTGTTTGACATTCATTTGATTCAAAATAAACTTTTTTCACTAAATATTTCCTGCATTGGTTTATTACTGAAACTTTATTCTCATAGAACTAGTGTGATGTTGTCTTGCTCTTATTGTTCGCCATTTGTTTGTCACATTTGTTCCCTGAAATCAATAAATGTGTTTCTAAAATACTGTAATATAAAATCTACAAAATATAAAAAATGCTTGAAAACATTTCTAGAAGGCAAAATTTACACAACATGTGAAAATCACAAGACTAAAGTTAAATACTGTTGTGATAAATATATTTATGATTTCTAGAGTAAATTACACAACCAGTTTTTTAACAATTTTTCTATATTAATACGTTCATTTTCTGTTCTCTGGGTCACTTGAATCACTTGAATCTGTTGCCAACCAGATCAGAGTCACAGACTATGCCACCTAGCCGCCACATTTTTGTTAAAATCAAATGTTTTTTTTTTTTTTATTTTTAAAGAAAGTTTAAAAGGACATAGTAAAATGTGTCTAAGCCACCACGAGTTAAAGCCCTAAATACAGAATAACGACTACATTTTGAGCTATGCATAATTTGTGAGACTTTGTCGTTTCACAGCATGTTCTAAAATGCCTTCTAGCTTAATGTGTTTTGTTTTGAATGTTCCTGTTCCACATTCAAAGCTTCTGGGAACCTACAACACAAAAGCAAGGGCATTTTACATAGTTTTATAGTCTGGATCCATTAAAAAAACTACTGCATTGGGATTTTTTTGTACTTACTTACAAATAACGTTTAATATAAAGCACCTTTATATCTGTTATGAGGAAATAATTAACTAAACCACTTATTTCAATAAATTTTAACATTGCTAGAATTTAAAATGCTTGCATTTCTTTTTTTTTATATATATATCTGGCCTTCACCCCAGTATGAGTTGGTGATTATATTATTTTTTGATTGATCAATTGTTGATTAATTTAGATTAAGATTTAAATTTTGTGAAGCGCATCGGTCATCTGAAATGTTAAAATTGCTTAAAATTATAAAATTTCTAAATTATCTGATAAAAGATATACGGTAAATTGTAAATGAAAATATATCATTAAAAAGTTGATGTGAACTTGTAATTTCTAATTATGGCAGAATAGCAAGTGATGATAGTGAGTCCATCTAATGTGAGTCCATCACATGGACACGAGAGCCAGGCACAAAAACATCAGTCATTTAAGATTCATTAGCTCTGCACTACTTTCCGAAAATCCAACCAGGGCAAGAATATGAAAGAAAAGGCATATCAGTATGTCGCAAGGGAAGATATTTTATTCCTGATTTTAGACTTCCGCCCGTGAACAAACCCGAGTAGTGCAGACCACAAATGACAAGCCCGGACTCTTATCTACTGTATAGCACACAAACTAGCACCACAACCTTGAGAAGTCATTTTGGTAGATCAATATTTGCCAGACCGAGAGATTGAGAGGCAGGCGCAATACTGTGGCTCGGAAGAGATGGAGGGAATATCAATGCCTACGGGTGAGAAAAGGGAAAAAGCAAGAAATATGGCTGCTGTCGTTTTCTAACCACCATTAGTTTGGACTGATGTTGACAAATTGATCAACTGTGTTTTTCTAAATGGCAAATATCCATCCATCATTAGTGCTGCTTTTTTGATTTCTGGGTCGCAAGGAACTGGAGCTGATCGCTGCGTCTCAGGGTTGCCAAGATGTCAAAAGCTTAATCGCAGATGGTTGCTAGGACCAAGACCTATTATTATAGACTTTTATTGTAATAAAACACTAAAAATAAATCAGTTATTTTAGTTCACAGAATAACATGGCCATTATTATAAAAGCTTCTGCGAGCCTATAACACTAAAGCAAGCATATTTTAGATTGCATTAAGAGTTTAATTACAAAGCACCTTTTTGTATCTGTTATGCAGTTTAATTAAACTTCTAATTTCAATTGATTTGGACATCATATTTAAAAAGAACTGCATTCATTTAATGATATAAGATAATTCTAAAATGTTAATTATGCTTTTTTTTAATGTTATACATATGCAGTGCAGTGTATATATAAATACATATGCAATTAATGTTATTTGTCTCACTAGGGGACATTTCATTGTTTTGCAGCAGCAACATTGGTACAACAAAAAGAGAGTGATGACCTGGTAAAATAACAGTAAAAGTAGCAGTAAAAAACTGTGTAAGATAAATACATAAATAGTTTAACCAACGTGTCTTCTTTATGCTTAGAAAAGTTAGAAAGGAAATGGAGAAAAACTAAACTTGACGTTTTTCGCAGTGCCTGGAATGACAATATAATCGCATATAAACAGGCCCTAATATCCACACGATCTACATATTTTAGTAAACTTATCTCTGCAAATCAAAATAATCCTCGTTATCTGTTTAAAACCGTAGCTCAGTTAACAAAGAAAAAGGGCACAGTAGACTCCGCAATCCCCCCACAGCTCACTAGTGTCGACTTTATCAACTTCTTTAATGACAAAATTACTAATATCAGAATGAAAATTGTATCCACAAATACTAGCCCTCAACTGGTTATACCGGAAATAAACCCACCCGCTGTCAAGCTTAGCACTTTCAAACAGGTCAGCCCTGATGAGCTCACTGAGATTATAGCTAAGACCAAGACGACCTCCTGCTTACTTGACCCTATACCAACTTTTTTACTTAAAGAAGTCCTACCATTAGTTAACGAACCAATCTTGAATATTATAAATTCGTCACTAGTTCTTGGTCACGTGCCACAAGCGTTCAAACAGGCCGTCATAAAACCGCTTATTAAGAAGCCACATCTTGATGCCGACGTGATTGCTAATTATAGACCAATTTCAAACCTTCCCTTTATATCTAAAATTCTTGAAAAAGTTATTTCGGGACAACTCTGTAAATTTTTGGAACAGAACGACAGATTTGAAAAATTTCAATCCGGCTTTAGATCGCACCACAGCACAGAAACGGCACTAATCCGAGTCACCAACGATCTTCTAATGGCATCAGATAAAGGGAACGTCTCACTCTTAGTTTTGTTAGATCTTAGTGCTGCTTTCGACACTGTTGACCATGATATTTTAATACATAGACTTGATCATTACGTTGGTATTTCTGGACACGCGTTAGAATGGTTTAGGTCCTATCTGTCTGATCGCTCTCATTTCGTCCATGTAAATGGAGTCTCTCACCCAGATTTAGTGTTAAATATGGAGTTCCACAAGGCTCAGTGCTCGGCCCAATCCTGTTTGCACTTTATATGCTTCCACTAGGGGACATAATCAGAAAGCATGGTCATAGCTTCACTGTTACGCAGATGACACACAAATTTATATCTCGGCACGGCCTAATGAAATCTCAAAATTTGCAAATATATTAGATTGCTTCAGCGACATTAGTGATTGGATGACAAGTAATTTTCTCATGCTGAACTCAGACAAAACCGAATTATTACTTGTTGACTCAAACTTAAAGTCTGATGCACCCGAATACAGTATGAATCTTAATGGGCTTGAAATCTCATCCTCACCTAAAGTGAAAAGCTTAGGTGTCATTTTAGATAGCAAACTCTCTTTTGAAAGTCACGTGCACAACGTCTGTAAAACTGCCTTTTTTCACCTCAGGAATATCTCAAAGCTGCGTCACATGCTCTCCCGACCGGATGCAGTAAAACTGATACATGCGTTTATGACATCACGGTTAGATTACTGTAATGGTCTTCTGGGAGGTTCTCCTGCTAAACTAATAGATAAACTTCAGTTGGTTCAGAATGCAGCTGCTAGATTACTAACCAGAACAAAAAAATTTAGCCATATTAGTCCAGTGTTAATGTCGCTACACTGGTTACCTGTTAAATATCGCATCCAGTTTAAAATTCTCTTAATCACTTATAAAGCACTAAACGGTTTAGCTCCTCTATATCTCAGTGAGCTCATCACTTACTACGAGCCTACACGACTGCTGCGCTCTCAAAACTCCGGCCAGCTTATAATCGAATCTCTAAAATCTACCAGGGAGGAAGATCCTTTTCATACTTAGCACCCAAACTATGGAATGCTCTGCCAGTCCAATTCGAGACTCAGAATCAGTGAGTCAATTTAAGTCTAGACTGAAGACGCATCTCTTCAACGAAGCATATATTGACCTGTTATTATAACTTACAGAAAATATTAATATATCGTATAGAAAGGCTGCCTAGTTAGTGCTCGGAACCGAATTACACCTGCACCTTCAGAAAAATTGTCAAAATCTATAGTACTTGAATTTTTCTAATTGCCTTGTTTTTTATTTTTTTTTTTTTTTTTTTCTCCCCTCCTCTCCTGAGCGCCAAGTGTCGTACGACCGGAATCTCCTAGAGCTTCGGAATCATCGGTGGTGCTTCCTCGACCTCTGTGGACCTGATGACGCTGTTGGCTTGGAGCAGTGGAGCCGCCTCTTTCCCCATTGAGGAGGGAAACATCGTTCCAGAATCATCATTAAAAATGACGCGGAACAACCAACGCACTGATTGTGTAGTGTTAGAATGCCGGAGGAGACTGGCACCAGTGAGCCGGGTTCTCCCCAGGGTTTTTCCTCGTTAAAGAGGTTTTTTTACCTGGCCACTGTTGCGTATGTGCTTGCTCGCTGGTCTTTGTCTTTGTCTTGACCGCAGCCACTTAGTCAACACCAACAATCCAGACGACAAATTGAATAAAAAGCATCATTTCCTTTACATATTTACATGTGCGCTTTGAGACAGTTAAAACTGTGAAAAGCGCCTTACAAATACTCATTATTATTATTATTATTATTATTATTATTACTTAATATCAAGCTAATTTTAACAATTCATATGTTGAAAACATTAAATATTTTCCCATTTACTAATTCTATGTATGCATTTTGAAAATATTTTACCAATGTTTCACATTAATGTGGAATAGTCCTTAATTGATAACGCCATGGATACAGTAAATATAAAAATAATGTTGTTGCTGTACCTGTACATTTTAAGCATGTCACACAATTTTTATAACAAATAAAAGTGCAAAGTAAAGGTGTGTGTTCATTAGAAATGTGACGATTAATCCTGTCATGATGGGCAGCTTTTTACTAATTACTAATTTGTAATTTGTTTACTAATATATATATATATATATATATATATATATATATATATATATACATTGTTACGACTTGGAAGGACAGATGAAGGCAGAGGAAGGAACTGAGGTTTTAATGTCCAAACTGATGAAGAGTACATACATCCGGAGTGTGGAAACTCCAACACCAATGCTGACACATGCAGCCTAGTAACGAGTTTGACCAACAGCTCGTCAGCCTCAGCCATCTCCTTTTAACCATAACGGTAATTGGTACACAGGTGTCGCTGATGCTAACGAGCTGTCGGCTGTGAACAGTCCTCAAACGCTCCCCGGCTCAGCCACCAGAGGGAGCTGAGCCGAGGGACCGTAACATA
>CM051497.1:23278102-23293795 GCA_028031935.1 Paedocypris micromegethes | reverse complement strand
TTTTTTTTTTTTTTTTATATTGGTTGAACTTGTTGATACTGTCTGTTTATACAATTAATATTTAAATATAACCAAAACATCTCATGTTTGTTGAACTGGGAATGAAATGACGGTCTATGTGCAACTTTCATATCTAGTTCAAACTAAAAAAAAAAAGGAGCACTTTACCGCGTTGTTTCTCCAGGCCTCCCAGCACGAGTCAAAGGAATGAGACATCACTTTCTTGCTGTGGTGTACGAGCAGAGAGATTTATAGCTAGTGATGAGAGTGCAGACAGCCGTTAGCCTGTACCTGTACGGCGCGGGATTAGCTGAATGATAAACAGCCCCTCCTTATCTGATAAATAATCCAGGAGAAACACAGCAGTGAGTGAGAGTGTTAAACTTTCATACTGGGACATGGGAAAGGCTTCTGGAAAACAAGCCGGTGCAGCCACTTCAAGAATCCAAACCACAGCGTTCTTTCTGTCTCCCTCCATCACATCAGCCTTTTAAAAAACTCTGATTAACATTTTAAATGAAAATGTCCTTGTCTTTTGACTTTGCCAGGATGAATTAAAATCCAGTACAAGAGAGAATTTTAAACTTTAATCTGCAGCGATCTGCTGCTGGCAAAGTGCAAGTATGGTTATGGACATCTTTATTATTTGATTATGATTTGATATTTAATACAGAATTTTTGCATTATTCGAAATATACAACTTTCAATTAACGAAGGAATCTTATTTATGTAAATACTCTAAAAAATAGTGTCATAAAATCACAAGTACAGTATAAGTCAAGCAATCAGTGTAAATCAAGATACCGTATTTTTGCTTGGCAAAAATAGCACATATATAAATATTAATGGTAAGTAAACAACAACTTCTGCTTCATGTTCACAAACCTAACCAACAAATTGAGATTGTCTGTGAATTGGGCTTGAATTAATTAATTGTCCTATATTATACAAAACTATACTATACAGAACTACACCTCCCATAATCCTTCGCTGCTCACTCTGTGTTGCTTTAGTGTTGCTCCCATGAGCCTTTGCACGCCAGACTAAAGCTGACTGAGCTCGGCTTTTGTTAGACGTAAATATTAGAACGGTCATGTTTTTCTCTGTGTAACAGACGGAGTGATTTGATTGAGTTTGACTTTGTTGTTCTTCTTTTTGAACTGTTTTCTTTTTTCTCTTCATTTTGAACTGTACCGAGCACGTAACAGCTTCGAAGCTTTTGCATGCTTATGGACTCGGTTCTACCAGTGCAATATGGTCCGTCTATTCAAATAGATGCTTACATTCACGTAAATACGGTTCTTGAGTAAATTAACTTTTTGCTACTTTTTGAGCAACTTCTACTCTCTACTTGACTACATTTGTGATCGAGTATCTGTAATAATAATATAATAATAATGAGTATTTGTAAGGCGCTTTTCACAGTTTTAACTGTCTCAAAGCGCACATGTAAATATGTAAAGGAAATGATGCTTTTTATTCAATTTGTCGTCTGGATTGTTGGTGTTGACTAAGTGGCTGCGGTTATGACAAGACAAAGACAAAGAACAGCGAGCAAGTACATACGCAACAGTGGCCAGGTAAACTCCAGGTGTACTGCTTACTCCACTACACTAAAAAGTTTATATACTCAATCACAAATGTAATTAAGTAGAGAGTAATTAAGTATTAAATTAAGTTGAGTTTTATTATTGTATTAATTATAAGTCAAATAGATAAATATGTTAGATTTTTAATACTCAGTACAAGTAAATAGTAGTCAAAATACTTAAGTAAAATAACAAAATCACTTTACTCAATTACTTTACTCCATTGGCAGAGTGGCATCACACTCTAAAGTACATATTACGCCGCTTTACGAATCGACTCTTTCGTCTTTTCTTTTCCTCTTCTGTGAAATAAAGAATGTGTAACTGACTAATGAAACTTAAAAAAAAAAACCCTATTATTTAAAAAAAAAATGCCCATTTTGGCCAATGGAGATGAATGACATCATTCACCGAGATACATGTTCGGTTTGCCATAATAAGCAGCTGCCCTCTGCAACATCCCTTTTCTGCGATGATTTTTGTGGTAATCAATGACACAAACTGGGAGAGTGACGGCTGAGCTTGTCCTTGAGGACTGATTTGCATAGTGGGACTTAGGCAGAGTAATTGATAGAAATGATGCCTCGATAAGCAGTTAATGGCGTGATATGGTGTGTTTACCACCCCAGAGAGATGGAGGGCGACGAAGAGTGCACCTGCTAATCTGCTGACAGTTAGAGAACTGCAGACCACTGAGGGGAAAAAGTACAATCCTTTAAAGTGAATGGAAATGCCAATACAATATAGAGTACTTGTATATAGAATGCAACATACAATATACAGCGGTATTCGGACTTACGAATTTAATCCGGGTTGAAAATTTCGTTAGCTGAGCTGCATTTTACATGTAATTGAGCCGATGTCAAAACTTCATAAATTCAGAATTTTTATTTTATAAATGATGAAATATTAGTAATAAATGTGATAAAAACTTGTTAGATAGCAGTTGTTTAGTTTACTTGTTGGCTAATGTTTTTTAACGATACAGTATATAATGATATACAAACAATCTCACATGAACAGTTAACACCATCTTGAAATGGTGTTGTAATTTCGCAAGAATGGTGACCAAGCGACATCCCTCAGGGATTTGCACAACATCATTTCAAGATGGCGGCCATACGGTAGAAAAACAAAACATCGCCATTCTGGGACAATACAAGATTTATTTTTTTATATTTTGGAAGTAAGATCTCTAGAACTAACTACCGTAGTAATTTTGTTGTTTTTTATTTATTTGACGTTCAAAAAACATTAACTGTTTTATATATGTCGGGACTCTCATGCTGGCTAGCAGTAAGAAAAATACTTTTTCTCCATTCATATAGCGATAATATTTACAAACTCCGAATGATACATTTTGTTACTCGGGTTTACTATCTTTTTTGCTATCTAACAAATCCTTTCTCACCAAAAATTGCCCCCGCCCCCCCATTTGATCATCTCAAAAGAAAAAAAAAATGTTTCAAAGTCAACTGATTTTATTCGTAATTGCGCTAATTCTGTTTTAACACAGTATAACAATGGGAAAGTATATTTTTATATACATTTTTTTGTTTTTATAACAAAGCAACTACTTATATCATGATGGGTGACATGGAACAAACGTAGGGATCAGCTTTGTAAAAGTAGGAATTGAAAAGACACTTCCTGTATGTCTCGCTGTGGCTAACATCTACCGAGTGCTGTCTCCTTCAGCCACATCCAACCAGCAAATGTGTGCTTCTGTCTGGACATGTCACAGTGCATTTCCCAGAGTTGGCGTGTGCACTTCAGAAGACTTTCTATAAAGCAGAAAAGGTCAAGGACAACAAGGAAAACAAGGTGTTTTCTACATCTTTCCGTCACACAGGAGACAGAATGGAATGACCACGAGTGTGTGGCTTTAAAGTGACATTGTCGATTGTACTTTAATGAAAATTCAATACACAAAAGAAAATGCACAAAACAGAAATGTGACATTTAAATGCGCATTTTCGCGACATTTATACCAACAAACCTTTGATGTAAAAACAAAATAACAGCATGATCTACTGAATCATTTGAATGCTTAACAAAATGTATCATTATTGTATTTACTAGAAAAAAAACAATGTAATAAAAAACACTATATATTCCAAATTTGGCTTAAGCCTCAAGTCTTAAAAAGCACAGTCAAATGTTTCAGCATTTAGAAAATTCTTTGAACTAACTAGAGCTCTGATTATTTTTGAAGGGCACATTTGTGGCACTGAAATATTTTTAAACTGGGATTTTGGCCTGAGTAAGATGAAAGACAGTAGAAGAACAAAAACCAAATGGACAACATAAGACAAAGAAATCCTTCTCAGAGCACAAAAGCAGACTTTCCATTTTCGGCGAAATCTCCCAGAGACCAGGATTTAATTACTCAATTAATCATGTACATTCTCTGCGTTAAGCATTGTAGTATGATTATAGTAAGCTGCACTAATGAGAGAAACTCCATGTGATGTGGAATCAAACCGTGTCAAGGCAAAAGTGCTAAAACAACTTCGGAAGTTTCAAAAAGTACTCACAGTTTCACTGTGCGGAAATTCAATACCGATAAATGAGTTTTTCACGAAGAATTTCATTTTTTAATTGATTCTGCTTATTTAGGCAAATTAAAATACATTTTAACAGCTAATTGCATAATTTATCTTGAGAACTGTATATGGTTAAGAATAAGCTACATTATTCTTGTGCTTATACATGTTTATTTTCTACCCAGTATTGGTTATTTTCTAATTAGTTTATAGAAAATAAATTGGTTGTGCAGTAAAAAGATCACATTTTATTCCAGAACGCTGAAGTGAACGCTTTAATAACATAATGACATGCTTGTCACGATTCAGAAGACCATTATTTAGAAAAAAGAAAACCCACTGAAACGAATGTAAGCTCTGAGATTGAGGCAAAATAATTATTATTTTAAAGATAACTATACACATTCAAACAAAAACTCAAAAGTTCACATATATACTCCTGTGCCTGACATACACGCATAAACTTTAAAAAGTAATGATTTACAGTTTTTCTCAAATGCTAAAACACAAAAGCCAATCCCCTAAACCAAATCACCAGTCATCTAAACACATTTACCAAATCTAACCAACATTCTCCAATACCATAAACACATTTCACATGAAGACACAATTCACAAAACACAATGTCTGTTCTCATAACTCTAAACACACTTGTCCTTGCTAAAACACAAGTTGCAAAATAACTCTGCTCATATCTCAAATGAAAGCTCATGTGATGCAAAATGCTTGACACAGTCAGCAATATTTGAACACAATGAACACACCTGGCGTCATTCACTACACACAACAACTCAAAATTGAAGACACTTGTTGCTAATGCTGTGACTACATGTATAAAAGCAAGTTCAGAGTGCAAAGTTTGCTGAAGATTCCAAACAAACACAAGAATGAAGGCAGAATCAGGGGAAGAGAAATTCGAGTCACAGGAAAGAGAAGAGCTGGTCATGGAAGAAGAGATGCAGGCCAATGAGGAACAGAAGGAGGCCAACAAGAGAGAAGGTCCAAGAGGAAGAGCAAGACAACCTCACACCGCCATTATAGACGAGATGCGAGCAACATTGACCATGTCGTTGTCCATGGCATGACAATGGTTGAACCTGAGTAGGTTCACTGTGGCCACCATTATCAGGGTATTCAGACAACACTACATGTATGGTACTCTATTGCTTTGTTTGTCACAATACAGTTTTGCAAGCCTGTGAAAGTAGTCTATTGGTTTCAAATCAGTTGTCACTGTAGTTGAAAGAATGCCATATTAGAGGTGGGAGGGTTGCCATATTTACAGCGGCACAAGAAACCCTTGTTGTGGATATAGTTTCATGAGAACAACCTCATCAGACTCCGGCAGATCAGAGACAAAGCAAAGTAATTGCCGATACGTAATGTCAATGTTGAGAGCATTGATGATGTCAATAGACAGAGTTCTCCGGCGCCAAAAGATGCGGATGAAACAGGTCTAAGGGTTCCCTTTGAGCGCAACACAAGTAAGTATACATCCATATTCACAGTACAGTTAGTGGGCTCAGTGGTCAACGTTACTTCTATACTAGAAATTACTACCTGATTGACTGTTGTTCTGAACACCTGTACACTTTCACATTTCACGCCAGACCTCTTCCTGGCTTCAACGAAACAAAGGCAAAGAGGCTGTAACCTCCCTAACCGTCACTGAGGTTCCTGGCCATGGGGGGCAATCAGAGGGCAATTCACCAGCATACTGAACCCAGAGGGTAGCCTGGGGGGGAAGCATTTTGAGCATTTTGCCCAAAGTGGAACAAGCACTTGGTTGCATAACCAGCTTCGAGGGGATTCGAACCTGCAACCTTTCGGACACGAGTCCATGTCTCCTACCACTGAACCACAACTCGCATTTATGTTATCAGAACAAACAAAGTCAGAGTGGTTCACCACCAACAGTAACCACTTTTTAAACGTCTGTCTGCCACCCTACTCCCCTTTACTGAACCGTATAGTGGAGTTCGTCTCATTGTGGAGATGGAAGGTTTATGACAGACAACCATACACTAGAGAGAACCTTCTAATGGCAATGGAGCTGGCCAGTGATGACATCCCAGTGTGTGTGTGGTGTGAATAACGTAAATAAAAGGACTTCACACCCTGATCATGTTTTCAAGAGTACTGTTGTGCGCATAAATTCTGTTTTTGAGTTGTTACAGTAGTGTACATGCAGTATTTTCTACAGATATATACTCCTCATGTCAAACTAAAAAATCGAAATGCCTTTCCATTACTGCAAAATTTCTATGAATATGCATTGGCGGTTGTGAAATCAAGGAATCTTCTCACCAACCGAGAATTGTGTTTTCAGTTGTTTTGCTGTAGTGTGCAATGATGTGAATTGTGTTTACATTTTTAAAGCTTCGAGCTGCTCTTTTGATACGAAGGTTTGAGTTTTGAAGTGAGAAGGTGTAGTTGTGTTTATGTAGCTTTAGAAGCGAGTGTTGTGTTTAGACATTGGGTAACATGCAGGGATCATTTGTGAAATGTTTTTTAGCATTTGAGAAAAACTGTAATAGCTGATGTAGTCACATGACGCAGTAAAGTGTCTATTGATGATACAATCTTTGTCTTCTATGGATTGTATTATTCTTCTGACATACTATTGACTTTCAGAAATGTTAGTCATCTGGAAAAACATTTGCATTATAAGATGCATGTTAATGTTCCATTCCAACTGAGGATCAATTGTGTAAACAGGAAATGCAAAGAAGATCTTGATTATTCCTGTCACTATGGCAACAGAAACACCAGCAGCTGTTTTTTTTTTTCTCTCCCATCTCTTCCTGTTTTACGCATTAGCTCTTTCTTGGCTCTTAATTGTTGCAGTTCACTGACCATGACCACTGACCATGACAACTAAAATATCATCTTGTTGACCTTTTTTTTCCTTCAAATGTAGCTCACTTCAATCTATACTCTGCAAAAATAAACAAAAAAATACTTACAAAAAAAGAAAAAATGGTCTATTTCTGATAACAGCAACAATCTTTATAGTCAAGTGGACATACATTCATAAATACTACATCATAAAAATACTACATAAATACTATAAAACAGAAACAGACACGTTCTAAAGTGTCTAAGACATTTTATAGCATTCAATAAGTGTGTGTTTTATTGGTAAATCAGAACAGAACTGCAGTGAAAAAGACATTTTAAACCGTGGTCTTGTGTACATTCAGTCGCTAGACAAATGAAAAGCATTTTGAAACGATGCTGAAGGATTTTGTTAAGGACACTTTTTTTCCAATTTCTTTCACAACAGACCTTTCAAAAATTAATTTAGAAAAAAAAGATTTCAGAAGAATTAAATGCTTTAGTTATATCAAAGCCTGTATTCGCTTTTGCTGTAGCTTGAAATGAATAAAACCCTCAGCAAACCGAAGGCCACTGGTTGCTAGTTTAAAACATATTTGCCACTCACATATCCTTGAGTCTTTTTGCAGTCTATATCCATTTTATGTTCATATTGTTTTAGAAGTAAAAAAAAAAAAATCTAAATAAAAGGTCAGATTTTTGTTATAACGTCTACATGTTGCTGATGTTTACTTGTTTATTGTATTACTAAATCACCAAACTATGTGTTATGAAGCACATTAGAAGCACAAAAGTCTTGCCACTTTACTTTGGCAACATTTTAGATCTTATAATTTTACATCTTGATGCGCATCAGCTTCCTTTTCATCCAAATGGACAGCAACAAACTGGGAATTAAATTCACAACTTGTGTGTTGCAAACATCATGCTCCACCGAACCACAGGAAAACTCTGTTTTTGTGACAACTTGCCAACAATAGAGTCCAACTTCCACAAAATCCGGCCAAAACAGAGCAAGCCTCTAAATGCACGACTGGTTCCAGCAGTGAAGCGGTAGTTAGGCCATATGAAGATGGAGTGTCATTTCTTCACAATGTCCCTTGATACAACGCCAACCTATCGGACAATTAGCAGAGCCTGAAGCCAGAAGAGAACCTTCCGCCATCACTCTCTTCTTCCATAAACAGAAGCTGACGAAGAGAGCAGCAGGAGGTTTGACTAAGTGCCATCTCACACCAGGCCTAATCTCCCCGCAGATGCCTCATCTGTGTCCTCTAATGAAGACTAAACTTAGTCTCAGCAGCCGTCTGACTGACGCGATGCTGTATTGAGAAGCTTAAGAGGAGCGGAAGGGTTATAGTCAATTGACTTTTTAATTTAATTTCTTGTTGCAAAAAAACACATTTGAAGTTTTGAAGAGGGAGACGGTGAGAACGCTGAAATTGTTTTAAAAAAATATGGCTGACCATATCTAAAAATTAGAAAAACAATTTGGCGGCATTGTTGGCTAGTTTCAGATCCACTGCTTCTTGTTCTAGCCAGAGATGTACTAACTAGATATAACTGTATAGCAATGTAGAGGTTTGGCCTTTTATTCGGTGGTTGGTAGGTTTCAAATGAAGCAATCGTTAGACTAGAATAACCAGAGATTTAGACCCGAAGTGAAGCAACCCCTATTATTTTTTGTCCTTTTTCAATGTCAAAGTCAGCCTTATTTGACAACCCTGCTATACATACTGGACGTACAAAGTTGAAATTGCTTTTCTATTCGTCCCATACTTTCGACATAAACAACCATTTTTACAAAAAGTACAAAAATGTGCAAAAAGGTACAAAAAAAAATGTTCGTTTGAAAATCAATGTTTTCTTTTTTTAGTAATTCAAAAACTAAAGATTAATTTAAAATCATATACAGTCGACTCTGGTTATTTTAATGTGTGTGTTTTACTAATAGCAATTCTGATTGATGACCATAAGATCAATGCATCAATACTACAAACAGAATAAAAGCTATAAAAAATTAAACTACAGGCTACAGAACCAGGGACAGCGGCAGCATTGGATTCAGGACCATGGTAAACATATATTCAGCACACATACTAAACATATACAGTATATATACAGTCTGTTTTCTTTGCTTTGCTCTGCTTAACAGTCCACAGATCTACAGATGGTTTTCATATGTCCATCAAAATAGTTTAAACGAAGAGAAATTACAGAATTTGCTACAATTCCTTCCTGGAATCTGTATGATCTTGACAATATTGGCTCCAAACTTTCAAGTATATCTGTCGGATATATCAGAGTAACTCAGATATACTTTTCCAGGCATCACACTCTGGAATCACGCACTGGGAGAACTTTATTTCTTAATACACTAAATGGTATGAGGAGGGGGAAAGAGATCAAGTCAGAGGCGGGGGCAAGCAATTCACACACTGATTTGTGTGTTTACGAATCAGTCTCCATGGCAGACAAAGCAGGCTGCTTGGATGGCCGTGAAAAGTCCACCTGGATCTCCGTTCTCGTGCAAGGCAAGGGAATGTTGGGGTAGAGGATTTTAAAGCCAATGTTTCTTGGCAGTTTCCATCGACTGATGATCAAATTCCAAACCTGAAGTCAAACCACACAGTCTCAGCGCTGACTCAGTCCTTAGTGCATGAAGTAGTTAGACATTTCCCCTGCTGGCCTGATGGTTTCCATGTGGAGCTGTCTGTCTTGAGGCAGGCTGAGATGTTAACCGATCAGGCCCACAATCAAGCCAAAGCCAAATGGAATCCTGGCATCCGTGTGTTTAGTGCTGCCAGACTTATTCTGATTTTGTAGTCGGTGGGCAGCCAAAATGTCTTCTACAGGTTTCCAATCTTTCGATACGACAGAGAAGACTTGTTCTGGATTTTGAGCTCTTTCCGTAGGGGCCTGTGAGATGATCCTTCCATGTCACTAAACATTCACACTACACTACACCATTTGGGGTCACTTTGAAATGTTTTTTTTTTTTTTAAAGCAAAAGAAAAGCACTGCTTTTGTCAATGAAAATAACTTCAAACTAATCAGAAATACACTCTATACATTGCTAAAGGGGTAAATAACTATTCTAACCCCTGTTAGATCATGTCAGCACTGCTGGAAACTGTTTAGCTGGTTAAAGAAGCTATAAAACAGACCTTCCTTTCAGCAGGTTGAGAATCTAGAGCATCACATTGTGGGGTCAATCAAATCCTCAAAAAGGCCAGAAATAGAGAACTTTCATGTCAAACTCGACAGTCTATTCTTGTTTTAGAAAATAAAGTGTGACTTTTCATGGAACACACAAAATTGTCTAAGTGACTCCTTTTGAACGATTCTTTTGAACGATAAAATCAATTGTGTTTGAATTTACAAACTGCCTGATTTAACTGAAGTGCACTGTTACTCTGTATGACATTATACATTGTATCTGTATGATAGATTTTGAGAACAAGAAGAGAATTTATTAGAAGAGTAAATTTTCCTAAACAACATTGCCAGTTTGAGTTTATTAATGCCGTTTTTATGTGTGTCGTGATGGGACGAGATGTTTGCATTTAAATAATCTTGAAGTTGTTCTGGATTGTTTTTTACCAGTGTAAAGTGATAAGGCCAGTGCTACGGTAATGTTCAAGCACACATGACATGTTTTCTCAGCACACGGGAATTTGAATCTCTAACAACTTACGTAGTTGCATTTCCAAAATGTTATTTATAGTGAGGGTGAGAATCATCAAAAGAAAACATGCAAAACAATGTAACAAAAGAGACGTAACAATGAAAGAAGAAAACATTAACAAAAAGTTACGTTATTAAAAATCTGAAATGGCTATGAGGACTATTCAATAAACCCATTTGCTCTAACTGTGAATTTTTTTCAAACTATTTTTTTGTCCCTATTATTACATCACATTAATAGAAAAATATCTCTTTAACGGCATCTTTCTTAAAAATCCATCTGTCGGCTTTGTTGAGGATCCCAATCATCTGCACAGAACTGCCCTGCTCTGCAAAAGGACATCATAATGGATGACCTGAATAAATAAAACAGTTGATTATATCTATCAAACTTTAATAAAGCCCCTCTAGTTTCAGCATAAAGAAAATTGCCCGAAATATGCTTTGAAAGCCGTGTGACGCGTGTAAAAGAAGTGTATTATGCCAAAGCCTTTTATTCTATCTGCTTTAAGCGAATGCATCACACATGTATTGCGGACGCGTGAAGTCCTGCACACAGAGGTGTCCAGCAGACAGCCATATGGACTCCTGTAGATTTTATTAAAAAAAGACTAGAACATCTGAAAGGATCGGTCTTTGTGTGTACATTTTTGTGCGATGCCATCTGTCAATTCTCTGATACACATAGAAACAGATGCACTGACTCATGTTTCATAGATGGGAATGAAAAGTAAAAAGACGTATTCGGATTTAACTCCAAATCTCATAGCCGAGCAGTTATGCAGTGGTCAGGAATGACTTCCTTCACCACACGTTTAAATCTGGTCTTCTTGAACGGCAAAGCATGAAAAATGCCATAGGTGGCACAAGCAAATCATATTACATTTTTTAGAGACAAACAAGCATCAGATAAACACAGCATCCTTTCTAAAGTTGTATGTTCTTTTATGTGATATATATATATCATTGTACAATATTTTAAATAATATTATTTATACCATTTGCTTTTACATATTATATTTATGTATAAGTATGTGTTTATATTTATATTACCAGCCTTCAATGTAAGAACAACAAAGTTATTTGACTCATGTTTGTTTTCTGTTCTTTATTTTAATTCTGTTTTTTATTCAAATGATATATCAATGTGTCTGATGATGAATGTGACTAAAATAGATTATTGATTATTGATTTTTCAAAGTGAGCATTGTTTGCTTGTTGATTCAAATGCAAAACAGTTATCCAATACTCGAAAAAAAAAAAACTAAACTTGAACATAAAATAGCACAAACATAAATTTTAGCATGTTTATTTAGAGCAAAATTGGCCTAAAGTGTTTCCTGTATTCTCCTCTGAGAACCAATAAATAATTCAACGCTAATTTTCAGTGATATTAAAAAGCATAGAGTATAAACTGTAAACAATCAACCAACACAATGAAAGTTGAGAAAAAAGAAGCACAAAGTTGGGTGAATAAATCAGACAGATTTTGTTGATCCAGAGCAATTTATCTCTGCATAAGCCGAATCTTACCCACAGATGTGCGGCATTTATGCACAGTGGTTGTCTAAATGTATCACATGCTCAAATGATGATCATTGATCCACATGCTGAGCGCTACAAAAACAAGACTGACACGCTGATTTTGAGAGAACAGTAGCCAGGAAAGAAAGGCTCTTCAACAGAGCTTCCTTCCACAATTGCAGATATTGTAGCGTGAAATACTTATCTATTTAAAAAAAAAAAGGCAAAACTCAACTAATTCCTAAAAAACATGCCTACAAACAAATAATATTCCTAATCAAATAGAACCATTTTCTCAGGCCAAAATCAAAGTCATCCAACCTCCTACATCCTCCTCCATACTGGAACAAAACATTCCCATTTGAAGCCGACAAAACAATTTTAGCTTTGGCATTGAGAACAGAGCTCAAGGATCATTGCACAAGTCTCACACAAACAGAATATTCCAGTATTAGATCTTATTTAAATCTTTCTTGTAATTGCGTGAGAGTTGATGACGGATGAAAGGAGTTGGCCTCCATACTGTATAACAAGTGGAGTAAAGTATTTGAGTAAATGGACGTTGTTACTTTTGGCTAAGTATTTTTGGCTACTTTGTACTGTACTTGACTGAGTATCAAAAATATAAGCAAATTTTACTCTCTACTTGACTACATTTTTCATGTATCTGTACTCTTTACCCCACTAGATTTGAATGGACACTCGATACATTGTGATTGTGCACGACAAGTCAGTACCTGTAGACAGTAAAGTACCTGTACTTTTACTCAAATATGGTTTTCAGGTACTCTTGCAGTTCTGCACCTCTGCAGTTAACAATAATTTCATGGTTGTTGTCCATCACAGGATGACCAGGACTTTGGTCTCCAACCTTCCAACCGAGCTTCGATAGAAGTGTGTTCTTGCATTTATTGTGATCTCTGGCCTTGTAACTAAAAATACATTTCCAACAGGCTAATAATCTGTCATTCCTGAATGTATCCTGACCTTTCAGTTCATTCATGGGTGTCCAGAGTGTGTGGACTTTTATTCTATATTGTTCTTTTACAATATTTTTTTCACTCACTTTGCTGTACACATAGCCATATTGTGCCACCATGGCAACAAAGAGGGTGAGGGAAGAAGATTTAAACACAATAATTTCACGAAACTTTACAGCATTGTGTTTGTTTCATGATTGTTAATTTATTAAGCATATATGTTCAATATATTGTTTTACATGATCTTGCATCAATTTCCTAGCATCAAAAGTACTTCTCTGCCATTGATAACCTATATGCTCACAGTCTTATAACACAGTCTTATATACACAAGAGCTATAAGAGTTGCTTATTGATTGTGACGTGCATGAATACACATTTTAATGGTGTCGAAGACGAGTCAGACGGAGGCCTTGTGATGCTAATGTTCATTTTATAGAGAATGTGTGATTTATGTCCTATTATCAGAATCAGAATCAACTTTAATGGCCAAGTTTGTACAAGACAATATTCCAAAATACAGGAAATAACAAAAATAGAATAAAAAAAAATACAAAAAAATGTAACATAAAAAGAAATACACAATTTGTAACGTAAATATTTAAATAATGAAAAACAGTGATTTGCTTTGAAACATAAATAAAAACTTGCACAAATATGAATGTTTGTGCAAATGTGTGTATATTGTAAAATATTATAAATATTTATACTTTGAAGCATCTGTAAAAATGCATATCTCAATTTAGCGCTTTTTTGTTTATTAAAATTGTTATTATTATTATTATTATTAGTATTATTTTAATCATATACATATCTGTTGTGTAGAACAAACCTCAAGAGCATTCTCCACATTACACAATATTTGTCCATTAAGTCGCTAAACTAATTAACTCAAATGAAGATGCTGTATTGACAGACATTGTTGACAGAGACACAATCTGAGCTCAAATCTACACTGTGAGATTTGCTGTTGGCAGTTTGAGTAGAAAAATCCTCCATGAGGAATCTGTCATTGGTTTAGAGAGGCAAAACATTTGGTCCGTTCAGAAATAAATGCTTTGAAGAGAACTCACAAAAACGGTGTGTGTATGTTTGACATGTGGCAGCCCGGCTCAACAATGTATCCTTAGAGTAAAGTAACGGTAGGCAAGATTACAAGAGCTATAGCTTTCAATCATAAATAAACCAAACTTCCTCTTCCAGTTGTCTATCACATAATACATTTACAGATCTTTTCACAAACTCCATCCAAATTCCAAGGGCAGCACAGGTAAGCTCGAGCATGCCTATCAAACATTTTCTTAAATCTCCAAAGACACTGACTGTGAGCCAGGAAAGACAGCCTGAAATCCACAATTCCCCCTGGATTTCTCGCTGTGCTTGTTCATATTGAAACGTCACTAGTAGTTAAAATCCTACAACTTTGGAAGCTTGGACTGTCTGAATCTGGTTTAGAGGAAAGAGGAGTAGCACCAAAAAAAAAAACCTTTTCCCTCTTTTCATTTCATTCCGTCGAGTCTGACAAACATTTCTGCAGCGTGAGAACGACCTTCACACACACACACGCACACACACACACACACACACACACGCACACACACACACACTCACACACACACACACACAAACAAACACAGAGATGAGGTATTTGTTGCATCATAATTTGATGTAAAACTGGTTAAAACCCAGAACATATATTCTGTTACATTTTTATTCACAAATATTTCATGGCTATAACAATACCACTTTGCCATTTATTATTTCTTAAAATTCAATTAAACAAATTATACTTAAATACATACTTAAATAGTCAAGTACTTAAACTTGATAGAACAAGAAAAAGAGAAGAAGAAGAAATGTACGTTTTCCAGTAGCCACAACAAATATCAAGTAAAGATTACACAAATGTTAACAATAAATAGGCTTTTATCCAAGCAACTTACATAAAGAGGAGCAAGTGAAGCAAATGAATTATTTTAAAATATTTCATTAAATCTGTACCTATAGCTACAGATGTGAGAATAATCTCTGTGCTTTTCCAAAAGAACCACAGTACAATATGTGATTTTTTTTTCTTCGAGGTCTTTCTTACACCAGCAGCTATCACAAAGCTCTAAAATATACTCAACTCCAGTCTATCCTGTCTGAAACTTCGGAAGGTAATATTTCTGCATTTAAGAGTGAATGATGTGCTCAGATTTACCGCATTAGACCGGACCGAACGCAGTGGTTTCTTTGATGACAGTGACTGGGCAGAAGCCAGTAGTTTGTGTTCAGCCCGACAGCAAAGCCATTTATCATCATGAACTGCCGTGCTGTCAATCAGGGACTCTGGGCTGAGAAAAAGAAGAAAATATTTGATTTTATGAAACCGGCTTCTAAAGTTTATTATAATAGATACTTACCAACGAACAATGTAAACCAAGAAAGAGATCAAGACAACAATAGACAAAAAAAACTGAGAAACTAATCCATCATATAAACTGTAGTTACAAAGACATTAAGGATGTGTGTGTATATTAAAAAAAA
>CM051497.1:23194729-23268786 GCA_028031935.1 Paedocypris micromegethes | reverse complement strand
AAATCCCGCTATGCATATTTATAACAGTTAAAGCCCCACTAACCTCCACAACTTTGTCGGCAGCATATTTAGCCCGGTTCCACTTAAAGAATTAAAAATTAACTAGACTTAAAATAACTTATTTTTAAGTACTGTGTGCCTTTTTAGAAACGCAACACCATTTATAAAATCATGAAACAAAACACAAAAACACCTCTTTTGCGGCATGATGCAGCAGAGTCCAAACTCAATGGAAAACAGCGGATTTCCAGTCAAAGCAAATTTATTTAACACACACTTCTTAGTTCTCCAGCGGGGAATGTCTTAGAGGATCTAATCTAGAAAGTGACAGCTCGCCATGCGGCACGCAGCAGCGGGGGTCCGTATCTTTCCTAAGGGTGGGCAACTCCTACGGTAGCTTTGCCCCAGAAAGGGCAGCGCTCTGCTGTGATGATGGAGGAGATGACACCTGGGAGGACTCAACTTATTCATATCTGACAGACAATCCTCAGACCACATTCCTCTACACACTCATTCATCTCTCCAGGAGCAGGAGGAACGCTTCTTAGGCCGGTGAAGAACTTTTGGCTGCAGTGTGATATGGACAGAGGTGTAAAGAGTACCAAACTATACCGGAGTAAAACTACAGATACCTTGAAAAATGACTCCATTGCAAGTTACACGCCACCAATTCAGAAAAGACTTGAGTAAAAGTCGTAAAGTATTCAATTGTAAAATATGTGAAGTATTAGGCTAAAAAAACACCAATAAGTGTAAGCAAAAAATTCAACAATTTATAATGTTATATTTTCTAACAAAGAATTGAAAGTTAATTCAAAATTGCAGAAAAAATTGATTTAAAAAGTCTCAGTCACACTTGTGTGATTTAGCTTATAAATAGCATCCAGTACCTTCAGCATCCTGCAGATGGTGATGTCACCTCATCCGCCTCAGAAACTAACCGCAGTAAAAAGAGATGCTGACTTGTCGCTCACAATCACAATGTAACAAGTAACAATATGTGTCATTTCAAATGTAGTGGAGTAAAAAGTACCGCTACTCAATCAAAAATGTAGTCAAGTAAAGAGTTAAAGTTGTGCATAATTTTATATTCAGTACAAAGTAGCCAAAACAGCCATTTACTTGTAAGCCATTTACAAGTACTTGGATGAGGACGAAAGTTTATAGCTTTCTGATTCAATTGTTTCCTATTGTTTAAACTGCTTTGGTTGATTTGTTCTTCATTTTTACTTCTAGTAATGAAGGTGCCTGTTAAAAGACTGTGTAAACTTGAAGTTCAGAAACCAACACTTTTCTTGCTCCAGCCTTCTTTCGATTGTGCTTCTTCCTCTACAAGCTCTTCTTCAGTTCTTTCCCGTGTCGTTCCACTTGTGAGTGATTCAGACTGCTTATTCACACAATGAAGCAGCATTAATAAAGAAAATGGTGGGATTTATGTAACCATAACAGCAGGTGTCTAGTGTGATTCGGCTCGAGAGTCTTCCCAGCACAAAAGAAAGCAACGCAACTGCTTCTTTGCTGAACTACTAAAACGTTACATAATAATCAAATGGATTATTCTTTTTTATGCAAAACCCGAAGCCCTTTCTTGTCGTTTTCTTTTCTGGAAAACACGCAGTGTTCAGTTCCTTTACCAAAATGAAACATCTGAATGCGAATGAGCATCATTCCTCTGTTCATCAGAGGTGTAAAGAGTACCAGACGACCATACTTGAGTAAAATTACGGATGATTACTGTACAAATTACTCAAGTACAAGCAACAAGTCACCAAGTTAAAAAACAAACTTGAGTAAAAGTAGCTAATCCAATTTTAAAAGAACTTGAGTGTTTTACTCGCACTGTGAAAAACAAACTTCATTCACAATGTTTTATTATATTACATAAGCTTACAATACCATTGTAACATAATAGAAGATCCATAAAGCTTAACTAGACAATATTTCACTTTAAAAGAACATTAAATACTCTTGTCCGAATTTTCAAAAGTGATTATTTTTGTTGTAAAAAATACGCAGAAATTGCAATTTGTAAAAAAAACAGCCATGTTGCTAGTTAAACGCATGGTATACATTCACGCCCCTATTTCACGTGATTTAGCTCATAAACAGCATCCAGTACCTTCAGCATAATGCAGATGGCAACATTGCCTCGTCCCCCCATGAAATTAACCACAGTATAAATCAATGACGTCTTGTCGGATTACAATCTAACAAACAACGATAAGTGTCCATTCAATTGTAGTGGAGTAAAAAGTACAGATATGCAATCAGAAATGTAGTGGAGTAGAGAGTAAAAGTTGCTTATATTTTTGATACTCTGTACAAATACAAAGTACAGTAGTAGCAGAAAACATACTTAAGTGAAGTAACAAAGACCATTTCGTCAAGTACTTTACACCGCTGCTGTTCATAGACCAAAAGAGGACGCTCGAAATAAAATCCCCAATGTCAAATTCAAGATTCAACATCAAGCCAATTATAATGTTTGATTGAATTAAACAATGCGCACTGAAAAGGGACTGAGCCGTGACAGGTCACTGAAAGGTTAGCCACAACATCTCTAATCCGTTCTAGCCCCGGATTTCAAATATGATGACTGCGCTGTCAACATCATTAGCGTGTGTGTTATAGTGGCTCTGTCTCTTTAAGAGGCATCTCGGTTGGTCACAGACCCCATCACCTATAAATGCGCATCACAGCGAGCGGCAGCAGCCTCGTGCCCAGAAAGGAATCCATTAGTCACGTCTTCGGGTCGGCTACACATCAAGTGAAGCTGCACGATTCTGAGACGGCCATAGGGGGCTCGCTCCAAACCCGGGCTACTCTAAGTCCTAATGTTTGAAGTGAATGGACGGTCCTCCATCACATCAGTGGACTGGAGGGGGTGATGGTGCTCGCTGTCGGTCTCGAGGATGGTGAGAGAAGAGAGGAGCTCTGTGGTTGGTTATTTGGGTGTTTATCGAAAGGCTGAATCACTTCACGGGAAGCCTGAGAGCAGCTGTGCTGTCTGTCTCTCTCCAGCTCATATAATTCATCCACAAACACTTTAACACCCTCTGAGAATAAGATGATATTTCACAATGAGCTCGAGCATTAAATGTCACTCAACGTGGGGAGGCCATATAGAAATATATACAGAGTATACCGCAAAACCTCAAAAGGCGGTTCAGAAGATAGATGGATATACAACTACATTTTGTTGTAATTACACGTGAATAACAAATGACTCATTACCAGCCACCTCCTACTTGGTGTTCTGACTTTACAGAAACCTAAATTTCTGGCTAAATACTTACTTGTACCTAAAGTGTGACTCTTTTACATGAACACTAGATAAAAAAAAATAGTAATGCTGGATTTTGTTTATGAATGTAGTTGAATATGTCTCCAGTAGGGAGTGTTATCAAATTCAAAATGAAATTGTCATATACACAATAAACATGGTACGACATGCAATGAAACGTATTTTTACAATCGTCCAGCGTTTAAAAATGGGGTAGGGGGGTACATGCGAGATAGTGTTACAATAAAAAAACAAGAGATAAAGATACAATAAAATACAAAATAAATAGATAAGGATAAAAAACTATCAAGATGAAAAATGATAAAAATACAATAAAACGAGCAAAATACAAAAACGTGACTCAAGTGATCCATGTCAAGTGAAGATGTTTAAAGTGTCAAAGAACCAGCTTCAAGTATGGCCGTATTCCGGTTTTAGGGTTATGGTCAGGGTTGATAAGTAAGGTAATATAACAGTAAGGTAAAGATGTTTAAAGTGTCGAATAACCAGCTTCAAGTATGGCCGTATTTCGGTTTTCGTTGTGTGATTGTATTTTTTTTAGCCACTGCTAAGTGTTGCTGCATGGTTAAGACTTCGATTTTTCTGTTATTCAGGTAAAATTGTTAATTATATATTTTAAATTTGGTTGCATGTGACGTGAGGTAGTAGAGCAGCTTGTTGTCTAGCCACTGCTAAGTGTCGCAGCGTGGATAATGCTTTTTAAATTTTCTGTTAATCAGCCAATAAAAGCATATATACACGTCTGCTTCCGGACCCATATTTTAAAGAAAGAAAAGAGGACACAAGCTACTAGGACGACGGATTTCCATTTCTTTGTGATTGGACCAGGCTTGAAATATGGACAAATGGGTATATTTAAAAACATATTTAAATATGCACATAAAAGAACCCGCCAAGTTTTGAGCTTAGAAAAAAACGGGTGCTTAGATTTGCTTAAATACAGTACTGTATTTAAAACTTAACAATAGATTAACTAATTATCTTTTTTATAAACTTCCTAAAAACAGAAAACCACACTTGTGTATCGATTGGATGGCAAAAGCTGAGATTTGTAGCAAAACAAACTCCCCAAATCTCTATGTGGGCATTGCCGCTTGAAAGAAACTCCTCGGTTTTCGTTGTGCAAATTACGCCGGGTGCAAAGCTTTGCCAAAGCAATGAAACCTAAAAATCAGTTGCCTGTCATCACACACCCTGACTGTGTGCACAGCCTTTCTAAACTCATTGATCTAGAAGCAAGCGCTCAGGGACACAGACTTTTCCGAGCGATTCTATGGCACTTCAAAATGTCCTTCCTGCTGCTTGATGTCTCACTTTCAGTCCTGCAGCTAAAGCCGCTAATTGGGGGCCAAGCGTTCAATTACAGGAGCCCCTAAAGAGACATTTGTGTTTTGAGTGTAAGGCTGTGTTCATTTCAGCCGCCTCTGTGCTCTACACGTGTTGGTATGTACTCGTGTTTTGCAGATCTTAAAAATGATATCCGCATTGTTCTTTAAATTGATCTGAAGGAATCGACTGTGGTCCCTCTGTGTACAAGAAACCAACGTTTCTGTTTTCAAATCCTTCTTTCATCGCTCAATAACAGAAATATTAAAAGCATTAGACGCGACGCACGACACTTAACAGAGACAAAATAACACTGGAAGTAAGATTAAACTAAATACAGTACAATAATTTCTATTAACAAACAGGAAACTACAAACCACGACCAGGTAGCTTAGCTTAGCACAATTGGCTACAAACGAGTCCAATGTGACATCGCAGAAGGAGTCGTAACAGTCGAAAATGAAGAACATGGGCAAAGAGTAAAATCCAAGGAACATACACAATCAAAACTCTCGGTCGCTGCACGGGGATAATAATTCTTTCTCTTCACACGGCTTGAAACAATTGCTCTGCGCAGAGTCTGACTGCAGAGCAAAGAATCTTGGGAAATGAAGTCCTGACCACTAGAATCTACTTTTTGTCATCTATTATTCATATAAAATGATAACAAAATAATACGAGTCAACTCCATGCTTGTTTAAATATATGAGATCAAATACGTTAATACATATAGCGTAATTTAAGACAATTTAAAAACATTAAAGAAAAAAATAACTGAAAACGTCTTTTAAATGCGTATGTACGTAATAAAAAAAAATGTTAATAAACAGTTACTTGCTCCACTTATTACGTTATACTTCTTATTTAAAAGTCCTATGTCCAAAATTGCACGTACAGTGCATTTCATGCACAATTGAAAAGTGCACATATTATATAAATGTCTAATATTATGAACATTAATTTTAACCATTTCTTAGTTAAAAACAATGCTTTGCAATAGTATCAGTAACATTAAAATCACTCAGCTTTACTGACTACTTACATTGTTAGTTAAAAAATATTAATAAAAGTATAATTTATTTAATTAAAAATGTGTCTATTAATAAATCAGTCTATTTTAATAGAAGACCAATGTCGGACACTTTCTCACATGCCACATTTGCGTATTTGCTTGTGGAATTTCGTTGGCAAACTTGTGACTATTATTTAGTGTCGCTTATAGAAGCCATTCATGGATGTTTTCCGTAGAGAATGAGAAGTTTCTCTAGGTGATTATTGGTTTAGATTAAAGTGCGACGGACCATGTGTATAAATTGGCAAGCGTGTTAATGATCATTCAGTTACTGGGTTATTGTCTTCGATTATTTAAAATACAATACCAAGCAATTTGTGAGCAAATCTAACAATTCCAAATCTAAGCCATTGAATAGTCTGGCACAGAATTGATTTTATTTACTGTTTTAATGATAAAACACAAGCTCAAAGTGCAAAACTGAAGCTGGAAGATAATTTCAGAAAAAAAAATGAAAACATTCGTAAAGTATAGCTACATTTGTGAGTATGATGAAAAAATCATGAAAAAATTGTATAGATTATAGTTGCTTGTTGAGTAACAAAGGGTTGATTGGCTGAAATTATAATATAATGTATAAATAATAACAACACTAGAACCTATCCATTAGGCTTCTCATGTTTTTGGATTATGGGAGTAAACCAGAGACCCGGAAGAAACCAAACATGCAAACTCCACAAAGAAAGATACCAGTAAAATTGATTCAGCCTCTTCGACAAACCTCTAATTGTTATATCTATCAATGTTTAACAATGTTCAAATATTGATCCAGCTTTACACATAAATTGCGGTAAATTTTGAACAGTTTTTTTATTAATTCTTCATTATAGCACACTTAACATGCAGGGACTACACAACATTATTTAACTCAGCGTGAATCATTTTTTAAAGCATCATTTCACAGACTTATTTCAATGGTTAATGATGCTCAAAAGCTTCATCAAAAAACGCAACAATGGCGAAAGCATCGATTTTCTGAATCAAATTAAATTTGCTACCACAGAGATCTGGAGCCAATCCAAGGTCTCTTGGTCTGGAGGCGGGGCAAACCTTTGATGGTGGTCAACCAATCACAGAGAGGGACACACAGACACATTCACTCACATCAACAGTAAGGGCAATTTTTCCATCGTCACATGTTTTTACTGCAATAAAAGTAATTGGATTTTGAATACGAGTTCAATAACTGCACCGCAGAAGTAATACACTTGCCGTGATATACTGTCAGTGCACAAATGCTACAGCTTATACCAAAATAAATTACAACCCAGTGTTATTGTCAAAACGCTGAAAAAAACATGTCAAATATTTACTTGGCTGTAAATTTCCCAAATGGTTTCTGTGCAAACATGATTTTAAATACACACATTTTAATTCCCACCAAACAGACACGGACTTGACAAGTCTCTTCGGATAAGAAGCGAAGAAAATTGCAGAATGAATGTGATTATACACTTGTTTTAAATTGTTAGGCCTCTGAATTTTAAACTGTAGTTGACAGTATATTTTTTTGTTCTAAATATTTTGCATACTGTATATAAAAAAGCACAAGTGTGATTGCTGTACTATGTACAAGCTGAAATAAAAAAAAAAAATAAAAAATTTAATGTTATTTATTACTATTAGTTTGCTTAAGGCGACACCTATCTTGTATCAAATGGGGCGAGTTCCACTTAAATAAACTCCATCCTTGAGAAAATCTCCCATCATCCAAAATAATAGCATCATTCTTACTTTCGTCCTAATAACTTGAGTTTCTGTGATAAATAAAAAAATCTGTCTCCAGTAACTTCAGTAGATATTATTACAGCTTAGCTGATTCAGATAGATCTTTGTTCCTAAATTCATTTGTCGTGGATGTGGCGCCATTCTCCAGTGCCATTCTTCAGCTGATTTCTGCAGTGTGTTTTAATTTCAACTCACGCCCCGAGCTTTATAAATAACACTGAATGAAACAAATAAGTACAAATATCATATCGCAGTGGGTGTGTGTGGTTCATCTTGTGAGCTAAAATTATTAAAATGTTTTGAGAAAAACCATAATTCCCTTTAAGTTGTAAATTATGATCATTTAAACTTTGACTCAGACACACACACACACGCAACACACACTCAAAACAAGACTGAATAGAATAGAATAGAATAGAATAGAATAGAATAGAATAGAATGCCTTTATTGTTCTTGTATCCCAGGGTTACAATGAAATTAGTATTGCTACTCAGTTTGGTGCAGAAGAAAGATGTGATGACAGAAAAAAAAAATATACAAACCACTGTAAACACAAAATATATAAGTACAAAATATATAACGTAAAAAAAAACTGTATAACTGTAACACAAGAAATTACAAGAACACAAGGAAACTGCAATTGACTAAAATATATTGTAAATACAAACAACTGAAAGTGACACACAAAACTAAAATATTTAAAATACATATGTTCTCACACACATTTAAAAGTTTTAAAGAATTTTAGAGTAAAGTATTTGATCGTGTGTGTGTGTGTGTGTGTGTGTGTGTGTAAACCTTGAGGGCTTCGAAAGGCATTAAAACATAACATTTAATGGATTATGATTATGTATTATTGTTATTGATGTCATCATTAGTATTGTTATTATTACCATTATTGTTGTTATTATTATGTGTTGGAATAAAACATGCTGAAGATTATTGAAGCAGACTAAAATGTGCAGAATTTTTCTTTTTCTTGTATTAAACTAAAGTTTTTATTTACCAGGTAAGTTTGGAGCGAGTGTCATTAAAGTTTCAGCACACAGTTCTCCAGCAGCCTTCTGACAGCTCATTCAACAAGCATTTATCCAAAACACAGCCTTTAAAAATGGATTTCAGACGGAGCCGAAATGCAACAGATGAAGAATAATAAACGCACGGCAACAAAGCCTGATGATGCCCAAGGAGACTTCTTCTCTTATTCTTTTCTTCACTAATTGTTAGATCCATCAATACAGAACCATGTTCAAATATTGATCCAGCGGCACAGACAAATTGCTGTAAAATTTGAAAAGTTTTTTTATTTAGTTCTTCATTACAGCACAGCTTTGTGTCGCTGAGCATTCAGGGACTGCACGACATGATTTTAACTCGTTTTTAAAATAATGGGAATTATTTTCTAAAGCATTATTTACTACATGTTTATCAGCTAAACAGAGTGGGACCAACAGATTGAAACAGCATTACTTGCACTTGTTTGTTTGCTAAATTTTGTTGACTTAATTTGTCATGAAAATAATTAGCAAAATAATGAATTTATACGTTTACCAGCTTCCATTACATCAAGCGTTATATTAATAGCAGTGGTGTAAAGTACTTGAGTAAGTGGACTTCTTTACTTAAGTACTTGGTACTTGTACTATAAAAAATATAACTTTTTCTCTCTACTTGACTACAGTTATACAATACAGGTACTTGATTTTATTCCACTACATTTGAATGAACACTTACTCATTACATTGTGATTGTATGTGACATGTCGGCATCGTTTTTTAAAGCGGTTAATCTCTTGGACGAACAAGGTGATATCACCATCTGCAGGATGCTAAAGGTACTGGATGCTATTAACGAGGTAAATCAACATGAAAGTGAATTAGCGATTGAGTTTTTTTGAACATTTGAGTTTGACGGAGACTGACTTTTAGTTCCCTTTCGAAAGAAACTTCGATGTCACATAAGGGGAACGTTTCCCGACCATAAGCTGAAAGCCAATAGAACAACGCAGTGAAAACTGCGGCAGTGCCGACGATCTGCCCCTGGGCGGAGCCCCATATAAACACGGACTCGACAGCACTGCCTCAGAACAAAATTCTTCACGACGCTGTTAGCTAAATGACGACCAAACGTGTGCGTTTGACGGTCCACGCAGTCGAGAAGACACGAGCGTCCTGCTCGGGCCCCATCACGCCACCGGACACGCATGTGCTGTGTGTCGGGTGTCTGGGTCACGAGCACGCACTGGCGGCTCTGGATAAGAGCGTCACCTCGGGAACTCACCCTTGGCGTGGTCTCGACGCTTCTCGGCCGCCGGCACGGTCCATCCCGGCTTCAGCTGGGGCGACGGCAGCTCACCCCTGGGGCTCGCTGGAAGAGATGGAGCGCGAATCTTCAGCACGGGCGGCGCACAATCTCTAGCCGGATGAAGACCTGGCTTCGTTGGAGGCAGACGGGAGCGACTCCGGTGAGGAGGCCGCTACGTGCGCGCAAGACCATGTGGCCACAGCGGAGGAGCTTTTGGGGTTCTTCAGCGACTGTCGCCGTCTCTGGGATCAGATGTGTCCCGGCGCGCAGTGGGGAGGCCCTTCTCTGCCATCCAAGCCTTGCCGCGTTACCGCGGCCATCGCGGAGAAGGCCTACGCTATGGCTAGCTACGCAGTGGATGTGATTCGTCTGGCTCATGACATGCAGGGTCTGCCGTGCCCAGATGGGGTCCGGGCACATTCCACAAGGGCCCTAGCGTCCTCATGGGCGTGGGTCAAAGGGATGGGGCTTGGCGATATCTGCAAAGCGGCAGGTTGGGCAACGAGTGAGATGTTTGCACGTTTCTATTACTTGGATTTTTCCTCGTTCGCTCCGCATGTGTTGTCGACACTAGAGGAGGGTGCTGACACGTCTCAGTCAACGACTCAGTAGTGTTCAAGCTGTTCAGTTCCGGGGTTTTCCCAAGGTTGGATGTCTGGTCCGCGCGTTCCCCGCAGGGGGCATTGGACTGTCTGGACTGCCTCCTGTGGTGGGGATTGGATTGCGTCCCCTTATGTGACATCGAAGTTTCTTTCGATAGGGAACTCTCCAGGTTTCGAATGAAACCCTTGTTCCCTGAGATAAGGGAACGAGATGTCCCATAGGTTGCCACAGGAGGGGCAGGATTAGGGGTGGTTGGGGAGGCTTCCTGTCATTCAGATTTTGTTCTGAGGCAGTGCCGTTGAGTCCGTGTTTATAAAGGGCTCCGCCCAGGGGCAGATCGTCGGCACTGCCACAGTTTTCACTGCGTTGTTCTACTGGCTTTCAGCTTATGGTCGGGAAACGTTGTTCCCCTTATGTGACATCTCGTTCCCTTATCTCAGGGAACAAGGGTTTCATTCGAAACCTGGAGAGTTCTTTTTTTAATCTATTTTGTTCTGCCATTTTGAATTTGTTACATTTCATTTGTTTATTATAAAAAAATAAAGCCTCAAAATTCACATTTCCTGGTGTTTTTGAGCTTAAATTGAACAGTATGAGAAGTTCAGTATAAGTTCTGTTAAAATTCAACACTTTACTTTGCGACTTTTACTCAAGTCTTCTTGGAACTGGTGACTTGCAACTTGTAATGGAGTAATATTTACAGTAATGCATCTGTACTTTTACTGTATGGATGGTTTTCAGTCACTCTTTACATTTCTGAAAAATAGCCACAAGTTTTCTTTTACATAAATGCGACTATACTATTTCTACAGCACATTCTACAGTGTAAAAAACACCACTAGAAATTCTGAATGTTATAAAGTCCTAAAGGTCAACTGCATCTTCCCGTCTCTCGGAGAGAATGCCGGTTGAAGAGTAAAGTCTTTTTCATCAGGCGGTGGATGCGGAGCAGCGAGTGATTCCTGACCTCTGGAAAGCATGTACGAGGGTGGGAGTCGGGGGGCTATTAAGTGCTCACTTCAGCATTGGCTTGGTGATGAAGAATAAGGGTTTAAGAGGTGCACGTCTGAGCACTTGATACTGATCTTCATCTTGCCTTCACTCTGGATCAAAATGGCTTATTCGACACACTGAGCATTCACATGTCAAAAACGAATAGACCTCAACATATTTTGGTCAACACTTTCTTTGCTTGAAAGAGAGAACGAGAGATGAAAAAACACTTTCTTCCCTGTTTTTTACTTTATTTTGCGTCCTTCCAAATCACAGGAATTAAAGGACCACCGCTGCCTTTGTTTTCGGCTGAAAACGGATAAATGAACAGCAGCACAACAAACACACTTCGGAGATATGGATAATCGTAGACAATTATGCAATTAATTTCTTTCACGCTGTAATGAGACTCTCCATTCTCACCAATCCTTTCTTGCTGTGTCTTTCACACTTACCAATTTACCCAGTCAGTCCTACCATTACAGACTCCATATCTGCACATCTACTAAAGTAAAAAGTAAAGTGATGGCCACTAGGGGCTGTATTGAAATTGTTTTCTGCATGTAACCATCCAGTGAAGTCAAACACACACACACACACACACACACACACACAGTGAAGGGACACACAAACCCGGAGCAGTGGGCAGTCTTCCTCAGACAAGAGTTCCTCTTGTTCAATAAATGTCACCTATACATTTTAATATATATCATAGCTATAACATCGCTTCTGTTGATGAAGAATAAGGTAAAAAAAAAAAACAAAAAAAACTAAATGGCCAACTGTAATGAAAGTGCACACAAACACACCTGTTGTCAAACGGATTATTTAGTCTGAGATTGAGAATTTTTGTCCAAAAAAGTGAACCAAAGCAAAATAGTTGACATTTAGTTTGACAAATCTAAGTTAGACAAACCGAAGCAAACACCATCCAAATTTCACGCCTTTAAAAGCCCCAACAAATAAAAATGTGAAGCAGAAATAAAGTTCAACACTGTGTGATTCTTACTTTTGCAATTCGTTGTTACACATCAGTAATGATGGGGATGAGGTTTTGAAAATGATAATTAAAACCAAATATTGTTCAAACAAATACTAGCAGATAACAAACACCACAATCCAACCTGACCAGTACGCCTGACATTCCAAAAAAAAAAAAAGAAAAAAAAACGACCTAGTAGGAAACGTGCTTAAAATGGGGAAAAAAAAAATTAGGGAGGATACCTCAAACTTTCAGAGGAGAGGTTTCCGCAAGTCAGATCCCTGTGGAAAAGAAATTAAGCTTGTACGTCAAAACCACTTGCATTTTGCTCTGAACAGGGAATTAGAATATGCAGCACCTTCAGTTCCCTGCACAGAAAAACGAAAACGACTTGCCGACAGCCGCCTGCTGTTGCTGGATCTGTGCCCTTCACACCATTATCAGAACCTCACCAGAAGACTGAACCTGAAGGCACCAGGCAAAAAAAAAAAAAAAGTACAGCAAAAACAAAAGTATAAATCCAATAATCCAGCAAGCAACAAGACAAATTCAGTGCAAATAGAGCTGAGCGTTTGAAGAAAAATGTACACGTTTACAAACTTACATTTTAATTAACAGTATTATACTTTACATTTTTTATTATAATAATAATAATGCATTCAATTTATTTTTGTGGCGCCTTTCGAGAACCTCAAGGACACCTTACAGAAGTATACACAACATTCACACGCATTGGTATTCCACCAATTGTGCGGGAGAGCAGCGGCAGCCAATCTGTGCCAGCGTTCACTCTGATCCGGGCACACACACCACACACACTCACACACACCCACACGGCCAGATTAAACCTGAACGCATGTTTTTTCTCACTGTGGGGGAAACCGGAGCACCTGGAGGAAACCCAGGCAAGCACGGGGAGAACATGCAAACTCCACACAGAAAGGCCCCTGTTTCACACCACAAGTCACAATCGGAACCTTCTTGCTGTGAGGCGACAGCGCTACCCACTGCTCCACCATGCCGTTTTATGTACTGTATTGCCCAATATTGAATGTAAAATCTACATTCTTGGTTAAATAAAAGTATGTATGCTTCTAATAGGCCTGCAATATATATTTCTCAAATAAAAAATATAATTTACAACAACGAGTGGAAATTCGAAGTTGTAATCAAAAACTCAATTTTTACCCCATTTTTTTACCCCATTGATTTTAAATCAGTTGCCTCTTTCTGTATCAAAAACACATCCGCATATCATGATTAGATTTTGGTAATATTAAATATACTGTATATAAAATATATTAAAGAAATACTGTAAAGAAAAACAGTAAACATACTGTAAACCTTCTAATTGAAGGCCAACCTAATTAAACAACAGAACGCCATGGCCATAAGATATTACGGTGTATATTTTAAATATGCAATTTAACAAACAAATTAATTCCCACACATTTCTCTATTCCATGTAATTTCCTAAACCTTTATGTTCATCTAGTTTCTAAACCTATTCCATAAAAATGTCATTGCTTCTGAGATTTGCACCCATCAAGGTTGTTTGTAGGTAGACGCTGGAGTTTGTGAAACATTTGGTTGCAGTAAACAAAGTGGCTTAAACCAGTATCAAAACATGACACAATGTGGAAAGTGTGAAAAAGAAAAAAAAAACAATGCCAGGATGAACTTTAAAAAACCTGCTGATGCAGAAGAGCAAAAAAATAGAGAGAACACAAACGCTCGCTTCATATTACTACACTTTATTAAAGTCTCACACATTCTAGCGGATAAGGGCAGACGGGAACAGAACATCTCGCGCAAACAGCAAAACAAGTCACACAACAAAATGACAGCAAATCAAACAGAACAGGTCAAACAGACCAGAGTCTCCCCGTTCCGCAGGTTGAAACGGGTCATTTAAAGTGCTTGAATCCATTCCTCTGTTAGTAAACATCCTTTCCATCCAAAAGAAAAACAGGTTGTCAGATGTTGTCCTCATGAAGCTGTACTAGAACACACTACTGTCCTCACAATGCAGGAAAAATGGGTGTAAAACAAGCATGACATCATTTTTACTTAAAAGGGGGAAATGTGGAAGAATTCTAAGACATTCATGACAAGGCTTTCTTTTTCAGAGGTTTTCATGCTATAATGGAATCCTGTTTAAAGGATCTATTGGAAGAACACAACATTACAGATCTTTGTTGTGTGTTTTGAGTCTAACTAGTATTAGAAAAAAAAAATTGCAATATTGGTGTATTTCAGTTAATGTGATTAAAAGCATACCAAGTTTATGAAGTCTCGAAAAAAAACTTGAGCACTTCTTCTCCGCAGCAATTTTTTTCAGAAAAAAAAAAGGCAAAAACATCCAAGACTTCGGACACGAGCGATTGACCGGATGCTGTCGTAATCGATGCATTTCTGCAACCTTCCATTAGCGAGACTACACCACATTACAGGGCCTTTCCTTCTGCAAATGCGCACCACCACAAAGACACACACAAGCAGAAATCCAAACAAACCGTCCCCAGAGCATTACAAAACAAGCCCGCCATTGATTTTCTGCTTAGTATAACCACAGAGTTGGGTGAGAGCGAATCGCACACACATATCCTTCTTTCATCGATTTTCTTTAGTTGCTTTTAGACATGCTGCCTGTCGCTGTTCAGGGTGTGTCTGCCAGTATTTGGACTATTTGATTTTTTTGTGTGCCAGAAGCCTGTTATATATTGGGCAAATTGCTGTAAATCAATTTAACTTGAGATGAAAAGTCTATAGTGAGGATTGTGCCTTACAGTGACACAGTCATATATGTGCAGACCCTCGCACACACGCTTTATTGCACAATCACAGTAGAAGTGGTTTTACCAATATATAAAACCAGCGAAGAGATAAATAGACGTGACTTCATTTTAATATGATATTGAGTATTTGTGCGCTACAATTTACAGTATATTATGGGACTTAAGGCAAAGCCAACAATATAATCCATCTCTTAAATTTCCTTTAAATTTACACAAACACCATTTTGACCGTCCTAAAATCACATATTATTGCCACAAACCCTGAAAAATTGAATAATTAAATGGTATAGTTGAAAATGTTTATATTTTTATAACACATTATGTTTTAATTTAGCTGTAAATGCCTCTGCAATGTTGAAATTGATTTCAATTAAGCTAAAGGCTTTGTGAATAAAAAATAAAAAAACAACTTGGTAATTTGTATGCCATGTTAATTCATATTAACAAAATGTATCAACTCAAGTAGCAGTTTTTAAAAAAAAACGACAAATTTTGACCGAGTTATTAACTACTGCATATTATACGATTTCCCTGTTAATTCTCAATAGATCCCGGAAGATTGTGTCATGTCTGATGAATAAAAACGAATGGTGGAGGTCTCAGGTCTTAAAATTATGACACAGGTCTCAAACAAATCCCAGTTTAAGAAGCAGATAGTATGGCTGTCAATCTAAAGACTTTAAACTCTTGCCTTCTATTAAAAACGTTTTTTTCTCCATTTCTCCAGCTTATTCATTGTCCTTCAAAGGTGCTTCTTAGTCCACCACAATTCATCATCCCAACTAAACGATCCAGCGAATTTCCCATCTCCTGTAACACGGTAGTAGTCACTGCTGGACCACGGGATGCTGAGACAACTGTGACATGGCTTTGTGGTGGTTGCATAGTTAGATGTGATAGCTTAGCTGCGTTCTTAGCTTAAAGGTTTTAACATCCCTCGACGAGGAGCCGCTAATAAAAGCTGACAAGTGCGAGCATCAGGTAGGAACGCCTGGAGACAGCCTTACAAAAGAGCCTGAGCCTGCAGATGATGCTCAGAGGATCTCTTGGCTTTAGCTCGTGGCTTGAGTTCAGCATCCCTCCCAACTACGGATGGCCAAAGCTGATACAGTCGTCCCCGAGTCATGGTATTGTTCCACGGCGAACCTCTGGATGGACGAGAAGGCTGCGGATGTGCTGGGTTTGGAGGCGTAATGCGCTTGGGGAAACGGGGAGGCTGCAGGAAACCAGGGCGAGGCTTTAGTGAGAGGTTTCTTTGGGGGTTATCTGGTGTCGGCCTCGTAATCCGTCCTTCAGTCACCGCTGTCTTTCTCTCGCCGCCGTCTCCAACGCACAGACGGCTGCTAAGCAACTGACTAAGTTCCTCCTGGTCAGGCAAAGACCTTGACTCGTTTTGAGGGACTTCAGTGCAGTTTTCCGAGTGAGAATTGATGGCATCTGCACAGGGAAGAGGAGGAGAAGCATCACTGAGGACCTCTGTGGGGACTGATCTTGCTAGTTTTCCCTGGATGAAGGGTTCGCTGAGGCTGTGACTGATTGACTGAAGTATTTGAGGCTGTGGATGACAAAAACAAAGCAGCGTTTATTACAATAACGCAAGACGGACATTGCCGAGCTACTGTGTTGAGCTGGAGAATGGGTTTGACGTGGCAGGTCCTTCTAACGAACACAACCATTCAATATGACGGACATGGAACAGTGTCATTTGCTCTTTTTGTCTTTTTTTAAGCTCGCCTGGCTAAAATCCACACCACCCCCTACTGGCTGATGTTGTAAATTAATTTAGCCAGCAAGTGTTTTCTGTAAACATCAGATTATTTGAGATGTTAAATCTACATGTAAAATCACATTCATCCCAATATCGAATGAATGAATGAAACAGAAAATAAACAGTATTAAAACTAAAACAGTAATAACAGGGTAAAAAAAAAATCTACTAAATAACAGTAAAAACAATTGTGCAAGGGAGATAAAGTAGTGATGAAGAAATATTACGGAGCAAAGTAAAATTCTGGAAATGTTTATACCGACATTTTTTTTATACTAACATTTGGTTGCTTCATGGTTAAATTAGTTTTAAATTAGGATTTAAATACATGCAAGACACAAAAACAAAGACGGTGACTTCCTGAGTGATGTCATGGAGAGACATGAGCAGACACCTGCAGATTCACCAGCACATTCATAATTCATCCGTCTCTGTCTGTTTCTGTCTCAGGGAGAACACACAGTTCCCACAGACCTTCACCTTTTGGACTCGGTGTTCCACGTTGACAGCTTTTTAATTGCAGAATAATTCTGATCAATTATTTTTCAACAGTTCTCCCCACGTGTAACAATGCTGACATGCCTAAACGCATCATTTGAAAGCTGACAAACAAACTAATACGTCACTGCAAGTAGATTACTATACTTTACTACGGCACAATCAAACAT
The DNA here is from genome assembly GCA_028031935.1 of Paedocypris micromegethes. Taxonomy (NCBI): domain Eukaryota; kingdom Metazoa; phylum Chordata; class Actinopteri; order Cypriniformes; genus Paedocypris; species Paedocypris micromegethes. Next base: position 23,251,239 of record CM051497.1, on the reverse strand, counting down.
GAGCCTTTCTGCTGGGAATCTTTCCAATGGAGATAGTTGGGATGCAATTATTTTTTTTCTTATTGGAAAAAAATGCACGTCTGCATAATTTTTAAAATGTTTTTTTTAATGGCACGTCTGCATGTCATTGTTGTTTTTGTTTCTGCGTGCGCAAAAAGTCACAAGTTTTTTTAATTGGTATTTAATTACCGCACTGACAAACGTGCATTCAGTTTTCCTGTATCAAAGAAAAGCAGAAAATAAATTTCTACCAAATGTGTGCTTTCTGTGTGCTTTCTTCCCTTTTATTTTTATTAATAATAATATTCGTCAGGTTCTCCCTATAGGTTTTTTTTTCTCACCTTGCTAGAGAGGTTTTGTTTTCCTAACCACTGTCATAGCCACCCATAGTTTGAACATTTTTCTTCTTTAAAGACTTTTTTTTTTCCCCGAATTCCGCATAGCGACGTTGCGTTGGTCTTGAACCAAGAAAAGTGCTATATAAATAAACTTGAACTTACTATTTAATTTATTAATGTATTTAATTAATTGTATGTATCCTACAGTGGGAAAATTTAGGAAAAAATATTATTCTTTATTAATTATTATTATTGTTGTCCAGTTGTGTTTCCATTAAAAAGAAAATAAACTTAACATGTAAAGTTAGTCTGTAAAAATTTGAAACGACAGGTGTTTACAAACAAAGTTAACGCAAAAAAGAAGAATTATTATTACTGTTATTGTTATTTGAAGATTTCCCCAAGATGAAAGATAATTTTCGAATGGAATCTAAAGTGCCTGATGTTAAGTTGACTGTGGCTTATTGCTTTTACAATGCAGAGACGGCAGGTTCAGAGCTTTGGTAATCTGAAGGTAATAAACTCCTATCAGTCGCTAGATTGTTTTAGTGTTGCCAAGCAACTCCGTAATCAAACAGAATTCAGCACAGGTGTTTATACATTCACTCAGTCACATTTAGAGTGAAAATAATCATCTTACAGAAGACTAAACAATGAGAACAAAGCCTTCGCTCCGAAACATGCAAACATCAGGAACAAGAGAATAATAAAAAAAAAAAAGAGCTTTAACAGCTCTTTATTAGAAAAAAAAGAGCAGCTGCTCTGTCTTTATGGGTGATAAGCGGAATTTTTGTTGGGTTCTTTCAATAAAAACTAGACTTTTTATTTTATTTTATTACATTCATTACCAATGTTTTGTCATTCATAAAAAAAATGTTTCTGAATGTATTAAGTCACAGCACAGATTAAATGAATTACATGTAAAATTTGGCAAAAAAAGTAAATGCCAACTAAATTGGCACTAATTAATTTTGTAGGTCGGAGAAGCACTGTATTTAACATGGGTCGGGAAACCCTCAAAGCCTTAAAAAAAATTATATACATACATACATATTATATATATATATATATATCATATCAAACTTACTAAATACAACATTAAGAATAGTAAAAAGGTCAAGATAAATTGAATTGTTCATCTTACTGTAGAATTTAGGTGAATGTGGTTTTGATAATTGCAGAGTTTTTAATATCTAGAGTTTTTAAAAGAGGTTTTAATGTATTGAATTACTTTAAAAAATTGAATCACATTCAAAAATTGTATGTCTCCCTCAGCAACTCCATTACACTGCCACTATGTGTGTGTGTGTGTGTGTGTGTGTGTGTGTGTGTGTGTGTGTGTGTGTCCACCCGAGCAGAGTGACGACTGTTTGTATAACGGCTCAAGTAGTATGAAAGAAAAAAAAAGTGCAGGTCTCCCAAAACACCCAAGTAAACACTGAACCTCCAAAGTAAAGACAGATCTGACATAATCACAGGCCACGGAGGAAGAGTCAAGCTCAAACGCTGCTTTTAAAACAGTCGGGTCACACACACACAAAATAAAAAATAAAAAAATCATAATTCATAAAATTTTTGGAAATGTATTGGAGTGTGTGGAAAAAGTAAATGAAAAAGCAAACTGGGTTGAAATTGTTCCAAAAACTAAATCAGACATGCATCACAAAATCATGCTGCAGTCATGCAGTGGTCAAGACACATGGCCACGCAAAAGGTGAAGCTTTTAGTAGAGGTTACTGACCACGCCGTGTCACAGAAGTAATGCACAAGATGCTCCACCCCTGTCCCGGGACATTATGGGATAGGCAGAGGGAGAGAAACAGAAAAAACACGTCCATCCAATCAGGAAGTGACATTAGAAGACAGCGAGGAGGATGAGATAAAGCAGGAGGAGGAAGGTCAAGTCTGGTGTGGCAGACAAAATCTTTTCAATCTAAGCAATGTCACACGCTATCACTCCTGTCCAACACTGATAAATCCAGATATTTGCCATGATATACACAGTTTGTGTGTACGGTTCAAAAGAATGTAGCCACTAAAATCTACCAGACATTGACATTTTTGACATTTTGAGAATTTTTTAAATAATGTAAAAAAAAAAATTATTTTATTTATTGCTGTTAAATAGCATTTATTTTATTTTATTTATTTTAGATATTAAATATTTTTATTAAAGATAAAATATAATAAGTTTTAACTAAATTCAGATATGTATTTCTTTATATGAAAAAAATATTTTAAATAATGAAAAATGTTTGTGAAAATCTACATTTTGTATTTTGGCATTTTTCCCTCATCACTAAAAACTAAGACACTGTATGTAAGATACTAAAGAAAATACTAAATCTTAATTAGACCTTTTAGACCTTTTTTTGCCCATTTTTAAAGGCGTTGACATTCCCTCGCTCACACGCGCACACACGCACACATACACACACGCGCGCGCACACACACACACACCTATTACACCTGCATGTGTTCATGCTGCTTTCTACAACAAACGTCGCCTCTTCAACTGACTGCACTGCTGAACAACAATTCCCAGCACAAAGCACCAGAACCCCAGTCTCACATTCAGCAGATGGGTTGATGGACCAAGAGACCAAGTGACCGGAACCAAGCAGTGACCGGAGAAACTTCAGACGAGTCCTGCTGGAATTGTTGACTTTGTCTAACCCTTAGAAAAAATACTGGTTCCCATCCTCTCTGGAGGAATATACTTCCTTTCTCTATGATCGTTAACACATCTAAACTGGTCTCGAATGTAAGCTGATGTCACACCATTCTAGCTTGGTTCAAGTGAAACAATTAAAATTAATTCAGAACAATGGTAGGCTTCGTTCAATTTTGTTAAAAACCAAAGCCAGACATTGCTGCATTTTTATAGCTCACCAGAACAAAATAATAAACCAGTGGTGTAAATTACTTGAGTAAATTGACTTTGTTACTTAAGTAATTGTTGAAAACTTTTAATAAAGAGAATCAAAAATATAAGCAACTTTTACTCTCAACTTGACTACATCTAATTACTCCTTACTCCACTACATATGAATGGTCAGAGGACCTGGACCATGGACTGAGACTGACATTTTGTTCTGTTTTTTAATCACTTTTGTTCTGCCATTTTGAAACATTGAGGTGATAAATTTAAATTCTATATTAGGATATATGTCTTGGTGTTTCTGTAAGTATTGATGGAAATACTTAAATTCTTTTAAAATTGGATACTTCATTTCAAGCCACCAATTCCAAGAAGGCTTTTGTAAAAGTCGTGGAGTCATTTTTACAGAAAGTTATCCGTACTTTTACTCAAGTATGGTTTTCAGGTACCCTTTACACCTCTGAAGTAAACCATCTGTTCACTGGACCACATGAACAGTTGGACTTATCTCTTGACTCTAACCCTCTTTTCTGAATATCTGTATCTCTATAAGTCACACATTTGACAAACAAGGCATGGAAGTCGCGACAGAGCTGAAAGCCTTTTTGATCAAAGCACGAGTCAGGGTTAGTTAGAGACTCACTTTGCCGGCGTTGAGGCATGCTGGCACGAGGCGCAGGCTGGTACTGGCACTGCCAGGTTGAGAGAAGAGGAGAGGGAATGGCCTGCAACACACACACACACACACACACACACACACACAGAAACTATGACAAGGCAAACATGCACGCAAGCGAAGATAGAGCAAACAAGTGAATCTAGAGACACACAATCTGTTAAAAGCACATTTAAAAAGACAAGAAACACTCACACACAATTTTTACCATCTCTAAAAAATTCCACTAAGAACCGATTTGGATGCAAGAATGCAACTATATCACAAGGCAGGAATGGCGTCAATGACGATGAGGCCATTCCTGCCTTGTGATATAATTGCATTCTTGCATCCAAATCACAAAACATTTTTTCTAGCTAAGTCACGTGTATGTTGACAATAATGCGTCATTATCTCTGTTTAGTCCAGGCCCAAAATGCCATAGAAATGGTGTAAACGGTGGATCGCAGTTTAGTCATGCACGGTTTATGTCCAATGAAGACATTTTCGACCACAAAGACATCCAGACCACAACAACACAACTAAAACACTCAAATGCTTAAATGCAGGCTTAAGTGTTAAAAGGCACAACACTCTTTGTAACGTAGTTCTTAATGAACATACTTGGAAAAAACTCCAAAAGTCCATAAGTGCTTAAAATGTACAAGAAGTAAAACCTACAATTTAAAAAAGCACACACATATATATACTTTATAAATAGAATGACACAAAGTGAGGTGATACATAAGAGAGAATACCTAGAAAAAATAAGGCAGTGTAATTTTATCCAAAATGAGAAAAACTTCAATTTCTCATTCAAATTCAATACATTAAAAAAAAATAAAGAAAGTAGTAGGGAAGGAAGGAAGGGAAAGGGAAAAAAAAAATAAAAAAAAACGCAAAATTGAATTATACCAAAAATTAAAAAAATAGCTTTAGGAAAATTAAAAAGCCATTGCATTGACAGATGTGTCAATTTGTTTGCAGCTCAGGAAATAGCAATTTTTGCCTGGACTACAACGTGTTTTAGGAAAAGTGAGCAACTCGAGCAAAGAAAAAGCAATGTTGACCGTTTGAGTTGTCACAAGCTTGGCACTAAACAGTAAAATCAAAACCGTAACTTGCTTTCTCGGCCTCGATATTTTTATCCGTGATCAATAATGTGTGCACAAATCCTCCAAAACATCTCAAGTCAGATGAGAGAGACAAGAAGGATGGGAGCGATTTTCTCCCAGTTCATCTCCAGCAAGCAGGACTTGTGTTGTGAGTGACAAAACCACGGCGATGAACTTTCCCTTTCATTTCTCAACCCTAACAGCTCCTGGTTCCCGGCGCTTCCTCATTTCCACTTTTAAATTCCTCTCATCCCTCGCCGGTTACTTCCCTTCATCTGGCTCTCCTCCCTGTAATCTTCCCTGACTTCAGTCTTTCGCAGTTGGTTGTTAGCTTTAGTGATTGTGTGCTGGTCTTCAATAAGAACACGTTCCCCGGTGAGCATCTCTGAAAGCTAAAACAGCGGAGTGGCTGCAGCGTGACTTCACTTAAATAGGAGATGACAATCATTCTGTGGTGTGTGGTGGACGCCCGTTTCCCCGAGCTGCTGCAAATTGGCCAAATCGACACCACGGCGAGCGAGTCTCGGCTCGGGGCGTCCTGCGAGACCACCATCAAAAGTGAGGACAGAGACGAGGACAGGAACAGATGGAATGTGTTGTTTGGTTTGTAAGCCCTGACAAGGTATTACACGTCTTCTTTAAACAGCTGGCTACAACCTAGAGAGCTTTCAGGAGACACGGGTGAAGGACGTGCAAACAAAACATCTCGCCGCGCTGACATTTCATGTGGGTTTGGGGTATTGGACTGATAGGATGGTATTGACGTGCCCGCTGCCGGCGAGACAGTGAGAGAGGACTCACGGCGTGTTGGTGATGTGGGGGTCGCCATGGCGTCTGAGTTGATTTGTCGTGATATGTTCTTCTCTCACCTTTGACTCCAGGCTTTTGCTGATGACAGTGACATCTCACCGGCTGAAGGCAAGCAGAACACATAGGGAGCTCAACAAAACGGTAATGACGAAAAACATGCGCGTACGTGATGTCTGTTTAAAGCCGAGGTCGGGAACCTGTGGCTCGCGGGCCACATGTGGCTCTTCTAATGGCTGCATCTAGCTTGCAGACCAAAGCTTCAGTAAAAATGAAATATAACAACGTTAAAAATATGGTGGTTCTAGACTTAAAGTGTGCAGTATTAGTTATGGTTATGTTTATAGTGTGAAGTGCAGTTTATTTATGACGTTTACAATGTTATTTATGTTTATGTGCATGCATGTTCTTTTACCTTTTTATATATTTTTTTCTCATTTTATATTGTTTATTTATATTATTTTGCAGTTTTAATGTGTGCAGTGTTATTTTTATGGCTATGTTTATGTTCATGTTTATTATGATGATTGCATGATTGTATCAACTACAGATCAACTACGCAAAACTAACAACAGAAATAAAATATTGGTGGATTTGATAGAGCAAGGAATGTGACGTTTTACCGTTTCTTGGTGTTGTTGGTGCGTGAGCCGAACGATGATTTTATCTTTATTTTTCAGTTCTTCCCTGAGATGTGCCACTTCCTTCATCAATTCCTCCATCTACCAAACATAATCACATTAGTGTAGTTCATTTGAACGGCATACTGTATATACTATATCTATACTGAACATGCAAAGATTACAAACAATTAATATTTCTTAAGTAATTTTTTTTCAAAGTTTTTAAGACTATTTTTTCTTTTTGCAGAATATCTGCACATATTCTAACATATATGACAGCACAGAAAATATTATGTTTTTTTTTTTGTTTTCACACACATTTTTTAACAGTGTTTGACCAAACCGTTATATTACTAAATTCTAGGAAAATGGCCACAAATAACGCAAGAACATCAGTGAAATCGATTTTGGACTTGAATCACAGGTAATTAAAATCAGTTCTTGGAATTCACAAGATCAAGGGCATTAAAAAATAGTAGATACAAATAAATAAATTATTGTATGTCAAAATCTCTGAATAAAATATGATGGAAAGAAATTACCTCCCAGGAGTTGGAATAAAATTGAAATAAGTAATACATTTATTCTCTCTGTTTTGAGAATGAAGATCAATCTGATCCAATTTATTTTTTTCTTAATTGACTTCTAAATCCTCAAAAAATACTTAAAAAAAATTCCAGAAGGAAAATATAATTGACAAAAGTCCAATAACTTAAAAAGAGTGATTTTCCATCCTGATATAAGCAATAAATTGCGCTGTTGGGGTGGGAGTTTATGGGATGTGACAAACCTGCTGTGCTCCGCTGACATCTTCACTCGTTTCCAGACTCTCTGGAGTGACTTCACCATCATCCATCTAAATAAAACCATAATATGTTTGGTACAGACGTCTGTCAAACGCACACATAACTTTCAATCTCCTGATTCCTGGCTCCTCATAGATGGCCAGTTGCATTGTGCTGTACCTGCAGCAGATTCTTGAGTTTCATCAGCTGAGCTTTAACAGAGGAGCAGTCTTCACTCATGTGCTTGAGAGTCAGCTCGTCTAATGGCACCGTGTGACTGTCGTATTGAAACGTAGGACAGTGAAACATCTGAAACCCGGCCAGCCTATAAAGAAAAAAGGAAATAACAGACGTAATGATAGCAAAAACAGTTTAATATGAACAACTTCGTGCTCATTATAGACTGTGGTGTAACGATATGTGCTTTGCAATCAATAATAATCAAGGCATTCTACAAAAAAGAAAAAGACGGACCACAAAGAAAAAAAAAATACATAAACTTTGAGCTGCTACGTATTAATATGTTGAAACTGAAAAAAAAAACAGATAACACAAGCAGATAACGCATGTATTTTTTATTTAAACTTAAAATAAAAAGAGATTTAGGCCAGTATAAACTATGAATGAACTTTATTGGACCCACAGTGGGGAAATTCAATTGCTGGTACAGCCACTAAATAAATTGTAAAATAACATTAATAATGAAATAACAGTGAAAAGAGATACTTAAAATACATGAGAGGTACACATTTACAGCCCAAAAACTTATTTTAATTTGATCGCAATGTGGTTACGCCGGGCGTTTATTGGTGACGGGTGTCTAAAACAGACAGGCCACTAATATAAGATATACGGTATATAATAACCCTGGACCTGTGAAACATTGGGAGCATGTTTTCTGAAACACGTCAGCAAAACCATGTTTTCCTACCTGTTGTCATACTGGCTGTGGTCTGATCCACTCCATCTTTGTTGTCTCCGTCTCCACTGGGCTGGACGCCCCACTCTGTCCGAGTTGGCCATCCCATCTGTAAACACACATAGGGTTCTTAACCCTTTGGCGTCTGAGGTGTGTTGACATGCTCCGATATTTGTAATTATTCCATCTTCTTACAACATACTACTGGACAAAAAGTACTGTTTTTGTATTGAGCACAGGCTGTGCTACAATAATATGTGAGAAAAATGTATGTATGTGCTAGCATTTTTATACAAAAAATATTATGCGTGCTTTTGTAAGCTTTTGGGAAAAAAAGTTGCTGAAACAAAGCCATAAAACACATAGTCCTGCATAGTCCTGAGTAGACTTACGTGACCTTGTCTTGTAGGCTAAAGTGTTTACTTCACAAATTTGTGAACATAACTATGCATCTCATTCACAGAAAGATGAAAATAAATTACATTTGGTAAAGTCAGTTTTTGTGTCAGCACTAGTGTATGCGTGGGAGGAACAATGTCTGTGAATATTCATGAAATTCACACCAGGAGAGTCAAAAGACACTCCCCCTTATGCAAATGTACCCCCATCAAGGTAGAATGCTGTCACCCAACCATTCACACTGACACTTTGGTCAACTTGACTTCAGCTAGATTCAGCTTCACACCTTGTGGAAGATTCAAGATTCAAAAAAACTTTCTGAAAAAAAAAAAAAATGAAAAAAAAAATGTCTTCTTAACTACACTACTAATAAAATCAGTAGTTCTAGAAGCCTAGGAGAAAGCCTGTGCACTTTCCAAAAGCTCTTAAACTTTAAATACAAAGCACTGGCGCTGCCCGAGGCGAGATGGATTCCAACCATCTCACACACACTTCCCTCTGTTTACTTGTTTGGCTGGCGTGAAGGAGACGAGCATATAACGGACAGACATTTTAGCAATTTGAAAACAGACCTGCTACATTCCTCTCGTCCTTGCCGTCTGCTCACCACCAAATCCCCTACAGCAGACCAACACCCGCGTATGGAAATGTATAAAACATCGCGATTAGGTGAACTAGGAATGCGTCAAAAAAAATAGACGTGAAATCCAGCTGGACCACACAAATCCAAGAAACACAATGTGGCACATCTCACAAAACTTTTGTCAAGCAGCTGTAAATCTGGTAACTTTTTCACCCTGTTGAAACCAGGATGTGTGCGACTTCTAGCAACCAAACCGAATCGGACCCAAACAGAGCCGGCGCTGTAATCCCTGAGCCTCGGAGCTTTAGGAGAAACAGGGAGCTGAACGTGCTGGAGGCAAGACGCTGGTGTCCGCAGCCGGGTCGGCTAGACCCTCAGGCACGGCCCCCCACTCCCCCTGTTCAAAGGAACCCGTGTCAAAACAGCAGGCCTTCCTGCCTGCCAAGCAGAACCATCCACCGTGGAAGGAACGAAGGCAGAAAAAAAGGAGGGAAGAGTAGAAAAGGGGAGGGTGACTGAAGTCCTCTATTCCCCCGCCCCGCTCACATGACTGCAGGGCAAAATGCCCCGGGCTAAAAATACATACTCAACACTCAAATAAGCACCGGCCTTCAGATCCATTTACATTCCTTCTCCAGCTACACTTGTCAGAGTGGGAGAAAAACGACCAGTAATAAAATAAAATAAAAACTTGACAGATCACGTTGATAGGGTAAAAAACGATAGACGGGTCTAGGTCATTTCTGCACATGAAGGAATCAGTCATTTACCCAAAGTGTATGTGCGGAATTTCGTACACGTGCTGTGAGGAATTTTCCTGGGAAAAGGCAAACTGGGAGGTGTACGTGACAAACCGACAGTTTTTTTGGCTTTAGACTGGAGAGTCAGTCAGATGACATTCATATGACATGCATTAAACACATAAAATTGCAGTAAAACCGAAGTGCATTGCCGTACACAAGAGAGTCATTAAGCATGACATTTAATACTTCAAAAGCTGCATTTGGAATTCTTGTGCCAAACATGTTATTATGGGAACAATTTAATCGAAAGGGCACATTAAATATTTAAACATTTAAAAATGCATGTCACAGCCGAGCATTGTTGCACGAATACTCGTGCATAGAAACTGTAGCCTATTGTTTCAAAATAGAATGCAAACCAAATTTAATGTTGTGGAATTCCTAATTATGCCCTTATCCAAGACTCGGGAATGTCTTTATCTTGTCAAGCTGATTGTAATACGCACAACGAGTATACACAAGAAACTGTTTCCTACTATGTCAATTGATTTTTCAGACCTGAGGTTTGAAAAACAGATGTTTTGAAATTCCTAAGCATGATCTAATAGGCTGGTGATGTAAATGATATAAACATACGGAGAAAACACTGTTATTTATAGAACAGTAATTATTTACAGTTCAAATGCACTTGCTTCTGATCCATCAGAAAAATTATTAAAAATGTTTACCTGAGCAAACATTAAGCAAGTTGAAAGTGACTTAAAACAAAGATGGGCAGCTAATTATTTTATAGCGTCACTCATTAACCAGACTGACTAAGTGGTGTGAACATTTGACAAGTTGCAAGTAGTAATGACTAAACTAAGTGGAATTCAAATGTTATCTATCTATCTATCTATCTATCTATCTATCTATCTATCTATCTATCTATCTATCTATCTATCTATCTATCTATCTATAGTATATATATATATATATATGGACTGCAAAAAACATGTATCAATAAATGGTAAGCAATGCAAAAAAAAAAACAATTGCAATTCAATTTTACATATAATTACAAATGTTAAACCATTAAATATAGTTTAATTAATATTGAATTAATATAAAATTAAACGATGGCATATGAGGATGATTCAAAGAAATCAACCTTTCCTTAAAAATACATTTCAAATTGTTTTATATTTTATTAAATGCTACTATTAATAACACCAAAGCACGACTTCAAATTATGTGACAATTAGAAGTTCTCTTTTATTGCTGAGAATTGATATGACTTTATTTGAGAAAAGATTTTCTAAAAAATAAATAAATAAATGTATTCATTAAAACCAGGAATGACACACCACAATTTCAACCTATTAATAACATCCTGAATGGTGCGGCCCAGAACACTGTCTCATACACACCGTTGCGTAAAGCCCCCTCCTCAGGAAGATCCGCGTCAAGCATGAGGTCATCATCTTCCAGGTCACATGACCCAGTGTTTTCCAAGTTGTTCAGAATGTCCTGTACCAAAAAAGCAAACAATTACAGACGGTGTGAGACGGAGACTGCAATGAATTTTGCAATTACTCAGACAGTAAATGTTTAAATGGGTGCCCTAATTTCATCAGAAGCATTATATCAGAAAATAAAAAGCAGGTTGTGGGGAGAACCTAATTATTTGAAAATGCAAACTCAAGCCAAGGCAAAAATCAATATCTTTCAACAAAACCTCAATTTGTACCAGGAGAGGGAAAAAAGGACATCAAGCCAAGCACTAAAGCCGCACGAGGTGGTTATTGGCTGTTGGGGGGCTTTTTAATGCATTTTAAAGTGGTTATGGCACAGAAAGTTCAAAAGAAAACAAGCTCTTTGAAGCAACACATTTTCTACATATCTACGTGCAAGAATACTAATACGCAATAGCATAAAACAAGGCCTCGAGCTCAGCCTTGATTTGCACCGAGCAGAGGAATTACTCTGATGTGAGTGGTCTTTAAAAAGATTCTCCCAAGAACCATTTGCAATTGATTTCAAGGTTGGAGGAAAATTGAAGAGCAGAGTGAGACTGGAACCAATTCAGGCAATATTTAGCTTATTGAATCCATGCATAATGTCAAAAATATGCGCCTGAATTTCTATACTAATGCGGTTTTCCACTTGTCAGTCAAACAAAACCCAACCTTTTCGAAGCAACAGGGTTTCTGAAGTGTTTTCTTTCTTTTCTTTTTTTAAATGAGTTCCTTGACATTTAAAACCAGTGCACTAATTGCAGGGACATTTCCCATGAATCAGTGTGGGGTTAAGCGTCTTGTTCAAAGGCCCTACAGTGATAATGAATCCCACTGACCCTTTGGTAAATGACTCATGCCTTGGTTCTAACCGGTGCCGTGGTTCTAATTCCGAGTCCAAAGATTACAGCCACAATTGCCTTTTACAGTAATTACATTATTGAAAACCAATCTTTTTTTTTTCTCGTCTTGAGAGATTCTCAAATGATGGAAGATATGTGATAAACAATGTGCTTTCTAAAGAAATGATGTCACAAATATAAAAAGGAAGAATGTGTCATTGTACATATAGTTCAAGTTCAAGTTTATGTATAAGGCGCTTTTCTTAGATCCAGACCAACATAGCCTTTCTGATATAATGTTTGGTTAGGGCAACACAATTATATTGTAGATGATTACAATAACAGTATCACATCTACTACTGCAATAATACCTTACAAATAATACCTTACTTGCAGTATAAAGAATATAGCTGCAACCAGCAGTGGCAGGATTCTGGTCTTACAGTTTGGTTTTTGTTCCTATTAAATGGGGGAATGTATGAGGAGCGATTCTTAAGGGGTTGTGTGATATTTATACCCTAATTACAAGAATATAAGTGGGATTTTACCGTATGGTATTGTAATTAATTAGATATAATTTCTTCCAGTGTTATTTAGCCACTGATGAGTGTCACTGTGTGGATAAGGTTCGTACAGCCAAAAAAGCATATATGTACCGTATGTCTATATATGTATAGAACCATTATTTAAAGAAAGAAAAGAAGACAACGCAGAAGCTTTCAGCTTGGTTTGATAGCTCCAGGCTTTAAAAAAAAAAAGAGGTTTTGGAAGAGGTAGATTTGAAATATTGTGGTACCTCTCTTTATAAAATTAATTTGTGTCGACAGCAGTTAAAATGTGCGGCATGTAAATTTATTATCCTATGCCAATAAAAATTGTTTTGATAATATGATAAAATGTCGTAATAACTGTAATAAAAAACATGTTACAACCGCCATTTTTGAATCGTGCAATAATGTACAACATGGTCGGATCAGTGCGGACCCAGACATCACCAGGACGTTAGCCAAACGTTAAATAATATATCTGTAATCCTGTTAATTCTGTAAAAGTGTTGCTTTTTTGTTTGCTTGTTTGCTTATTTACTAACAGGCTAGAAGAATAAAAAAACAGTTTTACTCATCTGGACTCTTGCATGATTCACTCAAAAAAAAAGTGGTAAAAAAAACTAGCTTAATAATCTTGTCGCTACAATGTTTGGCCTATCGTATAGTGAAATAATTCCGTAAACGGAGATGATATTTTCTCGACAACGTCATTTGTAAAATTTTCGTTAAGAGTCATTGTGGAGGTACCACTTTATGCGAATAAAAGCACTACAAAAGATTTGGAGCTTCTAAAATTGGAAAAAAGTCGTGCTTATATTTGCGCAAATAAGGTATATAGAAATCTCACAGATTTTGATGTTTTAATTGAATATTGATTATAATCTTATATTATAAATCTTTATAACGAAATTATATTGTAAATCCTTTGTCATCAAATGAAGTACTTTAGATAAGTTTCAGTTTTGGTCAGACGTGATTTATGAACAATAGCGCAACTCACTCACTGCACTATTTACAAAAAAAATGTTGTCGTTCAACTTATTCTAACAAATAAAAACAAAGAGAAAACTAATAAATACAACAGGTGTGATCCCCTTACTATATAAATCGCTGTGGTCAGAGAAAACCGAATAAATCGTGTCCTACAACATGTCTCTATTTACATTTTATGAAACACACCATGTTTTTATGTTCACTGTTGTACTGTACTGTACTGTACTGTAATTGATTGTCCTTTTTTCTGCTATAGTGCATATCTACTAAATATTAATTTTAGTAGCTCAAGGTTGTTAAAGTAAACCAGTGATAACATTGAGTTCACATGTGGAGAAAGTCTCCGAACACCCTGACTTCACCTACACATATGCACAGTGTGTGCCTGACCCTCAGTCTCTGTATAAAGGGGCTTAGTCATGGCACGTTGCTTCAGAGGAAATGGCATTTCACTGCAACGGGCAGCAGCTTAGATACGCAGGCCAAGTTCCATCAGCACTCTGCTTCAGCGCCGAAAGAGTTAGAATAACGTAGGCCATTTCACACAGGCCTCAGCGAATTAGCCGGGAAGATCGGATTAAAGGTCCCTTTAGAGCAGGACAGATACAGACAGAACCTTAGATAACATTTAAGAAAGGTTCTATTGGACAAGCCCAGAATCCTGATCACATTTCACACAATCCAACCTGTCTTCTAGAGAGTGAATATCATAATCATACAGGTTGGAAATTAAATGTATAGATTCTGCAGTTCATCTAGAATGAAATGAATATGCTTCAATAGAACATATATTGAGGCAGCTTCCAGTAAAGATAAACTATAGCAAATGTAGTTATGATTAACCACAGATTTAAAAAGATTGATAAAAATCTCATTTATATAATGAGAAAAAAGTGCATTTATTGGCAGGCTGCAAGATTAATTTTCATTTTAAATGGTTATTTTTATATTAAATAGCTTTTCTGGATTGGTGTTTAGAACATACATTTTCAGATTTTAAAAAAAATTGTCAAATAAAAAAAAGACTTGTCAATTAGTATCTCACTAGCCAAAGTAAAGAATGTCTGTACGCCTCACACAAATGTGACAAATGTGCCAGTGAGTTTGTTGCAAATGTGACAACTGTGCATGTGAGTTTGTTTTTGTTTTTTTACTTCACAAAAATAAATTGTGTTTAACAAGTAAAATTATACGATAGAATTTAAAGATTAAGACTAATGAAAATACACCTTTAAATATACATAGAATGTAAAAAACATTCTTGAATGAGGTTTAAAAATACTGTAACTTATTTTTGAGAAAGATGGACGAGAGAGATAGAGAGATGAATGAGAGAGAGACGGACGAGAGAGATAGAGAGATGGATTAGAGATAGAGAGTCGGACGAGAGAGAGAAAGACGGACAAGAGAGATAGAGATGGATGAGAGAGAGATAGATATGGATGAGAGAGATAGAGAGATGGATGGATGACATTTTTATATGATAAACGCAGAAATAAAACCAGATTTGTTGCCTTAATCAGAATCACTCAAACACAAGTTCTACAAGTAAAGACCAAATCAGAACACAAATCTTGTCTGGAGTGGTTTGGATGATTTCACATGTGGAGCTTCGGTTTCATGGAATCACAGCAGCTCAGCACATGAAGAGATCCAGAGTTCTACCGCAGCCAGAGAGTCAAAAGCTTTACATCCCTCAGACTGTGTTCCTGTCATCTTGAATATGTGCAGGAGAATCCATTTCAAACTGGCAATGCCTCACAAAGCTCGGTGAAAGGCTCGCAGACTGAGACAAACACAGTATTTGTGCATGTGAGACGGCTCAAATGCCATTAGGATTCACAGGTCTCAAAGAGATTAAGCCACATAAGACAGCTAACCGGTAAACCAGGCTGCTTAATAAATTCAAAGCTGATTAGAGCTGTTAAATATTTATGGCACTTATTCAAATTCTGTTTACTGTATTAGCAATGTTAGCAAAAGATAAAGCACAAACAATGGTTTTTCCACCGCCAGCTAATTAATGCCGAAACTGATTTTAAAATGCACTTTTATCTGTTTCGACAACAAAGGCTTATTCGTCTAGATTATTGAGCTGCTAATGAATTGGCCAGTAAATGCCTTCCTTAAGACTGACTAACTTTATAACAAATAAACATCTCTTTACTGGGATTAACAGAAGAACTGCTGTAAATTCAACGAGAGATTAATTGCCTACAAAAATCTAAATAAAAAAAAGCAATGAAACCCAGTGGAAAATAAATGTGTCTCTTAAATCTACACTGCCTCCTGGTGGGCTTAGGGGTACAACTGCACTGGATTTGACTTTTTACTGAATTTCTCTTTTATTAAAACTCAGACAGCAAACAGAATCAACATGACACAGTGGATGGACTGAATATGTGCTAAAAAACATCTTGCTGATATATACTTTATTTTACATTGTACATACAGTACACACTGTGAGTGAAGACGGAGTGAAACTGACCGAAGAGGAGCAATAACTAGCCTGTTCCACATTAAAGCGAGAAACTAGTGGAAAGATACAATCTGCAAGAGCCAAATGGTAAAGAATAACTAGAAAACATGGAAAAAGTAAACACTGCGTATAAACAAATAAGTGCTCAATAATGGATGGTTGGAGAGAGATATAGAGATGTGGAGATAAACAGAGAGAGAGAGAGATGATAGACGGAGAGACAAACTGATTAATTGATACAATTATTTGTTGATAATCAGCTAATTATAATAAACAATAATCAGATAGATTATGCAGATAAATCAGTTGGATTGACAAATTGATGATATAACAAAAAATAAATAAATCACGATTTTAGAAATAAACAACAAAATATCTCGAAATCGAATAAAGAGGACAAACCACAAATTTTAATAAAGCTTTTCTTTTAGCTTTGACATTCCTGTATTTTTTTTAGCAAGGTAAGAGCTGACAAGACCTAAGAAAGGCACTAAACATAGTCACAGTGGAGGATCTTAAGGAAATCCACTGTTGTCAGGAGACAGAGTTAATCGTTCAATTACGGTGAATGTGTTAGGCAAACCATTGATTTAAACAGAACTGAACACGTTGCTCTTTCTAAACTGGGAAAAGTCTGGTCATTCAAGTAAGGAAAATTAAATAGTGCTAAAGAAAAACAAAACAAAACATTATTTAATACGTACTGATTTTGGTTTGTGTTTTGTTTTGCTGCGTTAGCTAATGATGGACTGTTAAAAATGTTTTAACAAAAAGTAATTACTATTATGTTTTTTTTTTTTTTCAATAAAATAAAAAGAAATGAAGCTTTTTAAAAACCATTAGTTGAAAATGATAATGATAATAATAAACAATAATAACAACAACAGTCTAATGGAGGTAAAATAAAACAGCACACAGTAAACTTACAATAAGACAAAAACTCAAAATTAAATGGATTTCATTGTTTTTTTGTTTTTCAAATAAATGAAAACATTTGGCTGATACGTAGAAAAGTAATCAAAACGTATAAAAGTGATTCCAAAAGATTAACAGGGACTGAAATGGTCATGCAGTGTAAACGTTTGACCACTAGATGTCGTTTAAAACCTCCCTGAACCAGTCTGAAGCCAATCTGTGAGGTTAACTCCGCCCCTGCAGACAACAATGCCAGCAGAAAGATAGCATTCATCCCTGACTCATCTCTGATCAAATTTAAACACGCAGCTCTGACGTAACGTCTGAAGCACGAGTCAAGCATGTTTGTGACAGTGCTAGATGTCTTTGTCTATCCAGTAGAAAGCATGACTTGTGATTCTTCATCTAACATCAAATCAAATTCAAGTTATTCCAACTATGTGAAAAGTATATAAAAAATGCGGAATGTTGAATTCACTGCACGATATTCTACCGAACTAGCTGAACGATTGAAGAGTAGATTCCTGCAGAGTCAAGAGTGGCAGTAGCTAATCCCTCATTAGCAGGGAGGAAACGTCAGCAGGGGTCAGGGATGACGGGATGCTGCTGTCAGTCACGCAGAAAATCACCAATGCCTACACCAAGCAGAAACTAAACGAGAAGAAGAACAGCCAAAAAAATATATAGAAAAAAAAAACTCACACAGTGAAAAAAGCTAAAGTGAAAAGGCGCTGTGGATGTAAAGACGTCAAAAAGATTTAGGGAAGGTTAGGGAAGAGAAGGTTTTTATTCATAGGGCATGATAGATTTGTAGATAAAACTTAAATATAAACAAACAATAAACAAATGTACGATATAAATCATTATATAAATGATTGAAAAATAAAATGGAAAAATTATATACAGAATGTCACTTTTTTGATAGGAAAATTCATTTTCTATACGTGTTGAAAGGACATATGACACAATATCTGCTTGAGACACAAAATACATTATTTTAAGTTAAAATTAGACTAAGACTTAAAAAAAAAATAACTAGCGGTGAAAAAAAAGTTGCTGCTTTGTTGTAGAAAGGTTTTTTTTTAACAGATAATACGATTCATAAAACACCACTTCAAAAGGCCTGCATTTCAGACTGCAAAAATGTATTATCGTTTCCCTAAATATTGTTCATTCTATACTTTTAATCTACAATGATTTGCTCAAATGTCAATTATCTGTCATGTGCACATGTCTCTAACATATAATAGATAGATTATTTTCTACATTTATATATGGCATCAAGACATGATTAGTCAAGGCCGGTGCGACACTGACACCATCAGTCACATTTATTAAACATGTGATCCCTGCATTTGTAATGATGAAAATTTTGCAAAAACGAGTTTGAGCTTTGAGAATAATACTCATAAAGAGACAGCAATACAACATTAAAAAAGTTCATGGTGAAGTACAAATCACTGAAAAATTATGATCCTAGAGAACATTATCCTCTTATTTTTTTCTTTTTCATTTTCATTTTTGTTAAGGCACGGCCTTCCATACCAACACAATGAACATGCAAACCAGCAGAATATAAATGTACTTGTACCATGTAGTACCTTTCCCACCCAGGCTTGTTTTTTTACTGCCAGGATGCCAACCAGTTGCAGAGCGGGCCACACAGACACTTTCATTCACACTCTCACTAACACCTGACAATGTGCACGTTCTAATTCTGTTAATCTCCATGTCCATTGGATGTTGGAGAAAACCGGAGACCCTGAAGAAAACCATGCCAGCACAAGAACAACCTGTAACCTTCACACAACCAGGCCTGAATCTTGAGTTCCTAACCTCCCACCGCACTGGTCGATAATACGTAATAATTCTAGATGTATACTCACAACGCTATTGAGGTCCGACTCATAACTGCTGCAAAGGAGGAGGTGCGAGTTGTGTCCCAGTGGCTCCATACCCTCCTCATCCCACATGTATGTTCCTCCAGAGCTGTTAGAGGGGGAAAGCTCAAGAGAAGAAGGTGCCAGATGGTCAATGTCAGGAGACATGAGGGAAGGTCCACGTAGAGGCCCATTTCTTAACTCTGTCTTTCCACCTAAAAACAGAGACATAACGAAAACACACAATATTTGACTCCAACTCTGAAATGAAAAGGCACATCACCCTCACCAGCCAGGGCAATTCCCGTCCAGTCCATGGTCTCATTGAGGAAGCTCTGGAGTGATGGGGTGGAGGCAGGGTTGTTATTGGAGCGGATGCCGTTTTGTGACTGGTCGGTCAGGTTGGTAAAGTCATCCAGAAACTCCTCACTCGTGTCGTTCCTCTCCAGAGAAGACGCAGAGGAAAACGACATGTCCTCTGTTACCTCAGCAGGCATCTGGAGATTTGCGTCAGCCCCGTGGTCTTCTAAAAACTCCTCCAGAAAATCAGTGTGAGGTAATGCCTAAGCAAAAATAAAACAAGACCATTTAGTTCTCAACATATTTGATATTGAGGAAATACAGTGGTACCTCGACTTACAAATGTCTCTACAAACAAATGTTTCGAGTTACAAAGCGTCTTTGAGAAAATATCGCCTCGAGCCAAATGTTTAAGCGACAAGATGAAGCAAGTCTTGCTTCTGGAACACCATGAGCGGGACAGGCTGATGTCACAGTCCTCTACCAGAGTTTAGCGTTTACCAGGGTAACATACATAAACTCACTCACAGCACAAAGAACAATACTGTATTAATCTAGACTGAACACAATCTAGTGAACAGACGATATCATTCGTAACATATGAAATGAATTATTCATGAACGTCATGAAAAACTGAAGGGGATCTTTGAACCCTACCAACTGAGTACAGAAAGCAAAATAAGAGTCCTGTTTAAAAATACAGTTTGAAATTCAGACATATTAGTGTAGTGGAATGGAGGAATAAAGTTCCTGTGAGATTGTCTCCAGTATCATTATACTGTATACGTTTGTGAACACAAGTCAAAGGGTAAACAAAACAACTATTATGTAACATGATTTTTTCTTACATTACCATTATTTTATCTTATTATCTTTATTTAAATATTGTCAGAAATGACGGAGTCTTGGATCTGGATTAGCGCATTTAAATGTAAAACGAGTCTCACTTTACAAAATTTCCGCCTTACGAAAATGCTCTCGGCACTAATTAATTTCATAAGTTGAGGTGCCACTACGTACAATGATTTGCTTTGAAGACTTACACTCTTTAGGGGACCGCGAGGCGATTCCGGAGTAAGCGGCGGTGTGACAACATCATTTTCTGCCGAAGTTCTTCCAAGAACTAGAGGGCACTGTTGCTTGGCAGCAATTGGTCGATTTAATCTGTAAGACTGAAATGAAGGCTTTGCCGATGTTGTCGAGTTGAGTAAAAGGGCCTTTTTTGTGTAACTAGGTGGTGTTGAACTCTCCGATGGAGTCGGAGGAGAAGTTCTATCAGTCGGACACTTTCCAAACCCCATTCCTCCCAAGTTTAGCCCAAGATGACCCTTGCTGAGACTAAGATTAGATTTATTTCTAAGAGTGCGTGGCGGGCGTAACTGAGTATTAGCCAATGGCTTGGCGAGTTCCACAGCCTTGTTAAAAGAGAAAGACCGTGGCATCGGTGTGTTGGATGGGGAGGGCAACTGCTTGAAGTGAGTAAAACTTTGAGAACGCACCATGTATTCGGACACATGAGCCTGGCGTGTAAGACTGTCACTAGACTGGGACAGACTGTCTCTGGAAGTGCTTTGCGTAGAGGTGGAATAGGTCCTTGGTTGCTGAAGCCCTGAAGAGGACGTCTGGCCGGGGGTAGACAGTCCATTTTGATTTGGCTTAAAGTGTAAGCTTTTGTTAGACACACTCTGGCCTTTGGAGGATATTGGAGTGCTTTTGGGCCTTGGTTTGGGACTCTGAAGGGATTTAGCAGACTTGAGCAAAGGTTTGGGGCTTTCAGTGGCGGAGGCAGACCTGCGTGCTTTGCTAGCTGAGGTAGAGGGGCTTTTTAACTCTCTGTTCTTTGGAGACTGTTGAGAGGGAATGACTTTATTCTCATCGGACGAATTGCATTGTTCTGGCTCATCCAGGGGTCCGCAAGGATCCTTCTTCCATTTTATAGATAAAGGGGGAACTTGGGTCACACCGTGTGGCTTAGAGATATTAGTGTCCTCTTGAATGGGCCCAGTTTGAGTCGTACCATTGTGAACGGGCGAATGGGTTCTGTTGACACAACGTGCGCCAAACTTTGGCAATCTGGAGACCATGGTGGACTTATTAGGGACCTTCTGTTCCATCAGAACAAAGCAGTCATGAATGGCAACTAGCAATTGACCTGAAGACAAAAAAAGTGAAGATTGAAGTTAGGTGGATGAAATAAAACCTCAGCAGTTTTAACATTTCTCAATATCTCATATAGTAGTTGAACCACAATGAATAATTCTCTTCTAAAAATAAAAACTAAATTTACATTTTTCATTTAAAAAAAGTTACAAATGATTACAAATGCACCGTATATTGAATTATACAAATCATTTTGCACAAATACTAGTGTGAGACATTTCAAATCTGTACTACTACTGCTACTACTACTACTAATAATAATAATAATAATAACAATAATAACAATAATAATCATAATCATAATCATCATATTATAGTAAACACTGAAATAATAATATTACCTGATAATGATCATAATAATAATAATAATAATAATAATAATAATAATAATAATAATAATAATAATAATAATAATAATAACATTGATTACAAATGATAATAACAATGTAACAAATGATAATAACATTGTAAAAAAAAAAGCTCATTATTGAAATAATAATGTAAACGGTAAAAAAAAACCGTGTTGGTACATGAAAAGACCAGACATATGATTGTGCTCAATATTTGCACTTTTTTAACATCAGAATTAAGATTATTTTTATCAAGAGGCCCAAATATAAATACTGGTATCTTCTTGACAACTATGAATATTCATGTAGCTTTAAAAATTTGTGCATTGCATGTTCATTTACTTTGAATAAGATCAAAACATTTTAACAGATAAATCATTGTTATCTCTACGAGTGACTAGCTGGTCATTGGTGAAAAGGTTAAAGAAACACAAAACAAAGATGAATGCACGACAGGCGCACTGGGCCAAAAGCCCAATCTTGTCTAGATGAATAGTTCCTCTGTTCCTCTTCTCCCAATCCAGTTTTACTCACAATTGGCTTTCTTTTTTTACTTTCTAAAGCATAGATAAGCCAAAATAAATTAGATAAAAGTACACATTCAACACAACCAATAAGCATGACGTCCTCCCTTCTTAAAAAACACTAGATCAGATCAGAAGCATATGACTGGCCACACAAAGGGATGTGTATTTAACCGCATGAGGAGCAGTGGGGTGAACACGGGGGCTTTATTTCTCACACTGACCCATATTCGATGATGACAGATTATACTAGAGTATATACTGTACCACAAACAGGGATAGAGAAGGGGGCTGCCAGACCTTTATTCAAGAAAACCAGGTCACCCGGCTAAAGCCTCGCTATCAAGAAAGGTCTTTATCAGTCACGTTTACGTAAAAGCTAAATTGTATTACTTCATCTCACAGCATGTGAATGTAAACGGTACTTTTGAATATTATTACCAGCAATATATCTAAATCAAGAACAGAATAAACTACATTTACCAACATACAACATTTGCCCTAAAGTTACACAATGAATCTTTATTACTTGTTTTCAATAGCATTTATATTTAATTTATAGAAAATACAATATTATATTTAAGCAAAATGTTGCATGACATCTTTTTGACAATTTATCATTATTTTACTGAAGTTATTCAGATGTTGAATGTTGGATAAATATTATATATGTTATGTATTATATTATATAAACATTATTTACAAATACAATATGTTGTTCAGCTTATTCAGTTGGCTCAACAATAATTGGCTGTAAAGCAATGATGATTTGGATAATGTGTGTGTTAATTGCTTGAAAATAGTAATTGAAAGAGTAATTGAAAAAAAAAAAGAATCATTGTAGTTTAAAATGTGTGATAAGATTTGACTAAAAATTGGAAACAAGAACACGTTATTGATTTACTGAATGACTAATCAGAAAACCATGATGTGTTATGTACATTATCAGGGAATGAGGGCGATCGCTAAACCATGGGGTCAGACACCGTCATAGATGTTGTTACCATAGCAACACATTAGTCCATCTGTCAACTAGTTCCTTCCTAACAAGCATTTACTGAAAGACGACACCAACATCCTCCTTGATTCATCTATGCGGTATACTGATGCTGATTGTAGGCCTTGATATTTATTCCTTTTTTAATATATAGATTTCTTTAATAGTATTTCAAAAATACAATATTTTACAACAATACAACCAAAGTACAACATTTGAGTGTATTTCAGGCAATTGATATGCTAAGTTAATCTACATGATCTACAGGTATCCGTGGTTCCTCAGTGTATAGACATAATTGCAACCATATTAAGTAACACTCGATATTCTAAGGAAATATACAAATGGGTTCTATATTCCTGTTGCATAATAAAAAAAAAGCTTTTGTAACAACAAAAAACGGACTCATTTCTCATCCACGTCCTTCCTTCCTGATATAGTTCAGCAAATAGATGCGAGAATGCCATATGATACCGACACGAAAATCCATTTGAAACGGCCATCTTTCTATCAGACAGTTACTACAGAGTTACTACACCATTTAAAACTACTTTTAAATATAGTATTTGTTTTAGAATACAGTGGTACCTCTCTTTGCTAAATTACTTTGTGCCGACAGCGATTTCGTAAAATGGGAATTTCGTCTACAGGGCCGCTATAGCATGTAAATCCAATAATCAATCCAGATTTTAAAAAAAGTTTTCATAAACTTTTCAAGTTTTCAAATTCATAAATATAATCAAAAATATAGTAATAACTGTAAATTAAAAAAATCTTGAATCTCGCTATAATCTCGCGATAATCTCGCAATAACCGATGTAGCCAGATCACTGTGGACCCTGACATCACCAGGATGTTAGCCGGGTGTCTCACTCGGGTTGTACTTTTGTGCGTAAGCATAATAAAAAGGCTGAGGTGCTTGAATAAAAAAAAATGTTTTACACACCTGGACTCGCTTAACATCTATTGTATAGTGAAATAATTTTGTAATTATTCTCTGTAAAAAGAGACGACATTTTCGTAAAAGGAAATTTCTGTTAACATTTCTAAGTGGAAATACCACTTTATTTATTTTTCCTCGGTGATAAGACTCACTACACTAATTGAGTCACTAATTACTAAAAAGTAATTAAACATGTGGACTAGTATCATTTAGTGTTGTAAAAAATATCGATATTTCAATTAGTACCGATACGGAAAAGTCCTAAACGATACAATACTGTGAGCCAAAACTATCGATATTATCTGTGTATCAACGGGTCTTTCAGCTTTGCGCATGTGTACGATAAGTATTGTCAGCAAGGGCAGAGTCTTTGCTAGCGGTTTAAATAAAAAAAGCACTAAAGACGACGTTTTGTCTGGATCTTTTTCAGCTTCAAGGCAAATGAGCACGAGAAGCCGGTGGATGCGGCAGACCCTTATCCAAGCGCTGAAACTAAATCGCGCTAACCCATCATGTACCGAGACGCAGACTTTGGGAAAGAATTTCCAAAAGTTAGTAACTGATTTCATTATTAACACAATTGTTTTGAAGTCCCGTTTTGCCCTGTTAACGCAGTGAAATACAAACCCCCCCTCCAACGCAAACGCATCTGAGAGATAATAAAGCTAGAAATGTATGTAAAAATAAATCCTAGTATTCTCAGTGATCGTATGAAGCACGTTTGCACTTGTAGCTACAGTAGATGTCCATGCGCTGATCAATGATGAAGTTTAGACAAATCCCATATCTAAATCACTTTATATAAATACTGATGTTCAACTCGGGTTCATTAAAGGATTTAAGCAGATTCCTAACATAATATACCAACTCCCACCAAGAGCTCCCACCAAACTCATTTTTTTGAATATTATATTTTAAAAACTTTTAAGTTGAGTATTTTTTTTCTTCTGGTGAATATAAAAGGTAATGCAGTTTGATTTATTTGTGCACTTTTTTTTCTTGAGATTCCTCATTCAGACACATTTTTATGTTCCAGTCTTAACTAAAAAAGCAAAAAAATACCCTAATTTTGCAAATGGTATCAAATATCGATTCTTTTGTAAGTATCGTAAATCAAAATTGCTATTTCTAGTATCGTGACAACACTAGTATTGTTAGTTTACATGTACTACCTTGCTGCACTCTTTAGGGTTCTTTAAAAAGTCTTGATGAAGTTTGCGCGTAAGGTAAGCGGGCGATTGATGGGAGTCGGTGCTGATGCAGTCAGTGCTCGTGATGTATAGGTCGGATTTTCCAGAGAGCAGCTTACTGTGAGATAAAGCTGATCTCCATGAGGACTGGATTACATGCATCACACGTTGCTTTACCATAGATCACTGCCTTTGTGATGCAGTCAACTGTATCGCACACACACGATTCCCTGATGTGTTTAATAGACCTGATATCTAATGCAGGAAGCCATCCCACCCCTCTGTAACCCATTAAAAAGATGACTAAAAACCATTCATTATGATAAACCAAAAACTGAAGTCATTTCGGAGATAACATGATTAAAAACGCATCCAATCCAAATGCATTGTCAGGCCAGAAGTGGACAAATTAGCATTATGGGAAATAATTGAGTAAAAACTTTTCCTTTTTTTGTCTGGAGACCAGATGAAAAATTAATATGTAATAATCTCTAATAGACTTCATTGTTGGTGACATTTTCGTTTTTTCTTTGTTATATCAGTGTAACATGTGCAATTCTCATTTCATTACCATATTAGTTAGTTATCAAGGCCACGTGATCATGACTGTGTCTAACTTCATTATTACCAGTCAACAAAAATATGGATTTACAATATCTGTGCCCCATTAGACATGATGCCGCATGACGCAGGAACCGATACCAAACACTGGCCTAAATCCTGCTTTTAGCGGCTTTAAACGTGCAAATTACATGCTAAAACATTTTAAAAATCTTAACCCTGCAAGAATTACCCAACACTCGTCATAAGATGTGATTACGGAGATTATGAAAAAAAGAAAAAAGGCCGATAGAACAATGTTGCCCTACCATGTGAAGTCATTTGATCTCCATGTGCGTAGTGACACACCAATGACCCAAGAAAAGAAGGGAATACAAAGGACTTAAATAAAAGACAGTGTTGATGAAAACAGCTTTAGAGCCTGTGGACTTCACCTTCCTTCCTTGTTTGGCATTTTTGCGCCAGGGAAGTTAATCCACTTAGGCAAGATCCTAATGTCCTTTCCACTAGTGTAAGCAACAAAATAAGCGTTTTCAGCCAAATGACTCAGCAGATTTCCTACTCTTTAAGTTGTGCATTCACAGGACGTTGGGGTTTACCATATAGAATTTCCATGAAAAAAAAAAAAAAAAGAAACCATTTAGTGTCACATGTAATAAGAGATAAAGCTGCATTATTTATGGTGGCCATTGTCATTGACACTATAGAAGTCCATTTACCATCAAATGAACAGTTTCTTATTTTAGACTTGACAACAATCTCTAAGAAGCACAAGGCTTGTCAACATTTTATAATCCAACAGCACAACAAATTATAATCACTGTGGAAGATTTATCTAATCTATGGACAATAAGCTGACATCATCTTCCAAAGTGTACACCAGTGACTTCCTGGCATGGTGGACTTGGGCCACAATAAGTGAATTTTTCAAAAGACAAATGATTTCAGACAGAAATACTAAATAGTTGTAGCTCTTTATATTGGAGCTCACTGAGAGACATGACACTCGGATAGGGACTTGCCTTTCTCCAAAATATTTACAACAATGGGGCAGAAATCAAATTTACTCGATGTGCAAATTTGATGAGAGTGTGCGACAGAACACACGTGTTTGCATACGTAAATGTTTGAAGAAAATAGCTGATGCAAAGGTGCAAAGATCAAAAACTGGCAGGAAAAAAAAAACTAAAAATCTAATTGCAGGTTCAAATCTCGCTCTGATTTGTTCTAAAACTGACTGTTCTCTCAGTCGCAATTTGGACACTAGTGGCCATTTTTAAAAACTCAACATTCTTATTTCTGTTTGCTTTTTAGCGCTGCATTAAACACCATTTTTAAGAAACAGACATGTGTTTTTACTTAAAAAATAGAAATGTAAATAATGAACTTCTGAGTAGTAAACAAAGAATTATACTTCTACAAAAAAGTTTATACTAATTTCCTCCAAATAAGGATAAATAATTATTTGAAAATAAGCAGTATTTGCATAAGTTAAAAAGTAAAAATGTAATCTGTTAGCTCCTGTTAAACCTGCTTGGCTACATGGTTTTTCTCTTACAATGCAGAAAAATGCACAAAATACATTCTAAAACATTTGAAAAATATTAGCCCAGCAAGTGATTTTTTTACTTACAATGCAGAAAAATGTGATGTTTTGTAGCGGCGACTTTCTTAATTGAATAAACACACAAGTCTCACACAGGCACTCATGACAGTAAACAACATTTTTCTACACACAAATTGTAAACAACGACATCAAAATTGCAAAATAATCGCAATCAAGTGTGAAATTTTATCCTTTTACCCAAAATCTCGTCTATAGATTTTCAGTGGCACCCGTCAAAGAGAAATGTGGGAGAAGGTAAATCACAATAAATAAAAAAAACAACCACGTTATTATAAAAGTCTGTTTCAATTATTTCACATTTTAGTTTAGTTATTAAAATGTTACCTAACTTCAGTTTAGTATTTTAACAAACCAGGCCTAAAAAATTTGCCATTACATACAATTGATAATAGACTGACAATCCGGACCAAAAAATCTGAATTATACAATTATAACAACACTTTATATGTAATATTGGAACAAGCTGCCATGCTTCGGAACGTGCACCAATCCACCTCTGTGGTTTAAAAAATCCACACCAAATTAAACCATTTTAACTATGTAAAAGGAGTTTTTAAATTTATATTTATCTGTCTGTCTCTTGCTTGAATTAGCAGTCAACACACAAGCCCATGCGACAGCGGTCAGACGGTGAACATGATGCAAGACGCAGCCATAAACAACCAATCCCTGCACCTGTCCAGAACACACACACACACACAAGACAACACAAGAGTTAAGTGACGGGAGTGATTCTCTGGCCTAATCTCTGACAGTTCGTGGCTGTTAACGTCAGCTAGATGACAGACAATCATATATCTTTAATAAAGAATATGCATTTCAGTTTAGCACGTCATGAAATCCCAAGGGAGAATAAAATGGTTTTTAAAAAATAAAATAATAATATAATAATAACTAACATATATATATATATATATATATATATATATATANNGAAAGAGATGAAATAGGCGTTCTATTAGAGGTATATTTTTAACTTAAACTATAAATGCCTTTTTTCCAAGTTATTCTGAAAGTTTATTTTTCCTTTCTAAAAATAGATTTTAAAAAAGAGAGGTAAGGAAGCTTTTCTATCTTGTCCTTAATGTGAAATATTTTCCCATGATGCCCCATGGTTTTCATAACATAAACAAAATCTGTCAGTGATGTGGTCACATGCCCCAATTACGACAATAAATGGCTGCTTTTTAGCTTTGGACATCAGATGCTGACAAAAAAGACAAAAACAACAGAAAGAACACATGATCCACACGCTGCAATGCACTAATGAATTACATATACTGTTATATAATGCTGAAAAAAAAAATCAGACTGAGGGAAAAGGTCATTCAGTCCTTAAAAGAGCAATTCAGCTCAATATTATTGTCTGATAAAAGCAGAGCGCACGTGCCATTGTCAACAAACTGAGCTGAAGTTGATATTGGATAGGTAGATGAATGCAATTTTATGGCTACACAGTTTAGGGAAAGCAATGTTATCATTATGAGTTTATCACAACAGCACAAATATAAACAATAAAAACATGCGACTTAAACACACACTTTGATAAACAAATATTGAAACAAATTTTTTTAAACAAATAAAATTTGTAATTATTTGTCACATAAATTGCGTAAGTTGTAATTATTTGTAAAAAAAAGTAATACATACAAATATTAATAAAAATAATATGTGCGTACAATGAATTTATGTGCATAATGCAGTGGTGTAAAGTACTTGTTCATAACAAGTGTTTTTGTCTACTTTGTACTAAAAAATACAAGAAACGTTTTACTCTCTACTTGACTACATTTTTGAGTTTCTGTACTCTTTACTCCACTACATTTGAATGCACAAATTCTGTTACTTGTTACATTGTGATTTTGCACATGTTGCCGTCTATTTTACGGCAATTAAATTCTTGGGCGCACAAGGAGATATCGCCATCTGCAGGATGCTGAAGGTACTGGAGGCTAAACGTGATTTATCATCTAAATCACGTGAGCGTGAATTAGCTGTTGCACTTTTTTGCACATTTCAGTTTGATTGACAGACTTTTTGTACTTTTTTATCTTTTTTGTTCTGCCATTTGAAATTTCATTTTTCATTTAAATTTTATTTCTAAATTACGAAACTAAATCTCATAAATAAAGAGATTCTTGTTTTTCACGTGTCTTGTTGTGGTTGGAGCCTAGGTACAGGACTTCTGGAGTAAAATACTTAAGTTAATTTAACATTAGATGCCTTAGTACTCACGTTTTGTAATGGATTTTCATTTTCACAATAAAGTGACCGTACTTTTACTAGTAAAAGTATGGCTTCAAGTACTCTCCACACCTCTGACAATGCATTTACACATGTGTGTACGTACATTTATTGAGCCGTGTGTGTACACCTGTACATAACACATAGTCTTATATAAATATACACATATACTGTTACATACATCAATGTGTCCGCGCGACGGTTTATCCGTGTGTGTGTGTGTGTGTGTGTGTGTGTGTGTGTGTGTGTGTGTGTGTGTGTGTGTGTGTGTCGTACCTGTTCGTAATAAAAAAAAATCAACGTAGTTTCATGGGGTCAGTGTCGGCGTTTAAGAGTTGGCGGTCAACAGCAGCTGGTGCAGACGCTTCCTACATCATCTACCTGTGAAGGAGCAGTGTCATACTTCTCCAAAGCGACGATCCCTGTCACATAATCCGGCTTCCGCTCCATGGAGGTTAGTGTGAGTAACGACCGAGCAGGACAGACGAGTGTAACGCTAACGCGCTTCTGATGCGCTAGTGAAGTGAAGCTCCATTTTAGCGACGTTCTCTCACATCCAACCTCCTCCTCCTCATCCTCATCCGCACCTGGCGAGCAGCGAGACTACTACATAAACACTACTAAATACCCACGGTGTGTTTACACGGCTGGATCAGGCCGCGTTCCAGGAGCTGGTCAATTTTAAAACGTTTAAGCTTTTGGGCAGCGCCTGCAAACAATCTCGCGATCAACCAGCGACCATTCTCTCACGCGCACGTCTAGTGTGACTGTGACGTACGCGTCCTCATACGTCAGCACGTCGCACGCGGAGGACGTTAAATGACTGGCATTTTTCCTTTACAGCTTGAGCTTTCAGCCGCGTTAGTGTTATCATTGTTTCGTGTATATTCATATATGAAGACGTGTTACGAAGAGGAAATTCGTATGAATTCGTATCTCATACGTAGTTTTAAAATGTTGATAAATGTGATTAGCGTTTTAGAGTACGTTTATAAAGGAAGTAAATTAATTGTATTGTAATTCAGTTGTGAATTCGTGGTATAGATGTGCAAAACCCCGATATAGATGGGCATGCTAAAGTTTTTATCTTGAGATGGTGGCGACTAAGATACACATTCATTCCAAAACTTTTGTCAAAATTTGCATCCAAATAGCACCAGAATTTGGGTTTGCGACGATGAATGAATCGTGTAAGAGGGAGACCAATTACTAATGTAAAATGGTAATTTAAACTAGCGAAGAATAATATTCACTTAATTTTCACTTTTCACAGCTTACAGCAGGGGGCGCCATCGGATAAATATTTGTTTGCTCTTGCGCTTCCGTACGTTTCGTCACGTTACGTACGGTCCCATATATGTTTAACTTGTTGAAATAGTTTTTAAAATTCACAACATCAGCGTTAAACATTATCAAACGGCTCATTAGATTATTGAGATCATGTTCAATAGACGGTTTCCAAGTAAGCAAAATTAGAAACGTCCAATAGGAATCCTCAAGGTTAAAAACCTCAAATGCAGAGGTGCAACAAGTACCGCACTTGAGTAAAAGGAGCAAAGTATCCAGTTTAAAAAAAACTTTTTTTACTCGCACTGAATATAGGCAAAAAATAAATGTAAAATAAAACTCATGAGCTTATAATAAAACTCATGTAGCACAAAGTACAAAAAAAAATAAAAAGTCAGTCTCAATCACTCAAATGTGCAAAGAAAAACAGTTGACATAAAATACATTTGTTTAGTAAATTATATACATATATATATATATATATATATATATATATATATATATATATATATATATAATTATATAATTCAATGAAAAGCACATCACAACCTCACAGCTAAGTGTACTTTATGCAGAATGTATCATTTCAGTGATTCATTTATTCACGTTGCACACAAAAAACTGGGCAAAAATATAGTCATGTCACAGTGGTTTTTGCCATGTTAATCTTGATAACATTATGCTTTTAATTACCACTGTCTAGTCAGGGAAGATCTGTATAGTTTAACTTATATAAAAAAATAACTTCAACATTAAAATAGACACAATGTGTTTGATCAAATTTGACGGTGAATTTTTAAAAGCGCTTATTTTTGTTGTTGGCGGTAAACAAAGCAGACACTGCGTCTTGTAAGAGTCGCTCTGTTTTTCGACAAAAGAAAACATTTCAATCAAATAAGGCTGTGAATGATCGTCCAGTCCCTGATGTGCTGGCTTTTACTTCATCACTGGCATCAGCCATGTCGCTAGTTAAGCACCTGGTATACGTACACACCTCTAGTTCACAAAGTGTCCAGTTCCTTCAACATCCTGCAGATGGCGATATCGCCTCATCTGCCCGAGAAATTAATGGTGGTATAAATCGATGCTGACTTGTCACGCACAACCAAGTACAAAGTGACAAAAAACATACTACCAAACTACATTTGGAATTTGTTCTGCCATTCTGATTTTGTTTTGTTTTGTTGTGTTGTGATTGTTTAATTTACAAATGTAATCAAATAAATGCAAGCATAAAATAAAATTCACGGTTTAAGACACTCGCCTACCATTGTCTGTCTGTGTGTGTGTGTGTGTGTGTGTGTGTGTGCATGTGTGTGAAAGATAAAGAGCAAAAGAAAAAGTTCTGGTTCTTATTTAGGCTGGCATTATTCCATGAAAAAAAAAAGATTTACAGGACAGAGAACAGATGGAAAAACCTACTATTTGAGAATGTTTTTCACAGTCCACGTATACTGTAAGTCAAGGTGTGTGTGTGTGTGTGTGTGTGTGTGTGTGTGTGTGTGTGTGTGTGTGTGTGTGTGTGTGTGTGTCCAGACTGTTAATGGATTGCTACTCTAAAGACTTCTCAAGTGAAGCCAGAAAAGTGCAACGCACGAAATGGAAGGGCAGGTAAGAGGAGACTTTGAACAAAGATGATGAAATAAAGAGAGAGAGGATGAGGGGGGAAACAAACCTGAATGGGGGGAGAAGTAGAAGATGAAAAGAAAGGTATGTGGCTTTCTTATAGTGTCAGTCAGAGGGAATGCTGAGCGAGACATAGAAGAAAGACGCAGACAAGAAAGAGCAAGAAGAGGAAGAAGACTGACTGACTGGTAAGAATTTTCACACTAATTAAAGGAAATGGCAGAGGAATGAAAGGCTAGATCTGTCAGCGTTTGTCTGAAAAAACTGTATCTGCTTAGAGCTGTAACTTACTGTAACGATTCCTACACACACACACACACACACACACACACACACACACACACACTAATGAGTACTCCAGGGCTTACAGATAATATTTCACTTTACTTTGAGTTATTTAAAATAAAGATCGTGGAGGCAGAATCATCTTTAATTTAAGATTTGTACTGAGGAATGTTGAGTGTAATTATGTGTGCCATCTTTTGCTTTATTAATGAATATATTATGCAACAAGTTACATTGAATGTTTTACCAAACTTGTATAACGTGTATTTATTCTAAGAACAGTATTTACTTTAATTTACTACTAGTTTAAGAATTTTGGTGATGTTCGTACTGTGTTTACTTGAAGTAAACAATGTTTCTCTTCTCTTTGAGAAAAAATATAGAGTTTGAAGAAAACTATTGTGCAAAGTTCTTCAATTCTGTATTGCTATTAGTATTAAGGTTTATGGTCGGTTTTGAATATTGTGTTTGAGAGAAACTTTTCTGTCATCAGTATGTGACGACATGTTTCAGACACGGAGAGTTAAGTTCCTGCTCGCTCCTCTGATGCTTCTCACACTGACTCTTCATCTTCAGGTCATCAGGGTGAGTTATTGATAAAGTTTATACTCAGCGTACGTATTTTAATTGTTTATAATTGGAAATTTAATAACCAACACAAAATGTTTAAGCCACAAAGTATTAATGGTATATTCTGCATTTTAAGATTAATTAATTAGCGCGAAGAACACTTTTTCCATGTTGTTGTTCTCTCTATATGCACGTGGATTGTTATTTACAGCATAATGTCAGGGCCATATGTGCAGAAATATGAGTCTTTTTAAAAGGAGATGCATTTTTTCGGCAGTCTGTTACCCATTACTGCACAGTAAGTGTCTAAGATTTTTCGCCTTCTGTTTTTTGTCACTTGTACATGTAAATTTCCTCTCTTTTTTCTATAAGTTTAATTAAATGAGGTAGAGAGAATGTTTTTAAACATGTCACAATAAAGAAGAAAGCGTCATATTTTTATATACAGCAAATGAGTAAACAGCAATGAGTAAACTAAATGAGTAAAATTGAGTCGCTTCCTATATTTGTTTGTTTGTGTGTGTCTCTCTCTCTGTGTGTGTGTGTGTGTGTGTGTTGTGTGTGTGTGTGTGTGTGTGTGTGTGTGTGTGTGTGTGTGTGTGTGTGGTGTGTGTGTGTGTGGTGTGTGTGTGTGTGTGTGTGTGTGTGTTTGATAGGCTGGACAAGCCCAGCGTAAACAAAGGCAGGCAGAGGAAAAGTTGAGACCCTATCTTGGTAGAGTTGATCCAGGTATGATAAAGTTTTGTTTAATTATTTATTTATTTATTTGTAAATATAATGTTGTTGACCTGCTGTTCTGTAATTCTCTCAGAATCCCTATGTCAGTTGCTGAAATGTCGCAGTCCTGTTGGCTCCTGGTGTCAAGCAGTAAAGGAGAAGACAACCTTTGTACCAAAATGTGTGTGTCCAAAAAAGTGTCCACGGTATGTTCCACACAAGCAAACAAACAATTCTGATTAAATAAACTGATTATATCATAGAAGAGAAAAATTACCGATATGCCAAGACTTTTACCATATCCTTTACCTATCCAGCCTGAAAACTCTTTTTCCACATGTACAAGCTTTTTCTATTTTTTTTTTACTATATAAATTAGGGTGTAACAAATCAAACCTTTTTTAAATATATAAAATTGCAAACACATTTTTGACAGAGATATATTGCATTATATATCTGTATACTTAATTTCACTTAAAACCTGTTTTCATATAATCATCTAATCAATGGAGTGCATTAAAATGTTTTTTATAATCAAATTGTAGATCTGCATTTTAATGAAAAAAATATTTACATTAGAGCTTTTTCGGTTTTAAATTAAGCTACTAATATGTACATTAACCTGAGTTAACAAAAAAAATCGAAATTATATTAAAACTTGCTTCTTATCATAAAATTTGCGCTGTGCTTTGATAGAAATCGTTTTACAACATGTTGCTTTTAATAACTTAATAGATTTAGTACAGTATATATTAAACACATTTGTTGCTACAATAACTACTCTTTTTGATGTAACTTATAGAAGTTTGTCATATTTTAAATTAAACCAGTTTGAGTCAGAGTGTGAATGTGTCCCTATCTGTGATTGGTTGGCCACCAAAACAGGCTCCATTCAGACCCTGAGTGATCCAGCAGTGGAAAAGCGGTTCAGAAAGTCGATGAATAGATCTTGTGTGTGAAAGTATAAAACAGATGTGTGTCCAGTTTGAGTCCAGCTGTTAGAAAAGAACCGTGAGTGTTTCTGATTACAGGCAGGGGGCGCCAGTGTGTAGCGTTCTGGGGAAGACCTACGCCAACGAGTGTCTGCTTCACAAAGAGTCCTGCCAGAAGAAAAGGCGCATCGGCAAAGCTCACAGTGGAGCATGTCTAGGTAAAAACACAAGTATGAATAAGAAAAATGACGTTAGGTATTAAAATGAGTGCATTTACTGTTGTTCATCTTAGTGAGAAGGGCGGAGTGCTCAGAGGAAGAGTTTGGGCAGTTCCCTTATCGGCTCTTGGACTGGTTCTTACTCCTCAGTAGGATGGGAGAGAGATATAAACCTGCTGCACCTTCTCAAAGCTGTCTCTCTCATCAGCAGCGCACACAGCTTGCCCAGGTCACAGGCACAACACACCTCACAACATCATCACCGCTTACCTAGTCTGTCGCCATCACCAAATATAATACCCTCTTGATGCTGTGTTTGATTATTTGATGCTTGGTTTTAAAAAGGCCGGCAAATTACAAACTAGCAGAGGTGTAAAGGGTCCCTGAAAACCATACTCGAGTAAAAGTACGGATATCTTACTGTAGAAATTACTCCAGTACAAGTTACAAGCCACCAATTCCAATGCTTGAGTGAAAGTCGTAAAGTATATACATTTAAAAGAACTTAAGTACTTTACTCGTACTGAATGTACTCAAACCCCAAAAGCACATTATTTGTGCTACTCCTAATAAAGAAATTAAATTGTTTCAAAACATAAGAAACGAACAAAAAGTCATTTTCAATCAAAGTCAAATTTGCAAAAAGTTCAACGTTTAAGTGATTTAGCTCATAAATAGCATCCAGTACCTTCAGCATCCTGCAGATGGTGATATCACCTTGTCCGCCCAATAAATGTATCGCGGTAGAAAGATGCCAAAGTATACAAGTTGCTTATATTTTTGATACTGATACAAAGTACAAAAATACTTAAGTAAAGTAACAGTCTTCAAAGTCTTTCAACTCGAGTAATTTTCACAACACCAAACTAGATATCACCAAAGTTTAAACAAAGTCTCATAAAATCCATGAATAAAAAAGAAGAGTCTGCTGATAAATATTGAATGAATTATTACATAACATCTCTAATATATTTTCTATCTTTCATCTATTTGTCCTTAGAAGCGCTTTTCTCTGCTGGATCGCAACCAGGATGGGAAGCTGAGCAGAAAAGACTTGAGAAAACTTCAATATAAGCGGATGCCACTGGAGCACTGCGCCCAAAGATTTTTCCAGTTACACAAAGTCACGTCTTTATGATCAGACACGCAGAATTGAGTTTTTCTTTTATTTTCCTGCGTCCTCTTCTTTGACCTTTTATTTCCATAATATCACTGCACATCCTCCCCAGCACCATTTGGATTATAGTACGCTTGCCTTCAGGGTGTCATCCACTCTCATCCTCTCGGAGTCTTCCTCTCCTCTTCTCTCACTCATCCTCTCCATCTCTCTCATCCTAAGCTATGAATAATTATTCACTTGCTGCTGTTTTAATGTGAGTGCTGTCCTCTAGCTGCATGTCTGATCGCTGCGGAGAGCGAGATGATGAGATATACATTTATAAACAGACGACAAGAGTCACTTGTGTGTCTCAAGACTTCCACATTGTGTGTGTCCAGGTCCTGTGACAAAAACACAAATAAGAAAGTGACTCTTCAGGAGTGGACTTCCTGTCTGGTTAATCGATCTGAACACTGGTTTGAAGATTTTATGTGTAAGTTAGAATCGGTTCCAGATTCTGTGTGTATGTGTGTGTGTGTGTGTGTGTGTGTGTGTGTGTGTGTTTATTTTTATTATTATTACAATGTATATTTCTGCATTCTTCTCTGCAGCTGTGAAGATGGGTTCACCAAAACTGTGTCCTGTCCTGGACAAGAACTTTGTCTAAAATAAATAATTTTGAGACAAGCTTAGAGTGTTTTAAGTCAATTAAACTTGTCTTACAAAGTCAACACTCTAAACTTGTCTTACAAAGATCTTTAGAAAAAAACACATTACAGTGGAAAAACCTGGAGAAACTCTTAAACTACGGTTTAGTATAAAATGTGTTATATAAATATAATTTAATAAATTTACTTTTAGCATGTACATTTTGTCATGTGCAGGGTTGTACTTATTTGTTATTTGTATTT
The DNA here is from genome assembly GCA_028031935.1 of Paedocypris micromegethes. Lineage (NCBI taxonomy): Eukaryota > Metazoa > Chordata > Actinopteri > Cypriniformes > Paedocypris > Paedocypris micromegethes. The sequence goes on along the minus strand of CM051497.1, from coordinate 23,213,697 downwards.
GCAAACTCAACTCATAAATACCTTATGTTTATTTTCAATAATATATTGAAATTATTATAATGTATTAATGTTTATTAATAATAAATAAAAAACCAAAAAGTTGTTTGTGAGTGGCTGTCTCAATGCTGCACGACTTCTGGTCATTTTTAGCGTAAGGTTTTTATGCTAATTCTTGCAAATGGGCAAACATTACGTATATTATTTGTATAGATACACTGTAAATATTAAATGTCTTGAAATTAAATACATTTACAATAGTAATAAGATATTAGATTATTAATATCTTGATATTGTAAATAAATACAGCTTATAGTTTTGTTCTAATATTGCGAACATAACATTTGCATGCAGAAATAGATGAATTGACTCATTGAACGAAAATAATTTATTTTGTTTAATTGTAAAGCTGCAACTCAGTTCGGCAATACAATCAACAAACTGCTTTAAGAGGGAGACATGAATCATACAAGCAGTTACAGTAGACGACAAGAGAGAGAATGAGAGAGGGAGAGAAAGAGAGAGATGGTTATAGCCTTAAACAGAAGGATGGAAAGCAGATTAATTGAGAGGTGGTGTTTCATAGAAGAGAAATTGGGAGAGAATGAGAGAGAGAGAGAGGGAGAGAGAGAGAGAGAGAGAGAGAGAGAGAGAGAGAGAGAGAGAGAGAGAGAGAGAGAGATGGATGACCCATGAGAGAAATAAAAACTGTGAGCAGGAATGAGGGGAATAGATAATATGATGGAGGGGAAGAGGGATGGAGAAGGGCAAAGAAAAAAGCAGGAGAATCTTATAATGCACTCTGAGAATGGGACAGGGAAGGAGACAAGTTACAGTAAACCCTTTCAGATGGAGGGGAGGAGATGGATGGAAGCATGAAAAATGGATCAGAAAGATAGACGGGGACTGCGGGGGAAGGGCTGCGGATGGGTGTGATGTGGGGTGGGAATATTGAAGCACGTAAATGGATTCTCACCAGAGTGATGTTCTACATGAGGATAAAAAGGATTCAAGCCATCCACTTGGCCAATTCTTTTTCAGATGCTGCCATATCCGTGTGTGTGTGTGTGTGTGTGTGTGTGTGTGTGTGTGTGTGTGTGTGTGTGTGTGTGTGTAATCTATAAATATCGCAGGGTTTAATAAGAATTATATGTCCGTTACTTGATTATTGTAAAATAAAATGAGTTAAAAAAACTTTGAAAACCAGTTGCCTCATTTATAGCCAGTTAACTTAATTGAAATACAATAGTACAATAGTAAAGATAAAAAATGACTACGTACATTAACTTCTCAATAAATATTATTAAACTAACAAAATATTCAGTATTAAGTTTATTTTAATTCAATTACATTGTTCTCTTTAATGCATTGTTTAAAAATATATACAAACAGTTGCTAAAGGATTTTCCAATTATTTAAACAAAATCTGTTGTTGACAATAGCTGCATGACAATACAAATCAGCATAAATGAAATGTTTTATTGCTAACAAGTTTAAAACAATCAAGCAATGCAGCAGAGGTATGATATTACGCTATTTTAATTTCTTTCAGGATATATACGGTAGATGAATTCAGCAATAATATATAAGAAACTGTAACCATAATCCAGCAAGTTTCCCTTTCTTGTCAGTTCAAGAGACGGTCATGAACAAACTGTGTGGGATAACGGAGAGATCTGATTCGCTAGCTTCAGCTCTCACAACAAGCCAAGTGTCCAGTGGCTGCATGAATTTGCATATGGTAACCTTTGAACTGTAATAGAGTATAAAAGAGAACGCAGGCAGGAATCGAGAAATAATTTGATTCATTGTTTGATTTATGCGCAGTATTCCTATTCACGGTACCTTCAGCATCCTGCAGATGGTGATATCGCCTCAACTGCCCAAGAAATTAAGCCAAGTACAAAAAGATTCCGACTTGATTTTTTTGAAGAATGAATATTTTGTTATAAATCTGATTGTTCGTTTTTTTTTTAATTTCTCATACATAAACACAAATTTAACAGTGGTAAACCTTCCTTCTATTTTGCAAAGAATTTGAACTATATCTCAACAATCTCTCAGGTTCAAGCAGCTGAAAAGCCTTAAAAACCTTTTAATTTTGTTTGAATTAGGTTAAAAAAAAATTATTATTTATAATGAATATATTTTGTACATCTTCTATTTATTGTTTTTGTCATATTGTGCTTTTGCTCTTTGTTTACCTCCCTGTGTAATTCCCTGGTTTCAATAAAGTGAAAATGGAAAAAACGTCAAGTGTCCATTCAAATGTAGTGGAGTAAAGAGTACAGATACTCAATCACAAATGCAGTTGAGAGTAAAAGTTGCTTATATTTTTGATACTCAGAACAAGTACAAAGTAGCCAAAAAAATATGCAAGTATAGTAACAAAGTCAATAACTCAAGTACGTTAAACCCCTGGAATTGAATTGATCTGTTAAAAGGGAAATTTGAAGCCTGACAGGTTTTTGATCAATATGTGAGTGACCCAGAAAATAAAGTAGAGCAAGTCTTACATGAGTTAAAGGAATGAAATGGGTCCGAGTGAATAGATGTAACCCCTGGGGTCAAATCAAACCTCTTTCTGCTCTCAAGAGACCTTCGCTCCATCTCACCATAACACAAACACGGTGTCATTAAAATATTCAATGCCATGTAGACACACACACACACACACACACACACACACACACACACACTTCAACCTTACGCCTCCTATTTGGTTTCATTGTCTCGCTGAGGCCGCACAGACAGATATCCTGCTGGGGCAACGGCCACAGATGTAGAACTAAAACATCCATATGAATTGTTGGTTGAGATCATGTGTCATGTGCCAAACTCCCACTGGTCAAGATCACACAGAATGACCTTCATTCACATGCTGAGAGGTCAATCTGAACTCGGGCTGAAAGTGGGATGCTTAAATGTGACTGTTCAGAATGGATGACTTTCCTTGAAATATAAAACTGCTCAGATGGAAAACTAATCAGTTGTAACATCGCCTGAGTATTGGACTGCATTTCCCATAAACCCCTTCTTCATCATCAGATGAAGTGTGTCTGTGTGTCTGTGTGTTGATGAACTGAATTTTTTTTTCTTACGTTAACATAACCAGCATGTCAAACAAGATGCTGGATGTCTGTGTCCTTGTAGTGACTTTGACATATTTTGACCTTAGAAGAACTACATTTAGAAAAAAATGTTCCTATTATTCCTATTAATAATTGATTTTTTTATATTTTCTGTCTGCTTATATATAAAATATAAAACTACTCACTACAAAATCCAACTCCAACTTTGTGTATAGGAATGCAGCCCTTAGAAAGAGAGAAGCAGACAGAACGTATTAAAAATCAATTATTAATAGGAACAGGAAAACAGAAAAACTGCATGATTGGAGCGGGGGAACTAAAGATTGAGCGAAGGCGGCAAGAAAAGTGAGGAACACCAGCCGAGGTACTGTCAGTGTGTGTGTATGTATGTGTTTTAGTTTCTGTAGTTTTGGCCAGATTCAAAAGTTAATCAGTTAAAAATAAAAAAAAAAACGTCAAACCCCAGAAGTATCTGCGAGAGCCAGAATTCTGGCAGTTCAAAGGGATTTTGAAGTGGGCCAGACTCATTTTAAAGCGCTCACTCATCTCTGCAGGGGGAAGGAAGACTGAGGCCCGTCCAAAGATTTAACACATCATCATTAAAACGCTCTATTCATGTTTCTCTTGATTTATTTAACTGGCAGGTATCCGATTTTTACTAATAGTAAATGTGATACAGTAATTATAATGTTATAATCCTAATTTCAGGAAATCTAATGTAGATGATATAATCACTTTATAATAGACTTGCTTGTAATAAAAAATGTCTATAACAGAATAAAGAAACGACTATAACATGCTGAAAACATTTAATATATCATTCTTGTGCGTTCTGTACATGTTACTGTATTACTGCATTATTACATTATTGTAACTGTAAAAACTAACACTTTTGCACCTCTGGCTACATTGAGGCTCTGTGTGTCTGTACTTTTATCTTGCACAAAGCAATAAAGCAAAGTTTTTGTTTAATCTTTGATTGATTTGAATTAAAGTTGTTGCATTATGTCCATTGTTCAATGGTGTTTGGTTCTGACCAGTGAGCAAGTAACAATGTATTTAGCAATAAGTCTGTGAATCCAGAAGATGGATGGATGAATGGAGATAGATAGATAGATAGATAGATAGATAGATAGATAGATAGATAGATAGATAGATAGATAGATAGATAGATAGATAGATAGATAGATAGATAGATAGATAGATAGAATAAGTCTGATACTAGGAGATGGGTGGATTGATGGATGGGTGGGTAGGTGGATGGATGGATACAATTTGAACTATGTCTGTTTGTGTTCTCTGAAAATACTGTAAAGTACATTTAACTGTGAGTGAGCGTCCGGAACATTCTTTAACTACATTGAAAATATTGTGTAAATCATAAGGATATAGACTAGTGTAATTGTGACTCATCTTTAAATGGTATATTTTGGGGGTCGGGTGTGAGTGTGTGTGTGTGTGTGTGTGTGTGTGTGTGTGTGTGTGTGTGTTTGTGTGTGTGTTTGTCAGTCCTATCAGGTTCCTTGTGTCACTGCTGAGATCGTGTCCTGATCTGAACCAGGTCATGATGGCTGACCGCTGTCCCTTATCTATCTAACCGTCAAGGAATCGGCCTGCGAACAGGGAAGTTATACGCAAAAGAAAGGATTTACTTGAGGTATATGCTTGAAACGTTTAGACACGCAGGAACAATGAGCAGATGGGTGGAGTGTTCTCATTATTTCAATTGCAGCGCTGAAGCACCTATAGAATGCATTCATAAAGACCCCAGAGACATGGTTAACACACACACACACACACACACACAATGCAAATAACTCTTTTCATTCTGCAACAAAAGATGGACAGAATGTAGAAGGTGGGGTGGCAGATAGAGAGATATTATTATGTGGATAAGAGAGGCACAGTGTCGAGTTCGGGGAAAACACTTACAATTACATGTGCATATTCATTCTTTCTGACGAGAGTACTTGACCTTTCCAACAATGCACACACACCTACGCGCCATGCGTGTGAGGCATATCGGATAATAGAAGATCAACTATATCACATGGACTTGCTATGTAATTATTTAGTATATATTCAGACATTTTTATTTTTCAATTATATATATATATATATATATATATATATATATATATTGTGTATGTGTATGTGTGTGTGTGTCCACTTTTCCAATATAATACCATGGAAAAAAACAAGTGGCAATAATAACAAATGTATTTTTCAATGAAATGCACAACAAATCTGAAATGAAAAATAAGGTTTTGAACGAAAATGTGTAGATAAAAAAAACAATGAAAACGTGAAGAATTTTTGTTTGTTTCTTAGAAATGTACATTTGAAATTTTTGGCCCTAATCTGATTTGTCTTTTTCAGAATTTTTCGGTTTCAACTGCTGTCAGTCACATTCTCACCAGCCAATCAGACTAAGCTAACCCCACGTGAAACTAGTGCCAAAAAGTCCAAACACAAAAACCAGAAACGAAAAAAAGGTTTTCCTACAAAAATGGGAACATTTTCAAGCAGAAAATTAAAAGCAAAGAAAGTGTGAAGCATTTGAAAAAAAATATGTTTAAAAATAAAATGGTAGAAATTTACGTTTACATTTTTGGAACTAATCTGATTCCTTAAAATAAAGGTCTTTGATTCAAAAGTGGTTGAGAACCACCATGTAATCAACACCTCACAACATCTCCATCCAGTCTTCAACAAACCCATACACATCTCCAGCCCCCCAGACTCTAATTACCTCTCTCTCTCTCTCTCTCTCTCTCTCTCACACACACACACACACACACACACACACACGCCACCCCTTTAAAAACAGGCGCTCTCTAAGATACTTTCTCCATCCTTTATCCGTCATCTGTCTCTCTCAGACACTCTTCCACATGCGCATGTGTGTTTGACTTGTGTGCTTCACTTATTAGTCTGCACCGATCTGGGTCGGAGGGAGAGGAGAAAACAGGAGAAGAAACAAGAGAAGAGACCAGAGAAAGAAGAAAGCAGAAGGGTGGGAGGGTTTTTCTTTTTTATTGTTTTCTCTTTTCCTCTTGACTCGGGCCGGATAAGCGAGTTCTGGAACTCTAAGCTTTAGTACAGAAGATTTCAGATCCATTTGGTTTCTTGTCTTTCTTTTTTTTGGTCGGAGAGGAAGACACTAAAGAGGTAAGGACACGTGTTACAATCTGTGTAATTACATGTTTGAGACTCAGAGAGTATTGTGATGGAAATGCAAAATATCTGCTGTGAGTAAGTAACACATTAATAGACCATTGTTTTGGTTTTCGTTTGGTTTTCATTGTCACTTTGTTGCCATCATCTTCTCATTTTTGGTTTGTGTGTCCTCCTCTTACACTTGTTTGACGACTAAATAACAATGCAATGGCTCTGTGGTTTGGGGCTGTGATTCAATTTCAAGAAGATCCCAGTAGGTTTCATAAAATCCATTAAGCGCTAAGTAGAATTATTAATTACTTTTTAGACATCTTGTTAAATGAGTTTTAAGAACCTTTGAACTGAATTAGTTTTTAATCATTATAATAAAAAAACACTGGAAAATCTTAGGTGGTGGGGGGTGGAATATTAAAGCACAAATCAATACCATAATTTTCCAATCAAAACAGTTATTAAGTTTAGTTAAGATCTGAATCAATGCCATAAAAAAAAATAATAATAATAGTAATAATAACAACAACAATAATAATATACAATTAAAATTGTTGCTTAAATGTACTAAGTGTATCTACTAAAAATATATGTAAAATCTTTAATTTTGTATTTAAAAATATTTTATTTTATTTTTTTAAATAATCAGTTTGACAGATTTTAAGAAATGACAAACATATAACTACAAATTGAAAACTGAAAAATCAAGATACTGACATGGTTTTTAGATAATTACATTTTTCTTCAAACAAAGTGTTTGTATCCCATTTCCTCTGCACATCTTTCCAGACTTTTACAGTATTAACCAACTCACTTATTCGAAGTGAGTGAGTTGTCAATATGTCCACTAGGAACCGTATCAAAATTGTGCTCTGCTTTTAACCATCCAGTGAAGTTACGCACACACAGCGTACACACAAACCCGGAGTAGTGGGCAGCCCTGGGTTTTCTCTTTCCGTCTGGGAGCATCTCTCTATTTCGCCCCCTTCGGCCCAGGTCTTTATATGAGTTTTCAGTTTCAGTTCTTAACCATTCAAGCTTCAGGTCCTTTTCTGTCCGTTCTTATTCTTTACCCACCGCTCCCCTACTCCTCTCTTTCGCTCTTTATTACTGGTTCCCCCGGGAGCTTTCAGGACCCCTGCACTGAGCATGTGACACACGACACCAAAGTTTCCAACGCCATACACTAGAGTCACAATGATAGAGTAAGACAGAGCAATATTGAAGAGAGAGAGAGAGAGAGAGAGAGAGAGAGAGAGAGGGAGAGAGAAAGAGAGAGAGAGAGGGAGAGAGAAAGAGAGAGAGGGAGAGAGAAAGAGAGAGAGAGAGAGAGAGAGAGAGAGAGAGAGAGAGAGGGAGAACTGTAATATGAGATCACCATACAACACTAACATAGCAAACAGAATGAAAAAACATCTTTTTTATTATAAATAATATTATTATTTTGCTAAATATACTTATAATTAATCATTTTTTGTATTTTTAAATGCAGTTTCCAATAGAAAAAAATAAGATTCTATAGTCCAATTACACTAATTGTGTAGTGCATTTATAATTAATCTTTTATTTATTTATTTTTTATATATAAAAAAAATTAAAAGATATTATCATGATTATTCCTACTTGCAAATCATAACACATTAACACATGGATGATAGCTATAATGTGGTGTGCACAAAAACATTTTATATGCCGTGTATAATTTGCGTTTGCATTTATTTGTTTGGCAAGTCAATTTCCAGTCTTACTCTTCACATTTTCCTGGCTTTAATAATAATTTCTCTCTTCCATCCTTCACTTTTGATTGTCATACGGGCCTTACAGAAGTAGAGCTTGAGTGTTTTAGGTGCACGTTCAACCCTTTGCACACTGTCATCCGATCCACAGGGCGACGTTTCCCTAGTGACAACCGTACAAGTTGTTATGGGGACAATCTTCAGCACGACGCCTTTGATCCCTGTCTCTCTCTCCGGGGATGTGAACTCTCCTCACTGGCTCTTTCAGCTGTGGAGAAGCACCGACTCAACATCTGAGAGTTTCTGACTTGAGTTACTCACACACACTGTTTTCACACGTTCTCCAGGTGCTGTGTCGGCCAGTTTGTTTGTAGTGGTGTAAAGTACTTGAGTAAATGGACTTTGCTACTTTACTTTTAGCTGCTTTGTACTTGTAGTGAAATAATCAAAAATATAACTTTTACTCTCTATTTGACTACATTTTTGATTGAGTATATGTACTCGTTACTCCACTATATTTGAATGGACACTTACTGTTACTCGTTACATTGTGATTGTGCGCGACAAGTTGGCATCTTTTTCTACCGCGGATAATTTCTTGGGCGATGTCGCCATCTGCAGGATGCTGAAGATACTGGTTGCTATTTATGAGCTAAATCATGTGAACGTGAATTAGCAGTTGCAATTTTTGCACATTTGAGTTTGACTGAGACTGACTTTATGTTTATTTTTATCTATTCTGTTCTGCCATTTTGAAATATTGAGTTGTTAAATAAAATTTCTATATAAGAAAATTAAAGATATTAAATTGAACCTAAATTCAGTTATTTTAAAATTGGATACTTTATTCAACTCAAATTAAAAATTTAATTGTCATATACACATTATACATGGAGGAACATGCAATGAAATGTATTTTTCCAATTGTCCAGTATTTAAACAATAAAAAGATAAGAGATAAGAAAGATAAGAAAATACAATAAAATAGAAAACAAATAAATAAATAAAGATAAAAATACAATAAAATGAGCAATCGCGGCTTTTACTCTAGTTTTTATTTTTTAATTGGTGACTTATAACTTGTGATGGAGTAAATTTTACAGTAAGGTTACCGTACCTATACTCAAGTATGGTTTTCAAGCACTCTTTACACCTCTGTTCTAGTTTCCATTGACTTTTACCTGCTATTTGCACATAATGAGAAAAATGGGATCAACAAGACAGAAATTGCCTCTTCTACAGGGCGACAAACCGAGATGTTAAAAATAGAGACCTACGTTCAGATGAATGTTTTGAACTCTCTCCTCAAAGCTCTCCTCCTGCCTCTGAACAGTCAAAAGCAAATTCTCAACGCTCATAAACACAACCAGATTAAACAATCAGAATTAATGCAAAAAAAAAAATTCCGTCATATGAATCACAAGCCGCTTTTTCTCTGCCCTCAGAACAGATGGAGTGTGAGATTCCGCTGATTGACTGATAGCTCTGTTCTCGGCTTGTCAGCCATAATGAGCAACCTTGAAGCTGCCTACAACCACAAGTGAGTTTGTCAGCACCTTGGGAGGAAAATAACACCACCGTCGTGTGATTTAACTAGTGCTATGGAATCTAAAGCTATTGAATGCTATGAATTATGCTACACTGTGAATTTGTGCACGTGCAAGCAATTCTGAAATGGCTTTTTAAAAAGGCTTTGTAGATTATAATCTTAGCATTGGCCGTTTATCTGCAAGCATTTCAATCCGGCACAAAGCTATTGTTGAATTCAGACCTCAATGTTGTGGCGTCAGCTTTTGTAAATGGAAGTTGAGTTGTGATAAAGTGACAACAGACTGTCAACTTTCCTGTAGCTCAGTCAGAAACACTGATGATGTTTGCAACGGCAAGTGAAAATACGTGGGTACAATTCGCATATGAAGCTTGAACTGTTTTCAATATTGTAATGTCCGTAATGCTATTTAAGTCGACTTGATTAACGCATCGGCTAAATATTTTACTGTGAATAGTCCGACTTAAATGCTGCATACTATTTATACTATTAAGGAAATTTTTGGAAGAGCAATGGTATTACTATAATACACGTATTTTCCCTAATATCCTCTTTGTAAGATAAGTCTTCGCAATTTTTGCACAAGAAGATACTGACAAGTCAAATTTTTCCATTTTTGCACCACGTTATACAAAAAATAAAAACAGTAAAGCAATAATACAATTTTCCTGAATAAAAAAAGTAGAGAAAACCCTTTTTTTTTTTTTTTTTAGCAAAGAATTGTAAGCAGAAAGCGCCTTGCGTTGGATAAAGATGGCTTCTTCCTGGATCTTCTGCCTGGCTTTGGCTCTCTTCTCCGATCCAGCCACCATCTTTGCTTCAGCTCCTGAAAATGAAGTGACCTTGCGCCCCACAGCATGGCTGGGCGAGAACAAGGTAACGCCAGTGCATTTGCCCAAAGGACAAGCCCGCAGGTAAAGAATCTGCAATTGCTGAAAGCATTTATCTGTATAAATAGTACAACAGACTTGAGAAAAGCAGTCACAGAAAATTGAAATTTGAATGACTAAAAGACTGAGCTATTCACTGTAAAAACTGTAGCTATGGTTTCCAAACACTTACTGTAAAATAATAATCTCTATAACATTTTTTAAATTATCACATAGTACAGACGACGGACAGACGAACGGATAGACAGACAGACAGACAGACAGATCCTTTATTTATCCAACAAATGAAAAATTTACATTGTTAGAGCGCAGCAACAGTAACTAAAAGAATACACTTGTAATAACATGTTATTACAAATTATTTAAAGAATTACAATTGTAATACATATATACAGTACATATACATTTAGCACATTTAATGCACAGAAAAAGTAGTAAATCAAAGTAGTAAAGGTGGGAAAAAAATTTTGCTGTAAAATTCATACATACATTTTTTACAATGTTTTACAGAATTAATGATGGAGTTATTCATCTTCTTAATAGACTTTCATTATTAAGTTGACTGTCAAGATTTGACTTGAAAACTGCTTTTCATCCATTAGCAGCAGCGAGCAGTGAAAATCCCAGGGAGAACTTGTTCTCTCACCCGGAACTGAGGTGGTGTCAGGAGTCTGTGAGAGTGAGAAGGACAGAGTTCCTCTGAACTTCCAGCTAGAGGGCAAGATCATAAATCAAACTAATGAAACTATTAAAAGACCCTTATTGTGGAGCGCTCACTACTCGGGGATTGACAAACCTGATGCAGGCTGCCAGTAATCCTTCAACATTTAACTCTTGCCCTAATCTCAAATGCCAAGGGCAACGTTAAACCTGATTAATCGAGGAATCAATATTCATATTTCAATCAATAAATCAGAGGCTTAAATCACATTAAATAAATGCTGAGTCTTAAATGTGATGTCTATTTTAATATATAACAACAAGTTGGACGTGAAGTACACTATTGACTGAAGGTCAAGGCAAAGTCAAATGCAGATATGGCTGTCAAATCGCCGGCTTAGCAAATTATGTCACGGAATAGTTCCCCTGATTCTACCGATATGCTGTTATTTACACAAGGGCGAGTGAATGTGTTTCCTATGAATGCAGATGATTCTACATCAACTGTGACCTGCGAGCATTAGGGTTTGAAGAGATGAATATCTAAAGGACAGTGATGGATCGATGGAAGCTTATCAGAGATCAGCCGTTTCTATATTTGACTTCACTATAGTAAACTGTTTAAAAGGGACTGCAGAGGTCGTTGATATCTACAAAAACAAGGCAGTTTTTAATTAATTTCTTAACTAATTAAATCATTTATTTACAAGACAGGTTGTGTAAAACAAACTATTTCACCCAGAGAATGCTGATTTCCTGAGCTTCAATGTTTATGCACTAGATGCCCTTACTCATCTGCTCTAAGATTTTAAAATAAAACGTATTTTGTTATTATTTTATTTATTTTACAGTGCCTGGTCTCAAATATTTTAATGCATTAAAATATTTATAATAATATCAAAATAATTGTATATAATATTTTAAATAATAATTTGTATATATAATTTTAAATAATTGTATAAAATCTAAGAGCAGATAACAATTTTAAATGATATTTTATATATAAAATTAAATTAAGTTTGATGTGATTTAAATGATGGTTGTTATTGTAAAATAATTGAAATTATGATAAGTAAGTTTATCCTAAGTAATAGCAATAAAGTTAAGTGTAAAATGGAATCATAATACTGAAAAAAACATAATACTGGACTTAGTTGTTTAAGATTAATAAATCTTCTTAAATCACAGGACTCAAATAGCAATGAACTAATCAACAAATATCAAGATAAGATAGGATGAGATACATGCTTTTTCAATCACAGCAAGGAATTTGTTTTCTGCATTTAACAAAAAATCCAAATATCACAACAATTTGAGAAGATTACGCACAGTGATGTGAACACACACACACACACACACAGTTGTGTTACGGTATTTAACCCAGCATCCTCTTGGTCACAAATCTAAATTTCTAAATAAGGCCACAACTGTCCTGAAGAAACTTTGTCAAAAGAAATTGTACAAATACGAATCTATTTGTGCCTCAGACTGTATTTCACCATGAAGAAGAAAGCAGCGGCGTTGGCTCTCACCGTGAGTCCTTGTGCGGTGCCTGTCCAATGGAGTTTAGCTGTTCGGACCCTCAGGGACAAACCACCTAAGAAGGCCCACTGTGAGTTGGCTGATTTATTCAATATATATCTACACGGATCTCTAGTTGTGAATATGTAAGTGCTTAAACTACAGACATGGTCTTACCTGGGCCTAGCTAACCACTCTGGGAGTTTTTTAATGGAAAGGCAGTAGGTCACGTATCTTATGAGGCATTAATGAAGAGGTGAGCTAATCACTCCAGGCGCGCTGATTTAATTTACAAGTGTAAAACTGCTGTTGTGTTGATTCGGGGGCTCGGGGGACCCACTGTTTCCTTGTGAGAGCCCGAGAAAAATATTTCTAAAAAAATAAGCACACAAAATAACTTTGAAAAGGGATTTATGTCTTAATGACTGCGCAAAACAAATGTGCAGATGCCGATTTATTTTAACCTCTTGAGACCCGAACTCTGAAATTATATTCTTATTAAAAATTTGCTTTTCTAATTTGGCTAGAATATTATTTGGCGATAATAAGTGTAAAAATGAAACGTTGTTTTGTTTTGTTTTTTACATGATTTAGTGTTGAAGATATTACACATGTCATTACTGAATCTTTACTTATTTTCATTGATCTTTCGTGTTCTAACAAAAATGACACGTCTTGCCTGAACATCGCGCTCATAATTTTCCATAAATAATAAAATTAAATTCTTCCTTAGCAAAGATTGCGTCTCGCACTGCAGCTGACAGAACTTCCGTCCTATTCTCCGCCATTTTCTCCGCTATAACTGCAAAATGCGCTTCAACAACTACCACTAGAGACACCTCCTAGAGACCTTAGCGGGTCATCTCCCATGAGCCTTTGCAGCAATTTCCTGCCAAGGTCTTTATCAGACGCTTCACGATGATCACCATTGCAAAGTATTGTTTTGCCCTGTGTAGCAGACCAAGCGTTTTGATTGTGTTTGTTCCCTGGTTTTGACTCCTTGCCTGTGTTCTTTGTTTTCAGCGGTTTAGCCTGCCTTTGTTTCTCACTGTTAGCCCTGATCTAGCCGTTAGCCTACGCCTGCTATTTGGTTTGTCGTTTACGTCTGTTCAATTTATTAACAGCCCCCTCCTCCAAGATATTGAGCTTCTAAAATTGGGGGCGAAAGGTGTGCTTACACTTCCGTTCAAAAGTTTGGAGTCACCTAGACAATTTTATGTGTTCCATGAAAAGTCATACTTGATTTTCTAAGAACAAGAATATATTGTTGAGTGTCACACATGAAAGTTCTCTATTTCTGGCCATTTAGAGCGTTTGATTGACCCCACAAATATGATGCTCCAGATTCTCAACCTGCTGAAAGGAAGGTCAGTTATAGCTTCTTTAACCAGCTAAACAGTTTCCAGCAGTGCTGACATGATCAAACAAGGGTTTTCAATCATTCATTATCCTTCTGACACAATTAGCAAACACATTGTACCATTAAAACACTGGAGTGACAGTTTCTGGAAATAGGCTTCTATACACTTATGTCAATATTGCACCAAAAACCAGACATTTACAGCTACAATACTTATTTACCCCATTAGCAATGAATAGAGTGTACTTCTGATTTGTTTAAAGTTATTTTCATTTACAAAAAACGTGCTTTTCTTTCAAAAATCATATTTCAAAGTGACATTTGAACGGTAGAGTATATTTGCAGAAATACGGTAACAAATAAAATATAGTGCCATAAGCACCACTTCTACTATTTATTGTAATTCATTGTTGCGTTGTACACTAGCCTTTCTAAATGCTTCTTTAATGCAGTTTTGTGTCATGTTTTATGTGGACTGCGTTTTCCGCACTCAACTTCCATAATTATGTGCGCGCACTGAAAAGCAGCAGTCTGACGGGCAACGCAACATTATAAAGTCATAAAGTGACACATGAATTTTTCAGACGGTGAACTCAGGGGTCCCCATCTACACCTTTAAATTATTCACTTTGATTGCCAAAGGTTTCCTCTAAAATTGCACGGACGGCTTAGGCCCGAGTGTGTACGCCGTGCCAGTTTTTCACAGACTTCTTCTGATTAAAGACTTCTGAATATGCTTGATCTCCAAACGGCTAACTTTTGAAATGCTTTCCGCAGGGAGCGCTAAAAAGAGCATGACTGAGGTCTGGTGGAAAGGATCTGGAAGAGAAGTTCGGATTTACTCCTACAGTGGAAATGCGGTGGACACCTACACCGGTGCGGTCAACTCTCCAGCCTCCGTCTACATTCTACGCCTGAAGTCCACTGAGAAAGACACCGACGTGTCATGCTACCTCCATGAAGGTCCTGGTCCATCTGGTGTGACCCCGGAGCTGCCGTCGGACCCCAGAGTGCACACCATTGGAGTGGGCATGACCAGTGTGACTCTAACCTGGACTCCCAGCTTCTCCGTCACGTCAAACCATCACAGTGGAAACAGCCTGCTTGAATATTGCGTCCTGGTCAATCGCAAGCACAACTATCGGAATCTTTGCGCAGCTCGTGAAGACTTGATAAAAGACAGTGAGAAGATACAAGACAATCAAAAGAAGGAGATAGTTTGGGCTTCATATAAAGACACAAAGACATGGTGGTGGCAGAAACCAAACATGGCTCATGAAGCATCCACAACTCTTTTCGGCATGTTCCAAGACCCCGGATGCCTGTGCAAAGATGTGGAGAGTGTGTGCACCGTTTCAGACTTGCTCCCCAACACACAGTATTACTTTGATGTGTTTGTGGTGGACTTGGTCAATGGATCCAGCGCGGCATACACTGGCACTTTTGCCCGCACTCATGAAGAACCTCGTCCGGCGATCACACCCCTACGAGAAGGTCAAGTCAGATGGGTGACACTAAGCAAAGATGCTGCGTTAAGGCCACAGCAGTATTACTTCAAACCTCGTGGTTGGCAGCAGAACGGCCTCCTCACCCTACAAACCTGCAGCGGGACACGAGAGGTCAAGGTCACTGTGTCCAGCGAGGGCAAAACCCTGCTATCTCAAAAGGTAGGACAGCAGGTGGCTCAGATCTGGATGCACGGTGGTCCATCCTACCTCATTCAGCTCCAGGTCTTGTCTCCTGGATCTTCACGTTCAGACCCTGGGAAAGTTGGTCTTAAAATCCAGGCGTCCTCTGCGTATCATCGGCGAGCCGTGCCGGTGTTTCCCAGCATGCTGCAGATCAAGACCTTCAACAAGTTGAGAACGTGCAACTCTGTTACTCTGGCCTGGATGGGAACGGAAGAGAGAAGCCTTTACTGTGTGTATCGGCGAGAGATACTTCCTGATGGCCAGCCAAGCTTGACCGACTGCTGTCTCGACCCAGAGTCTCGTCCCGACAACGAGAAGGTTCTGTGCAAATACTTCCAAGAGCTCAACCCACGTCGAGCTGTTACCACGGCTGTGATTGAGGGTTTGAATCCCGGAGCGCAGTATGTTTTTGACGTCTATCTATTGAGACGCTGGGGACTTCCTATTAAATACCACAGCAAGACTGTGAGAACCAGGACTGAATGCTGATGGGGCGTGATGACAATTTCGAAACATCTCAGTTTCTGGGACGAAAAGACTCGTGATGCAAGAGAGACAAAGGAGCATCAAACCTCAGAGCCAAAATCTGGTGCGATTGAGGTCAAATCTGATCCGACGGGCATATACAGTGGTACCTCAATGGTGTAAAGTACTTGAGTACACTTTAGGAAGTTTATATTTTGTAAATATTGTAATACTTTTTGTACTTGAAGAGTTCTTGGCAACTTTGTCTTTGTACTGAGCATCAAAAATATAAGCAACTTTTAAATTCATGCAGTCCGAATTAATTCATGCAATCAATGAAGTACAAATACTATGCTCAGTGTTTCAATGTCTAAAGAATTGTTTTCAGTTTCTTTACGCGTTTGTCGTACTTTTTTTTTTTTTAGAATAAATTATATTATACAAATGTATACGTACATCTTGTATATTTACGAAATGTACAAAAATCCCTACAGTGTACTCAGTACTTTACACCTCAACTTTCGAATGTCTTGGCTAACAGAAGTTTTGAGTTGCGAAACGTGTACGACATTTTCAGCGTAATGGAGACGTTTATTGGAGAAAAGTGGTGAGAAGAACAAGTGAGCTCTCCTGTTGACAGTAACCAAACAAAAGGTAATAGAAAAGTTTTGCTATCTGCGTGCTCAGACAAAAACGCTCAGAATAAACAACTAACAAGCGATTGTCAAAACCTGTGATTGTAGCAGTACAGTAACTTCATTATAACTTCGTCATTCCACTTCAGTCGACTTTATCACACACAGTAAGCCGCTTGACTCAAAAGGTAAAAAATAAATTTATTTTGTAATTGTTATGTTTTTTTTGAATAACTGTTATATAACATGTTTTTTATAACAATTGTTACTATAATTTATCAAAATATAAAAAATATGTCTGAATTTACGTGGCATTTACAATGTTAATCAAGTTCCAATTTACAAAATTTTCACCTTATGAAATGGCAGTCAGCACGAATTAATTTCATATGTCGGGGTACCACTTTACACACAGATAAACGGTGAAACCATCTCACAACTGCAAATTTTTATGATGATGTTATTATAATGTGTGTAGTGTTGTTGTTGTCTTTGTAGTTAATAATGCAGTATTGAGTGTATGAATAACAGAAACGCTCTCATTTATTTCACAAGAGAACTGTGCCAAAATATGCAAGAAAAACAGCCGGGGGGCTTCGAGGGCCAGAACGATATCAGATCCCTCAATCTGCCACCAGTGTCAGAGAAATAAAAAAAAAAACAATCAACTAAAGCACGAGCTGCAAAAAGTCAATGCGTGGAGTATTTCTGCTAAAGCATGAAGCAGGAAAAAGCAAGTTCACCGGTTCCCTTCAATATATGTCATGTGACTGTTGTTCTGCGTTTGTGCGCACTAATAAAACCATTTCCAATCAGGCGTCAACGGGTTTTGTGGGTGTGACAAATCAGCTTTGCAGTGTGAAAGAATTATTGTGTTTTTCATAATTGTCAAGATTTGACAACCTCAAAATTAATGTAAAAAAAAAAAAGCTTTGCTACAAAACACTGTCACCTTCTCAACATGCATTATTGAGCAAAAGGATTTGACCTATTTATACCCAGCCTAAAAATATGATTTATAAATAATTAAGTGTTTAGCTTGAAATATGAAAACATTCAGCTCCAACGCAATGAACATTTTGCAATATCTCCCCCTGCTGATCAAAGACCAACACTTTTTTTAGGACATTATTCTAATACGTATTTAAATAACTTATATCATTAATCATATATTGTAAATATTCTAAATAATATTTCATTCCAACATTAAAAACAGAGAAAATGTCTGCCCAAATTCATCTTTAGATCGTACTGCAATCCAATTTTGAAACTGTTCTTGCCACCATAATTGCCACACTTCAGAAAAACAAGACATGTTACTCAAAACGTTTATTTTGAAAATTGCAATTGGTAATAACAGAGGTAAACGTCCAGGCGACCTACACACAGTAGTGCTACACCTGCTCACACCTGTACACACACATTCTAGCACGTAGTCTTAAATCTCACACTTAGAAAAGATTCAATGTCCAAAGAAATAAACACAAGGGAACGTATATTTGCAGGTAAAAGGTTCACATCTCACTGCCTTATGAGGACATACTCAAGAACACACACATAACCAAACTCATTGGTTAAACCACTCTCGTCCATCATGTCCCGTTGCATTATGCACATTGAAAAAAAAAAACTGTTCTGTTGCTCCGGGTGACATGGCTCGTGTATTCAGGCTAAAATTCAGCAGCAATAAATATCTGATTTATACAGCAGTCTTTTACAAAAAATGAGAATCAACTTCAAGTAAAGAAGAGAACTCTAGAATTTTAATATGGCTACAACTTCTGCAACTCTAAAATTGTCTTAGCTGAGCAAGGTAACACGTTGGATCAGACCTGGATGCGAAAAAAGAAGAAATGGCATGTCAGGATAAATCTACTTCCTGTTACATCACTTCCTTATGGCTGCGAAAAAATGCATCTGTACGTCCTGAACTATACATACTACTTCTTATGACTGATAAAAAAAAAAAATCATCACAATTACTCTCTAGATAGAAAAGTCAAAATGAACAATTTGTCACTGAGGTCAACACGGAAATGTTCAAGAATTCAAACGTTGCTTTAGTAAACCGCCACAAAATTATTACACAATTCGAAGAGCCACAAATATGCATGAATCCAGGCACCACAGTCATATCATTTGAATAAAAAAAAAATTCACATTTTCACTATTCATTCGGAAAATATCTATTTCTTTACAGG
>CM051497.1:23114192-23194715 GCA_028031935.1 Paedocypris micromegethes | reverse complement strand
AAAAAAAAAAAAAAAAAAGATAAATTCACACTAACCTAGAAATGTAATGCCTGATTACTTTTAGTCGTCTTTCTGAGCCAACTCGTATCAATTCCAATTTATTTTTCTTGTATTTATGTTGCTTTTTGTAGATCAAACATCAAG
The DNA here is from genome assembly GCA_028031935.1 of Paedocypris micromegethes. NCBI lineage: Eukaryota > Metazoa > Chordata > Actinopteri > Cypriniformes > Paedocypris > Paedocypris micromegethes. Next base: position 23,194,571 of record CM051497.1, on the reverse strand, counting down.
TCACCATTCGATAACCACAAAATTTAAGTGTGACATTTAGTACCAAGTTATAGAAAAACACACCAAAATCACGCAAATATTTCGCTATCCTCTGCAGTCGAACTCAAGAACCTTCATCGGAAATCCACATAGGCCTCATGGAGACATCAAAAGTCGTTAGTCATACACGTCTTGGAAAGACATGTGGAGTTTTTGCTATATTTGGCAGCCGTTTGAAGCAGAATAGTTACATATACAAAAATAGGGTTTTAGAAAATGTAAAACAACAACATTTACTATTGAGAGCAATACAAATAAATGAACAACTGCAATTAGGGATCAGATCCGTCTGCAAGTGGCATGTCAGACACACACCAGTCGAGCCAGTGTCAGTATGGAGAAGAAGTCGCTTTTCTTGTGATTCTCATGTGTGTGTGTGTGTGTGTGTGTGTGTGTGTGTGTGTGTGTGTGTGTGTGTGTTAAAGCCCTGGTCTGCTACTGTGTGCTGGTGTACCACCTTTGTTGTGGGAACGTACTGGAACAGACACTGTAATGACCAAAGAAGAGAGAAAATGTAGCATTTTTAATCGGTCAAACCTCATTTAAATAATAATGGATGTTTTCTTGATTTTTTTTTTTTTTTTTTTTTTAAATGTTAGCCAACATTTTATTTGTACAAAAGCATCATCCTCCATTTGTGCTTTGATGGATTGTACATCATTTAATCCATGGAAATAATTCAACTATTTAAAGTTATTATCTGATTACAATGATTATCAACTATTAAAACTATTATCATCACGACTGACCTTGAGGAGAAGCTTCTTCATCTGACACTTCCTTGTGCTCACCAGGAAAATGACCAAGAGGATGATGAGAAAAAGAATCTAAGAAGGATGAGCTGCTGATGCCCAAACTGATTCCAGTCACACCAATTCCTATAGAATCTGCACATGTACAACCACAATCTTAAATTTAAAACGTATACCATATTGAGTTCAAATAAAATGTGCTACTCACCCACACCAACTGAAACTTGACCTGGTCGGACGTGTGATGTGTTGTCTAATCCAGCGAATGAACGTCTATATGGAGTGTCTGACTGCATAAGAAATTGCGTCAAATGCAAAATGAAAATGATGATGTTCCGGCTTAGTGATATTAATGTAGAAGACATTCACCCTAAAAGTGTGTGTGGTGTTGGGCCTGGAGAACATCTCGAGCTGGTGCGGTTTATCACGATGCTGCAAATTGACGCTCTCGTCGGTTATTGCACTGTGTGCACGACTGGAAGACCCTCTTTGCTTCTGCACAAATACACACAATACAAGTTCAATCTTATAACAATACATAACAGATTATTACAGAGTCTATTTAAGTAACAAGGCATAATAATATTATAATAAATATTGGAGGCATAGTGCACCTGCATATGCCGGTGTGTGGAGTGCTGCACGGAGTGTGTGTGCTCCGTGTCTCCGACGCCAATTGGAGGAAGAAGTGTGTTTCTGCTGAGATGCATTAACGGTGAGGTGAAACAATCACTGGCAGTTGTCCTAAAGCAAACAGTGGCGAGTAAAGAACATGGCTGGGGAAAGATGGAAGCCTAGGAGATGAGGCGAGGTGCTCTTACAGTCTCGTGCCTCGTACGACCTCTTCCAAGGTCCCGGTTGTAGTGTGTGGTGTAACACTGGAGGTCAATGGCATCAGAGTGCGGGGGGGTGGATTGCGTCGCCGCGCCGACTGAGGAGGACGAGTTAAGGATGACGTGCTCTGCTCCAGGTTTCGGCAGGGATGGGGTTTTCCTCCAGGAAAGACACTGGAGCCAGGTCGATAAGACACTTTCTCATCTATGTCCCTTTAACAAAAGAGTAGAGAGATGCTGGACTAATGGCCAAACTACAATTTGCTTGGTTCATTGAAAAAATATATATATATACAGTAATCCCTCGCTACTTCGCGGTTCGACTATCGCGGATGCACCGTTTCGCAGATTTGTTTTCTTTATTACATATATTCGCGGATTCATTTTCTCCCGACCGTATCCCGGCGGAGGATGCTCGCAGTTCCTCGAGACGGACTGCCGCCGGACGCGTCTCACCGCGGAGAAGCAAATCGCTATGTCGGCCGTCCCACTACCGGGCCGCCAGCTGTGGAAAACGCCCCATGTGCGCGTGCGATGTCGCCCGATCCTCCCGTTCACTCTTGAATATGAATATCTCCGCGGGGACAACGCGTGCGGCGTGGAGATGTTTGTTAACAATACTTTAATAAAGAATACTACTTGAAAAGTGTTTTAAAAGTCTGAATAAGTGTTAAATAAATATGTAAATGTTGTTTCTCCACTTCGCGGAAATTCACCTATCGCGGTCGGGCTTGGAACGTATCTACCGCAATAAACGAGGGATTACTGTATACCGTATTTATGCTAATATAAGCACCACCCTGATTTTTCAGGCACAGAATAAAACTTCCATTATTAGGCAACTCTTTCCAGAAACCTAAAATTACTGGCTAAAAATTGTATTAGACTGGCTTCTAAAATTGTAAACAAGCATGGGTGCTTTTTTCGGTTAAATACGGCACACTGTACATTTTCAGTAGCAACTGACATACCCATGTAGATCACTTCCTATTACACTTTTACATAATTTCTAACATTCATGTATAAAAACAATTATATAAAAGAAGCCATTTTTTATTATTGCTTTGTAAATGCTTGAAAAAGCTAAACCAGCTTCATAAAGCTTTTTATATAAGCCCTAAAAGGGCTTTTTGCAGAAGTAAAAAAAATGGTCTAATATCGTATTGAGAAAAGTGTGCGGGAAATGCTAAACAAATATTCAAGTTCTAATTTTGGATGATCTATTAATAAATGTTCATACTGAGTTTGTCGGTCGAGAGTTCCCAGATTTCTTTGCTGCAGTGGAATACCATGAATCATGATCAGGTCATTCAGATTGTGATGGGTTACGGTTCCTCCTGTGGGAAGACGACTCATCTACCAAACGAACAAAAAGAAAACAACATTCAGCAAGTGTAAAAGATCCAAACAATCATTTAATATGTTCTTATTGTGCATACCCTATTTACACCAATATAAGAATCCCGCGAATACAAGCAGACTTTTCATGCACAAAATAAAAAAAATTCATTAATAGGCAAACATAAGCACCATTACATTTTAGATGTTCTGACATTCCAGAAACCTAAAATTTCTGGCTAAATACATCTTAAAATTACTCCTTTTATGACTTTTAACAAACCTTACTTGTGACTCGTTCCCAAATTTCACTTCGATGTTGATTTATTTGAATAATCAATAAAATTGTTCATTTATATAGCGCTTTCTTAGTCCGAGACCAATACAATTCGCTAGGCGGAGTCTTATAACTAGTAATGTCAGATATTACTTCTAAATGTAGTAGAGTACATCTCCAGTAGGGAGTGATATGATTCCACTTGCTATGTCCATATATGGGCTTAGTCAGGGTTTTCCACTCTGCAGCAGACATAGCAAGTTCCGATGTTATTGCATTACTTTGTCTTTATTTCTTCCGGAACTATTATTGAGCAGAAATTAAAAAAATAAATAAATAAAATAAAAAAAATTTAAAAAAGAAAGAGAGAGAGAGAACATTGCCGAAGCTCACCACTGCATAAAGATGTATTTCCATTTATTTGTTATTGCTCCTGACTTTAAAGGTGGTAAAAAGGTAGCTTATATTTATGCACATATTTGAAACATGCAAATATAAGCACCCGCCAAGTTTTTGAGCTTTTAAAGGGGTGCTTATATTCACGTAAACACGTATAAGTATATCACAAATACAGCATGCTATTACATATAAGACAAAGAAAAATTCATACTGAAAACAAAAAAAACAACAAATATTATAAACTATCCACTAGAATAAAACAAATAAAAAAAAAAATTGTTAGACGGGCATATAGTTGTAGTGGTGTTACAAACAAATGCAGGCAGATTAGAAAAAGTAGATTAGGAAAGAAACTATGTTCTTGCTTTCTCTCGGTTAAAAGTGTAGTTACATACAGTCGATGATTTTCTCTGCTTTACGGATTTCCGTCTTGAATTGTGCTTTGAACCACATGACTTTGAGCTCTTTGGGAAGAAAGGGAAGGGGAAGGACAATAATAGGAATAGAAAAAGAAAGGAAGGAAGAATACACACGATTGGAAAGGCCAATCAGTAAGCCGCAGGAGGGACAGAGAGAGAGAAAAACAGAAAAAAGGAGGTAAAAAGTTAATGGATGGAAAGTACTGAGTGAAGATAAAAAGTCAAATGCAGAACACAGTGAGACATCAGCATTTGTTTTCTACCTTCCGGATATACAGATGACAGAAAAAGAAGACACAAAGCAGCATGGACAATATTGGTCACACATTATTTTTTATTTTCCATCATATGAACAAGACAATAAGTAAGCTAGTGTTAGTCAAAAATAGCGATATTTCGATAAGTGTTGATACTGAAAAATCTGAAACTATACAAAACTCCGGCCCAAAAGTATCGATACTATTCGTTCTTCCAGGTCATATCTCTTCTCTCTGATAGACTGACTGCACGTGAAGAATAGCGGCATAAATATCGTTAGATGGCGAGTGCAGTCGCTTAAATCGCGACTGGTTTAACTCAAACAAGCACTAAAGAAGACGTTTAGTCTGGATATTTTCCGGCTTTGAGGAAAACGAGTGCAAGAAGCTGATGAATGTGGGCAGCTCAATATGCCTTGAGAAATTGAGAAGTAAGGTTATTAACTTTAAAGACTTAATCCAATAATAAAAACAATAAAAAACAAAACAAAAAAATACGTGCATATTTGGCTTGTAATTGAGAGTTTAAAGTTTTTTTTCCTTGATTCCACATTCAGACATATTTTTCATGTTCCAATCTCGGAATGTATTTTAGTCCTAATTAAATAAACAAAATAAAAAAGGCCCTGACATTGTTGCCGTTTTTCCCCTATGGTATTTCTGAGACAGTTAAAACTGTGAAAAGCGCCTTACAAATGCTCAGAACTTGGAACTTGTATCAAGTATCAATATTTTTCCAAGTATCATATCGAAGTTGCCATTTCTGGTATCATGACAACATTAAAGTAAACTATTTAAAATTTTACAATAGGCCAAGTCACACATGAAGCTCAGGTTTCGGCTTGAAGAAAAATAATACTGTTAGCACAATAAACAAACTACTGTATAGTTCAGGACATTATTCCGACAGATTTTGAGTTTAACAAAAACATTGAATTTGAATAGTCCCATTCTATAAAGAATGTATGGATGTTGACAAACCTGGGCCTGTAAACTGGCTGGTAGCTGTTGTGTTCTGTTCAGGAAGAGAGGAGGAAGCACGGTCGAGACTGTGGAGAGCAGCAGAAATGGATTCTGGGGATCAGGACATGAAGGACTAAGGGCCACAGAATTCCTCTCATCATCTATAGAAGAAATTTAAAGATGCTTTTTTTCATAACAAAGCTTGCAACAATACTGGTTGTCAATGCTTTTGCTATCTGTTGACAAACTTATATTTTACATTCCGTTATTTTTAATTTATATAAAAATGCAATTGCACGATTATATAAACCTACAGATATTTAAGCTTTTAAAAATGTTTTTTTTTCTTTTTAGCAGTCAAATGGTTACAAGAAATGCAAAAAAGAAATTACATCGGTACCTCTACTTAGTAGAAACGTATTTTACATGTTAAAAAGCCATACAATGTTAAAAAAAAAAAACCTCAGCCTGCCCATTTCATAGTTAGTCTCAGTTTACTGTTATTTAACTCATCTCCCTGCATGCTAAGAAAAAGACATGCTTATACTTGTCGCTACAACACTTGTCATTTCATATCTTGAAACTACTTTGTAACTAGAGACGATATTTTGTCGAAAACTTGCATTGTAAATCAAAACTTTCGATAGTAGAGCCATTTTGTAACCACTGTAAAATTTAAATCCAAAAGATAAAATGTTCCTTTACCTGAAACAAAGCCTTCCCAGTGCCTCCGTACAAGCTCTTCCATCCAGCCAATGAGCTCCTGCCACAGGTCATCAAACAGCTGATCGATCACGGCCTCTCGACGACAGCGGTAGGGTGAAACAGGGGGCAAAAAATGCCTCGGCCGTCGGTTGACATGGTCCCGCTCCCATTCCTCATCCCTGAAACACACAAATATCCAAGTCTCAGGAACAGACAAATCATGAACTATCTTTGTGATAAATGATTCGTGACAAAACGTCCACAATCTGGCACACACTCACAGATCCCTGCAGTCAAATGCCAGGTACTCTTCGATGAGACCCTCGGCTTCAATCACCAGTGGCTGGTCTTCTTCATGGTTACTGCTGGATGTTACATTAGGGTGGGTGACCTCCACAGACGGACACAATACAGCCCTCTGACCCTGCACACACAACCTGTCCCAAGCGTTAGTCTGCTCACAATGTTCTGACCAGTGTTGGGCATGTTACTTTAAAAGAAAAGCAAATAATAAATTACTAAATTTTGCATTTAAAATACTTTTCTAATTACAGTGTCTGAAAAGTAACTTAAATGCTCAATAAGAAATCTAACTAAATACTTTTTTAAAATCCCTAGAAACCATTAAATAACAAAATCACAAAAAAAACATACGCGTAAACCATGACAGTTGAGCCTTTAAGCTTTCTGAATCATCTTTATTACATTCTATACAAAACAAAGTATAGTAAAAATTAATTTAGTTAGGGAATTGCAAATAATTAGGTTTTTTTATGTATTGTTTGACAGCTCTAATAAAAAAAAATTGACAAATTTGACAAACTAAAATCTTTGATGGATAAACACCGACATAGACACCCAAGTAAAATACCTAAAAGTAAAATACCTAAAACTGAACCGTAATCAGTTACACTACTTATTCAGTGGAAAAATATTTTAATTCCAGTAACACCCAACAGTGGTTCTAACACAGTATTATACCCAACACCGTGTCTGAACTCACTCGCTGGCAGACTTCTCCGTGCTGGTTCCGGTGGTGGAAGAGCTAGATGAGTGGGCAGGTGTGGCGTACCACTGAAATCCTTCATCTGTAGGACACACCAGCTGCGTTCCGAGAATCCTGAACAGCACGAATGTCACAAACAGATTCCATCAACAAGAACTGTAGAACTGATAATACTGCCATGAATTGCTGGTTTAGTTTACCGTAGATGAGAGAATCGTGAAGCCCAGTCCTGGCACTCTTCCTGCAAGCCTTTGAGCGGAGTTTCACACTTCCTCTCGTACAACAATTCATCAATCTCGTCAAACATCTGCTGGACCTGCCGAGATGCAGCTTTATCGAATTCCTGGAGGGGGAAAAAAATGAAATCCTGAGGTGCATCATTTGGTCGATTAAACTTTCAAAATGTCTTTTAAATGCGACAAAACTCACATCGTAGCCCCAAGAGAAAACAGAGCTGTGTTCTGTGGAGATGCCAGTTCCTGTGTAACTATGGATACCAGACCAAGACTGAGTTGTGTCATCTGTGGAATGTGTTTGACATCTTGAACCGACAGATGTAGCAGGAGATTCATCAGACCTGGTGTAAGACCGTCACAAACGTGTAAGAAAAGCAAGACGCGCAGAAAGAGCAACGAAGAGCTCCATAGCTTTTACTTGCTATATGAGGACATGTCCTCATGTAGATCGTGCAGGACTCTAGGAAGATGTTTGGTATCATCATCCACCTCTTCTGGGAGAGGATGTTGGTCCAGACAGCTGCGAGACAGGCCACGACTACAGGCAAACAGAATAGCATTTAGCAAATAGTTAAATGTTAAGACCCCCACCCTTAATATATTACAAACCGACCGGCACTTTATTATGAAGCTGTTGTTATTATTATTAGTAGTATTGATGGCCCGGAATTGATTACACAAAAACTACAGATCCCATACTGCATCTGCCTTGACATGTATAACTTTATGATTCTTATTTAAAGCACATTAATTTCATGCTTTTTCAACATGTCCAATATTTATGACGTGTATAGTTTTAACAGGATATATTTATGGGGGGGTCTCGAGATATATTTTCCAAAATATTTTAAACTACTTAAAGTTTAGGTGTATTTATTCAGGAGTCTGTTTTTATTCACAAATGTACGTTTTATAACATTAGATAGATAGATAGATTGTTGCTTATGAATTAAGAAAAGACAAATATTATCCTAAACATTTCTATTTCCATCGCCCATTCCAAAAGCCAAAAACGAGTAAAGTGCATATCACGACTCACAACTCCACCACAACAACCAAGCTGCCATTCTTCATTATAATGCAATTATAAAAATGCCGTGGCTGGTTTAACACAACCCCTATGTTTATTACACAATGTTATAATACTTATCTGTAGACGTACATCTCTAAATTGTGAGACACAGGCCGCCGACTGTATCGTGAAATCATCCTCCCAATCCGGTTACAGGTACATCAAGCCTGTGATTCGGATCCAAATCCGCTTTGTCCGGTCCGGGTAGCTGCTACCGACAAGCCTCTTCATGGTTCTCAACGGTTCCGACAGCACAGAACCATCAATTCTGGATCGCAACTGCGCTGGAGCAGGTGCTTTAACATTCGAAACCGAGGTGGCTCGGACTTGCCTGTCAAAGCCCAAATAACGCGCAGAAGAGTCTGGAAACATTCAAACAAAATGTCTTTAGAGTACGGCAACTGAATAAACAAACTAAGAGCCTTTACCCATCCAAAATGATCATCCGACCAACAATAACAAGACCGCCATGGATACCACGGTGTACGCGCACAGGGGTCTCACGGATAGCGTAGTTTTAAAGCGAATTATGGTTGTGACATCACAGCGCTTCTTCTTCTACTACTTCTTCTTAGTGTAATAATTGTCGCTTTACGCTTTACACGTCAAACGTGTTGGTGCAATACCGCCGCCATCTGTTCCGGAGTGTCAGAAGTGTCTCTTTTTGGTTCTACATTCCTTTTACTCACCCTTTACATTTTCCCTATACAGTATATCTTATGTAATAATGCATAACTACTTATTCTCCTTTTGTTCTCATGCATTTCTTGCTCTCTACTCTTTGTTTTACTTTGTTCACATTCCTAGCCATTTTTTTTTAACACGTGCTCCACTTATATGTATACAGTATAAATGTATTCTGTATTCTCATATGTATAAATGAATACAGAAATACAAACGTACAAAGTAAATGTACAAATACATATATTTGTGTTATTACAATAATAGTGTTATATATATCTTTTCCTTTTCTCAAGCCCGTTTTGTTTTTTGTTTTTCTTCAATGAGCTAGTGCTTTTTCTTTTCCTTTAAAACTATTTATTATTTTGTGGAAAATGTATACATCTACTCTGTAGATGCCTTTTAAAATGAGTTTAATAGTCCACTGAAAATGTATGAACGGCAATATTACTATTGGATAATAAAGTGAAGACATCAATAAAGTGAGTGTAAATGATAAATGAGGCGCTAGGTAGGTAACTGAAACCTGCTTTAATAACACAATCTGCAATACACCATCATATATCTTCAAATGAAATAGATAAAATGTATATCTTTATCCATAATATCTCATGTAATAATCCAGAAATTCTTGTTCTCCTTTTGCTCTCCTCCACTCTTTGCTTTCTAAGCTTAGTTTTCTTTTGTTCTTCACATTTCCTGCACTTTTTATTTTTAACACATGCTCCACTTACTCGTCATACTCTTCACTCCGTCCCGTTAGGTATTTCCCTAACGTTTTAAAATATTTTCTTTTATTTTGTGGCAAATTCACACACACAGATTTTGTAGAAACATTGAACCCTAATTAAATGGTCAAAAGAAAATTGTATGATTGGCAAAATTGTTATTGTATACAAAAAAAATAAAAATAAAATACAAAAATGGACCATAACTGCCACAATGAAGAAACCAATAAAGTGAGTGTGAACAGTAAAAGAGGAGCTGGATAGGTAAATCAAATATGCTTTAATAACACAATCTGCAAACACTTCCTGATACAAATACCAATGGTATGCTCGTATGGATCCACACAACTCCTCAGTCTTTGAAGATCAGCTTGGCCAGGTCTTTGTGACTTTTAAGTGGTTCAGTTGGTCTGCAATGTATTTGTTTTGAGAAAATGTGTCTTGTCGAGCAGCTTGAATCTGAAGAAACATCCAGTTACGCCTCTGTGCCGCGTGGCCTTTCTCCTGCTCCTGTGTCATGAACGGTCGACTGATCCAGTATTCGTTCTCTGCCTCCTGCTCCAAGCGCTTCAGCGTATTGCGCTTCATCTGCCAGGTGATTTGCCGTGGTCGACGATATTTCCCAATCCACTGTTTCCCAGGGATTCCTTTTCGCAAAAGCGCTAGTGTCAAGAACATCCTGCAGGCGGTGACAATTCCTGTTTGCAGAAAAATCAATAAAACAGAAACAAATTAAGCTTTTAAAATAATATGACACCAACACACAATCATAAACTAATTAAAGTTATCAAACATTACTACTGTTATGGGACATACATATATTTCTAAGTACGAAAATGTGTGTGTGTGTGTGTGTGTGTGTGTGTGTGTGTGTGTGTGTGTGTGTGTGTGTGTGTGGTGTGTATTTTATAATAGTAGTAATATCTGTATATAAAGAAATTAAAAAATGTTCAAATGTTTGAATCTGTGTTATTTATGTTCATTTAGAAAGGTCACACACACACACACACACACGCGCACACACACACACACACACACACACACACACACACACACACACACACACACACACACACACACACAATAATGCAGATGCTGACCTTGAAGTGAGTGTCTCTTAGTCTAAAACTATAACATGTCTAATCAAAACCTTACAACGCTTTAATATTATTATTACAATTTGTCACACCGACATCCAAAATGAATGAACGACTGACTATAGCAATGGACAAACGAGGACATATCCAAAATTATAGCGATAAAGATAATTTAACCAAACACAACGCATGCACACACTGCTTCAAAAAACACCTTCATGTGTCTGGTTATACACACATTTTTCCGATTATACACACACACATACCATGATCTAAGCTTTAACTTACACGAAATGTTGTACACTCGCGCTCCTCGACACACACGATCAGGCTGATTGGTGACGTTGCTGTCGAGACAGCGCCACCTTCAGGACAGGATGGCAGGATCTACACGACTACGAATTTGTTGATTAATAAAAAATTATGACAATAATAATTAGATTCCTGATTACAAAGTCATATATTGTATTTAATCTAGTCATAGTAACCATTGTCCGTATTGTTCCATTGCTTATATACAACGAAGGCACAAACGGAGACAGGTACCATTTTGAATGTCATGTTATTATCATCATAATTTCATTTCACGAATTAGCCCATCTGAGTACACATCCTAAGCGTAAAAGGCCAAAGTATTTTAATAAAAACAAGTAAATAAAATTGACTTAAAATATGGTCTCAAAATAACCAAACAAATAACATTGCCAATCTAAGGAAAACAAGCAATTATTAACAAATTAACAAAAAAAAAAAATACGTTTGTCGATTAACGTGATTGGATTTCTCAGCATGCAATCGTATACGTATGTGTAGCTCACGTGCTCAGGAAGTGCACTCCAGTTCATGTTTAGCTAGTCCTGTCCGGGTGTTTGACGCATCTGTGCTGCGGCTTCAGTCGGTCGGTTGGTGTTTTGGCCTGGAAGAGGCGGAAAGATGACAACCAAAAAGTCCGGCTCGCGATTAGAGTCTGAAATAGAGCGATGTCGATCGGAAGCACAATGGGACAAGATTCCTGAGCTGGTCCGGCAGCTGTCAGCCAAACTCATTTCAAACGGTGTGTGTTGTTTTTATTTGAATGTGCTGTTGGCTAACGTATTAGCTGTGATGTGAGTGGATGAGTGTTTATGTTTGTTTCGGGCCTTGATGTATGTAGATAGTTTGTGTAGATTCTGTCTCTTTTATACGAACTAATTAGAATGATATTTGTAAATTACATCGCCAGCAGTTTCTGAGCTTTGTTTCTGCATACATCGTTATAATATAACTTGCATTAATACAATATTACAAACCATTTTTATTAGTTGTCTTAGTTTTTTGTTTAATCATATTTTATCTAATACATTTTCCTAAACGTCTGTTTTGAAAATTCTGATTTCCAATCCAATTTTACAAAACCAAGCAAACATATTGATTCCCTTTTTTCACCACGTTAACATTTTTTTTTTAATAATTTACTTAATTTCTTACTAAAGTAGTAGAACATAAGTAAAATGTTGTAATATTTAGACCAGTATTATTACGAGATGTTTTTTTTTTAATCTCTGTCTTTGTTTATACAGTGTAACAACAGGTTGTACCTAAAATAAAAAAGAGCATTTAGGCCTATTTCTAGTTGTATTTAAATAGTAATTGAAAATTGGTTCTAAACAGTTATACACACTTTTCTACCAAAGCTTGTGATTATCACGTAAGTTTAGTCCGGAGATTAAATTACACGTGATTTTTTGTGTGTGTTCTGAGTGTTTCAGTTTTTAAGAGTCTTTTGTTCTTAATGTTCTTCCTTGAATTACCAATGTGCTTTTGTAGCGATTATATTTACATGCTTTTCTGCATTTTGTGTGCCTGTTGAGTGACTTACTCCAAGACAAAACTATTCATGTGTCTTCTAGATGATCTTGGGGAACTTCTGCTGGGGGAGTCTAAGCTCCAGCAGTACCTCAAAGAAAACCCCATCAAGCAGGGAGCCAGTCCCCGTGGTCCTCGTCCACGTCTCCAGGAAGTCCGGAAACATTTGACCGCTGCTCTGGATCGTGGAAACTTAAAGGTAATGTTTTTAGATCAAAAATAGGATTCTTTATCATCTAGTACTTTATATTCTGTAAAACATTGCATCAGTATCACAGTATTTTTCTGTATGACCGCATCATCTTTCTTTCTCAGCCTGAATATATGCAGGAGGCCAGTCTGATCATGGCTAAGCTGTGTTATGTGGAGGGTGACTACAGAGATGCTTTGAATCAGTACAGCCACGTGAGCCTGGAAGAGATGCAGTTGGTCGGGGCACCAGTCTACAGATTGTCCATGATAGCAGAGGCCTTTGCCACTAAAGGTCAGCTCAGCCACATCTGTCTTTTTTTTTGCCCAGTTTGTTTTATGTCAACAATATTCAAATGATGTACCACTTTTTTCCAATTGTTGAATCTCAAATACCTGGGCGGTGCTTATTCTCGCATATTTCGAATATGCACATAATTATGAGCACCTCTTTATCAATATTTCCTTTTGAAATTTTCCTTTAAGAAAATTACTTAAGTAATATCTAACTGTTATAATATCTAACTGACGACCCCGCTCGTCGTTGTGGCGTGAAGGTGCAGAAGTGAATTATATCAGCTTGGTCAGATTCTCATGACCAAATATACTACACAACCCTGAGTATTTGATAGTATCACGCACCAATATAAATATATCTTCTATCTTAGAGGGTTATATTACCAGGGTGCTTATATTTGCGTATAAAGTGTGTGTGTTAAGGAGAATTTTCTGCCAAATTCAGCACCTTGTGATCCACAAATGAAAAAGTCCAGAAAATAGATGGCTATGTGGAGTTTAAAGCATTGGTGCATTTAAAGTCTGATTGTTAACTTCAAAATATTATTACTGACTTCTTATAAGGTAGACAAAAATATTGTTGTTGCTTACAAGTAATTTGATTTTCAGACTGTTTCATGATTTATTATTTGCCATTATATGTTGGATAACCAAGTCACTTAGCCTGCTGTCAAATTCACTGTTTCTGCTCTAAACATTATTTCTGCAATCACGTCAAAATGCTGCTGAAGCTCAAAAATCTGAAATTAGTGTATAATGATTCAGAAATTGTTTGTGAAGTTGATGCTATGACCTGTGTGTGGCAGCATTGAGCTTGTGTTCACACGGCACTGGATACACACACACACACACACACCATTCATCACTCAAGCACTCTGTGTACTGTGTACTTTTTAACCTTCTTTCTAAATGTTTTCTTATGATGTAATTTAAGCACAATTCAAACAATTCTACGGTATAATACTACCTGGGTTGAATACACCTGGGAACTAGATCTATTTATTTTGAGTGGAAATTCAGACAGTAAAATGTATTAAATGTGCAACACCCTGATAAAATTGTCTGTATTTAGCTTAGAACACATGATCACTATTATCGCTTTGCCGAACTAGAAGTTTATTCGAAACTTAAAGAATGAACATTTGTTGTTAGCATGCATACATCTTCTCTTTTCTGTGTTTTCAGGTCTTTGTCTGGAGAAAATGCCTATGGCGTCACCTTCCCTGTCCAATCGTAATGCAGACAGAGACCAGGACATCATCACTTGCTATGAAAAGTCTGGAGACATCGCTTTACTCTATCTGCAGGAGGTGGAGAAGGTATTTGACGTTGCCTGAAGCTCTGCGAGGTTGTTGTTGAGAAACACTAGGATGAAGTCTTGTGAAGACCTTAGTAGGGCAGATCAGTGGCGTAAAGTACTTGAGTAAATGGACTGTATTACTTCACTTGAGTATTTTTGGCTTGTGAAAATATGAGCAAATATTGTTACTCGTTACATTATGATTAAGCGTGACAAGTCAACGTCTTTTTTTACTGCGGTTAATTTCTTGGACTGACGAGGCGATATCGCCATCTGCAGGATGCTGAAGGCACTGGATGCTAATTATGAGATAAATCACGTGAATTAGCAGTTGCACTTTTTTGCACGTTTGACTTGGACTGACTTAATGTTCTTTTTAATCTATTTTGTTCTGCCATTTTGAAACATTGAGGTGTTAAATGTCATTTTTATATTAGAAAATAAAGCCTCATAAATAGTTTCTTGTTTTTCCACATTTTTTTGGTGTTTTTTTTTTTTAGCCTAAATTGACTACAAGTAAAATATTTAAATTCTTTTACAATTGGCAATTTTTAATGAAGTAATTTTTACAGTAAGGCATCTGTACTTTTGTGGTTTTCAGGTACTTTTTACACTTCTGACCAGATACAGTACAGTTTTTTTTATTTAGTTTTTATAGCGTTGGACATATTTGCACATTGCCGAAGCTGAGGGGCGACCAACCGTGAGGCTAATCTCTCACTGTCCTAACTGTGAACTTCAATTCATAATCAAAGCTTCATAAAGGTCGAAGTGCATCCTCTTTCAGAGCAAGTTTTCACTCCACTGGCTTTCTTTGTCGGAAAGGTAGTTCACAGATTCATCTCTCTGTGCTGTAAATCAGTATTCTTGACTTGTGATGTGGTGCGGAAGGGAGAGCGAGAAGAGATGGAGGAGAGAGAGAGAGAGAGGATGTCAGGAGAGGAGGAGGTCGGCGCTCACGTTCTGCATCAGTAATGACTCTGCATTTTTGGTGCTGCCAAAGTTTTATGTTTGACCCTCAGGCTAGGCAATCTTGCACTGTTCAAACTTCGGAATCGAATTAATGGCAAAAATGTCAAGCGTAAATAAGAAATGAACTAAAATTTAAGCATTATCGTTTTTTTTTTAGTTTTGGCACTAATTTCACAGATTTGTTCTGATTGGCTGGTGAGAATGTGATTGGCAGCTGTTGACTAGGAAGGGTGGGAGGTTTTAACAGGGTTTCACATTAAACTCATGTTAACATGTTATAAGATTATAACAATTATAAGAGTTTTGGAAAAAAAAAAAAAACATTATACTCATTATTATTATTGCATTTTATTTACAAGACACCTTTTGGGACCTTCTCTTCACTGGCACCAGTGAGCCGGGTTCTCCCCAGAGTTTTTTTTTTTCCTCGTTAAAGAGGTTTTTTTTTTTACCTGGCCACTGTCGCATATGTGCTTGCTCACTGGTTTTTGTCTTTGTCTTGTCATAACCGCAGCCACTTACTTAACACCAACAATCCAATACAAACCAACAAACAATAAATTGAATAAAAAGCAACAATTCCCTTACATATTTACACGTGCGCTTTGAGACAGTTAAAACTGTGAAAAGCGCCCTACAAATACTCATTATTATTATTATTATTATATTCACGAATCTAGTTTCATAATATTTCGATGTGAAGAGACAAAAATGTCTTTTTTTTAAAGTAGTCTGCCACCACAATTATTTAGCAAAATTGTGCAAACATGTTGTATACTAATAATAAAAAAAAAACTGTGAATGACACTTTTTTTGTGTCAATTTGATTACTTACTAATACAATTTGAATTTTGTGCTGCCAATCACATTCTTACCAGTCAATCAGAGTAAGGAAAACCCCAAGTGAAACTAGTGCCAAAAGTCCAAACGCACAAAAAAATCTGAAGTGAAAAAAAAATGTTTCGACAAATGTTTCGTTTAGTTTCTTAGAAAATGTAAGTTATGTTCCGGGTTATCTTCAGCTAAATAGCTTCTGACAGTGAGGGCAACAATGAGATAATTCCTAAATAATCATCAAAAAGGTCTCAGCAGTAGTTGTCAATAAAATGAAAATGCATGTGTGTCCAGGCTCTCAGTGCTGGCATTCAGAACCGCAGTCCAAAACCAGGCCCGGTCTCACAGGAACAGGAGCTTGGCTATTTTCTGGAGACTGGACTTCAAAGGGCTCATGTCATCCATTTCAAAAATGGGTAAGTGTTTGGATTTGTATTGATCTTGACCATTTTTGAGGCTAGTTGCAACTTGTAGTATGCATTAGAGCTCAATGATTAATCGTTAAAAGATCGCAATCTCAATGCTAACAGCCACATGTGATTTCGCACTGTGGTCATGTGCGTTTATTACCTATGCCAGTCAAAAAAAACACAAAATAAGCAGGTAGAAGTGAGGAAACACAACAGTAAAGTAAGTATGCCGTCAACGTGGACATTGTAGTACCAGAAAAAGGAGAATACAATTTTATTCTCAAGGGTTTGTGTGTGTTTACTGCAGTTTCAAACCAGAAGATGACACTCAGCAAACCATATTCCGCAAACATATACAGTTGAGGACAAAATTATTATCTCCCCTAAAAATAATAATTCTTTGATAAGTATTTCAAAAGAGCTTTTCAACAGAGCTAATAATTGTGTCCTCAACTGTACATAATACTTTACTTCGGTATGTTTATTTTTATTGCATTTAATAGTTTAAATGTTGTAAAGAAATGTTTTATTTACAACATTACTTTTAAATTGCATTGTCAATTTATTCAATTTATTTAAATTTAAAGCAAAAAGTATAATTTGTTATTATATTGCTGTTTGACAACCTGATTTTCAGGGTTACATATTTAAAGTAAAAAAATATCCAGAATCATGATCTTGAATCAAGGGAGAAAAAAAACCTGATTCTCATTTTATCCAGATTCGTGCAGCTCTAGTATGCATATATGCACATTCTGGAAAGTGTATGTGTCCCAATAAGTGATTGCATTAGTCTGTATTCAACAGCTCATAAAACTATT
This sequence comes from Paedocypris micromegethes, assembly GCA_028031935.1. NCBI lineage: Eukaryota > Metazoa > Chordata > Actinopteri > Cypriniformes > Paedocypris > Paedocypris micromegethes. Next base: position 23,177,101 of record CM051497.1, on the reverse strand, counting down.
GTGTTTGTAGTTCAATGTATTTTGGTACGACATTTTCAAAGGAAAGTGTATTCAGGGTCGATGCCAAGTTTATTAATGGATTTTTGTTGCTTTCCAATTGGCATCACTGCAGCAATCTGACACGTGGTGTTGGTCGATTTCGAGAGATTCTTAGAGCTGTTGAGACCCGCACCACTCAGAACCTACGTATGGTGAGTGTGTGTGTGTGTGTGTGTGTGTGTGTGTGTGGTGTCACGTGAAAGGTTTTATTGTTGTTTTATTGTGTACAGACCATTGCCAGGCAGCTTGCCGAAATCCTACTGAGAGGAATGTGTGAACAGAGTTACTGGAACCCGCTGGAAGACCCCCCCAATCATTCCCCCCTGGATGACCCGCTCAGACACGCCCACTCCAAAGACTACGCCCTCAGCCGCCGCCCACGCATCTACTCTGGAGAAAAGTAGGACATAACCGTTCAGCTTGTATTTGTTCGTCAACTTTTATTTTCAGTTCATCTACTGTATGTACTGTATAGTATACACAATGTATGTTCTTTTTGATTAAAGACAAAGCCAAGATGCTTTTTTTGGCTTTGTCACCAATTCTCTCATAGTTAATTTTATCCACCAAACATATGTTAAAAGAACCAAAGTAAGCTATTCTTATGTCTGTACATCGATCCATCCTTTTAATTAATTTAAAATTAATTTCTTACAAATGCATTATGGGTTATAATCTCTAATTGGTCAAATCTAAAAGCAACGTGCCTTTAAAACATTTTAACCATTTAGATAATCTCAAACCCCACGTTGCTGTATACATTTATCTTTGTATTTGTTTGAAAAATACAAAAATGTCCTACCAAAGCCATGGAAACTTAGATTGTTGTTGTTTTATTTTTCACCTTATTGTCAAAAAATTTGAAAATAGTGGTCCTGCGATTTGGAACACAAGCATCAAATAGCTAAATGAAATGATATTCTGTAAAAAGAAAAAAATGTGATGAGTTTCTTTCTTCTGCTTTTAGTTTGTTTTGCCCACAGGAGAACACAGAAGAAGCCTTACTCTTACTGTTAATCAGTGAGTCTATGGTGAGTTTATCAGTGACGTCCCATCAAAAAATGAGAACATTCGATATTAACATAACAATATGCCATTTACAACAATCAAAAGCAGAAAAAATTGCAATTCATAGCTGGTAGCATTGCTTAATTGCACACGAAATTAATTTTTCATTGTTTTTCCTAATTCATAAATAAATAGTATGCATTATCATAGGCAAACAGAGACGCAGTGCTGAGCAGAATTCCCGAACATAATAACGATCGGATCATTAGCCTTCAGAGTGCCTCGCTGGTGTACGACCTCCTGACCATCGCACTCGGCCGACGCGGACAGTACGAGATGCTCTCCGAGGTGAGGCCAGTTAGAAATAGCATTCTCTGGTTTTGTTAAGCTTATTACAACCAATTATATTTCGGGTGCCGTAATTGTTATAGTTATGGATTTTTGTTGCAAGTTTCTTCAGACATTTTTGTTTGACCTTGTGACCTTTTGAATATATGAGTTACAATCTATATCAATGATATTTTATTATTTTTTTACTGTTTACTGTATTTTTATTGTATTTCTTTTTCCATCTTTATTATATGTTTGATATATTAACTATTTTTCTTTATTTTTACTCTATTTTATAGTATTTTCTCTAAAATTTGAATTTGAACTTTTCTAGACTGGGAATTTGAATTTGAAAAAATTAAACATTTCTAACGTCTGTAATTCTTTTCACTCATTTCAGTGTCTTGAAAGAGCCATGAAGTTTGCCTTTGAGGAATTTCATCTCTGGTTTCAACTTGCTCTTTCTCTGATGGCTGCTGGGAAGGTTCGTGTTTCATTTGTTTGTGGCTTTCTTGTTTGAAATCAATTGTGTTGGTAGTTTAATACCCATTTAATCAAGAATTCAGTTACACTAATATGCAAATGTTTGCTTTGACTTGAAATATGTTATGGAAATGTAGTCGGCCCGAGCTGTAAAGGTTCTGAAGGAGTGTATAAGACTGAAGCCAGATGATCCCACTATTCCTTTGCTGGCCGTCAAGCTGTGCATTGGAAACCTGCATTGGGTGAGGAAATGAAATTATACACAGGGTCTGTTGGACTAGCCTTGGACTTTGAGATGCTGACATGGAGATTGTATTTGTGTGTTTTAGCTAGACGACGGTGAACGCTTTGCTAGAATGGTGATTGATATGGGTGAGAAGGCTTCAGAATTCCGGGCTAAAGGATATCTCGCCATAGGCCTTGTCTACAGTCTGAAAGCCACAGATGGTGAGCACCATAATGTTGTAATAAAGCCACTTTACGAATCACTTTTGTAACCACCTTGTCATTTCTGTTATTCACAGCATCTCTTCGTGGAGTGCAGGAAGAGTGTCAGAAGAAAGCCCTCAGTGCTTTTCAGAGGTGATTTTTAAAGTCCTTTTTTAACACTATTGCTTTGTCTCACTATTAAAACACAAACTCTTTAAGGGCTCAGAGTCTTTCTCCTACGGATCATCTGGCTGTTTTCTACCTGGCTCTGCAGCTTGCAGTGTCTCGACAGGTGAGCAAACATTTGCACCGAACCAACCCACTTTAAATAACTCTCTAAGAACATCATGCAAAAAACAGACCAATGGAACCACAGCTTTTTTTAATATGGGAGCCAAGCTTGACTTTGCTTTGAATTTTACGGGCTACAAAGTATATGAATTTATATATAGACATATAGTTATTTAAAATGTCTAGTTGGCAAAAAAATAAAATAAAAATCAGTCATTTGTCAACTTACATTCTGATGATTTTTTATGTCAAATAATTAGTATATATTAATATTTGAAATAATATTAACATTTCAAATTAATTCTTGATTTTTAGAAATTAATCCGTGACTTAACAAAACTTCATCCACTTTTCAATTCAATAAGCAAAGTTTCAAATACATTTTTTGCAAGCCATGTCTTTTCCTTTAGAATCAAGCAATCAACTCGCATAGGAAAGATTTGTTTCTTAGGTAAATCAACGATTTAATGGTTGTGTGAAACTTTAATATACAGTAACCAGAGGTGTTAAGAGTACTTGAAAACCATAGTTGAGTAAAAGTACAGATATCTTACTGTAAAAATTACAGTACATGTCATGTCATTACATGTCACCAATTCCCAGAAGACTGGAGTAAAAATTGTAACATATTCAATTTTAAAAGAACTTAGTATTATACTCTGAATTTAGGCCTAAAAAACACCAAGAAATTTGAAAAACAAGGAAGTCTTTATATATTTCTGGATTTAGTTCCTAATATAGATATGTATATTAACATCTTAATGTTTCAAAATGGCAGAACAAAATAAACTAAAAAAAATAACAAGTCAGTCTCAGTCAACCTCAAATGTGAAAAGTGCAACCGCTAATTCACGTTCACGTGATTTAGTTCATAAATGGCATCCAGTACCTTCAGCATCCTGCAGATGGCGACATTGCCTCGCCTGCCCAAGAAAATAAACGCAGATTATTTCAATAATTACCATTTCTAGATTCAATTCAAGAGCCAAATACAAGATAAAATAAAAATAACAAGCTTATATAGAACATTGACACATTTTGTAACGTATGCACCACAGAATGTGGTTTTAGGAAGTATCCTAGAACAAATACAACACTGTTACAGTCCTCAGTTCACAAAAAAAATTCCAACTTGTCTGCTTTTGTCTTTAGATTCCAGAAGCTTTGGGCTACGTACGGCAGGCATTACAGCTGCAAGGAGATGATGTTCATTCCCTGCATCTTCTGGCCTTGCTGCTGTCAGCGCAGAAACACTACCATGACGCTTTCAATATAATCGAGATGGCTCTCAGCGAATATCCAGAAAACTTCATGTGAGTCAATCAAGTACTTCGTTTTATATGGCTGTGACGATTTTATTTGTCAGCCAATCAGTGAAATGTCATTAATGAAACAACCAATCGGATCCCGTGGTGGGGTTTTTTTTTATTGTAACAGACACACGTTGGAGGCACGCCACAGTGCCCTCACTAATGAGAATGTGTGTGTTTGTTCCAACCGAGAAGAGATCTGCTGCTGGCATTAAGTTGTGTGTGTGTGTGTGTGTGTGTGTGTGTAATATCTGGAGCATTGGGCACTCTCCATCCAAGTTTCTTTCTCATTTAATTTGATCACAGTTTGGTGTGTGTGTGTGTGTGTGTGTGTGTGTGTTGTTACCCCTCGGGCTGTGTGCTTCAGCCACTTACGTAACAGAAAAAAAGACAACTGATTTCTGTCGCTCACCAATTCTATAGCCTTTTTTCACCCTTCTGTTTCTTCAAGATAAATGTGTGTGTCCAATCCAACATGTGTCAATGCATTTTGTTCGTTGCCTGGAAAGGCAATACACCACCCCACTCTGTTTAGCACACACAGTCATGTGCAGCGTGACGGGATTAATTCAGTTCTTGAGTGGGCATCCTCGCAGGGTAGCGTGCAAATGCTTCCGAGATGAAAGCGCGAGTGATTGTAATGTGCGTTCACCGTTTCAAATGACATTAGATTAGACTTCATTAATCCCACAAGGGGGAAATTTTAGTGTTTAACAGAAAAGTTAACAACTAAAAAGAAGCAGTGTAGCAATATCAGATTTGATTCCAGAGAAGATCACCAGCAGAAAAAATGAAACGGCCACAGTGAAAAACAATTTTGCTAAATGAAAAAAGGAAGAAAAAAACCCAACAATAAATAAAATGTGCAAAAATACAACAGAAAAATGTTGCAATCAGCAGTGATGTAATAAGCTGACTTTCCTCAACCTCCAACACACAGCTAAATATTTTTAACTCCGCTGCTGTCGAGCAAAGGCAGGAGCAAAGGCAGGAGCAGTCGGCTGGCGACAAGACAGACTCCATATATGGCGTCAGTTTCACACACACACACACCAACTGGATCTTCTCACAATCTGCCATACATGTTCACAGAAGTGCCAATCTGTGCTCGAATGGATGTTCACTAAGCACCATTAAGCCTGTCTGAGGAAGTGGGTGTGACGAGTGTATGGTTTTATTAATAAATTAAATGGAAAGAAAATTGCTGTTTCAATACGATTAAGAAATGCATTACAAGCCACACTTGCAAATTGTCAAATTTTAATAAATGACTTAACTTAATTTACTTAACTTAATTACTTTATTATTTACCACTAAATTAAAAAACTTTTTGAAGCATTTTTAGTCAAAATACATTAGTTTGAATTTGAGAAATTACGTGTTTGTGCAAAATACGTGCCTATTATATTAAAGACGTATAATAGGCAAAAAATATATATGTCATCAAATTACAAGCTTGATTACAAGGGAGTGAGACAAGCATCCCTCCTACCTTTTTTAAAAGACAAAAATGCTATGGCAGGAAGTAAAGCATGACATATACAATGCAAAATAAATTTATTACATTTATTTATTTATGTATTAAAAATAAATGTAATTAATTAATTACCATAACATGGGGAACACTGTTCTCTGTCTGTCTGAAATCATGAAAACCAGAATACGCCTATATATGGACATAGCTTATTCTGGTGGAGTCAACTCTACTACACAGTTAGACATAATATTTAACATTCTATTTTTTTATCTTTCAAGTAAAGAGCGACTGGTTAGGTTTGTTCAAAGAATTATTGTTAAGAGAGGTATTTATTCAGACTTTTATGTTAAGTCAGAACACCAAGAAAGTAAAATGGTGCTTGTGCTCATATTAACAGAAATTTCAACTTATGCTTGAAAATTCACGAGTTGCTTCTATTCGCGTAAATACAGTATTTCGATTCACAGTCGATTTCAGTTTCTCCACGGTGCATGAAGTAGTTTGGACATCTACAGACAAGATGTTGAAAAGGCTTCATTCCGGGCCATTTTCGGATCTTATGTCTTCCGCCCATGATTGGGTTTCTTGGTCAATGGGTCATATTATTTGTTTCCTATGGTTTTTCCCTATTTCTAATTGGGTCACACATGATCAGGTGCTCAGGGGTCATTAGTGTGTTCACGCTTTGTGGGCCGATTATGGGGTCTTCAGACGTCAATAAGATGTCAGTCTTCTTTTCATCTGCCTGATCTTCACAACTTAGGAACCAAACCCAATGTTAGACTATTGTAAAGGACTTCTGAAATTCATGCCAATAATACAACATCTTATCCAAAACCGTTCTGCCAGAATTATGACAAAAAAACAAAAAAGTTGACCACATCACTCCCATTCTGGAATAATTGCACCGGCTTTTGTTTAATAGTTCATTAATAGTTACTGTTGTTTCAAATTTTAAGGTTGTTTTACTATTTTAATTCTTGTCAGCATTTGAGAATTGACAAATGAATGAAAAGTGTCATGTATCATTATTATCATTATTTATTGACAAAGTGAAACAAAGTTGATTGCATATTGAAAATGTGTACGAGCAAAACTGAATTCCCTTTGTCTTTGTAGACTTTTGTTCACCAAGGTGAAGTTGGAGACGCTGTGTCGCGGCCCAGAAGAGGCTTTACTTTCCTGTAAACGCATGTTGCAGATCTGGAAATCTTGTTATAACCTCACCAATCCCAGGTACATTTTCTCACACACACACACACACACACACACACACAAACACATACACGGTCACATGAGCATCATGTATTCAGGTGTACGCACACTCACCAACACAAAAGACATCACAGCATGTTTCTGACCATAGCTTCATTAAAAATAAATAAAAGCACAAACCACACCACTCTGATTCTCTCTCTCTCTCTCTCTCTCGCTTGCTCACTCACTCGCTTATTTTACTGGCTAAAGTACCAGCCACTAGTCATCAGAACTCTCCAGCTCTTCCTGTCAAAACTGTCTTGCTCTCAGTATCTGGTGACAACCCACCAGAGACCCATTAGTGTCTATTCACAATAAACCCAACATGCTCCGAGTTCTTCCACACCTCTCGCCGAGATTTAAAACCCTTTCCTTGTTTGTTTACCGGAATTCCAGTTACTGTTTTGACATGCCTGTGTAAATGATTTCAATTCATAAATGAATTTTAAAATGAAAGAATTTTAAATGTTTTTTTGTTTTCAAATAATGTTTTTGTGAACTACAAATTACTTTAGCTGGCATTTGTAATTGACATTCTGATGATTTCTGTTCTGAAATATAAGTCTTCGGGTTAGGTCCATCCATTATCAAACATGTTTTCTCATATTTTATTTTTCATAATTTTCATAAATATCACTATAACAAACAATACATTGACACAACTTCTTTCACATAAACAGCATTGTATTTTAAATCTATTTTTATACGTAAAATAATGATACCTATTACAAGGAGATGAACAGATCTCGACTGTGCGTCTTTGGTGGGAAGAATTTACTCCAGCCATCAAAAAAGACATTTTGAACCCAAACACCCGCAATAAAATTGATTTATTATGTTGAAGGTTGGAGAATTCGTTTAAAAAGGATTTTACACAAATGCGTTCAACAGTATTGTATAATGGGTATAATTCAATGCATATATGTTTGTATCCATTCCTATTAAAGATAGTGTCGTTTTGACGAAACAAAAAGTTTTCCCTTATTTTCAGGGAAACACAATACAGTATGTGCAATATTTTAGTTGTTGAAATATTTAATACACCCGTTCAACAAATTCTTTTTTTCCTTATTCTGAGATTTCGCAGATTTCTGTTTACATTCTGTGTTTGTGGGAATTGTGTGATTTGAATGATGGTTTTATCTGTGGTGTGCAGTGATTCAGGAAGGGGCAGCAGTCTGTTAGACAGAACGGTTGCTGATCGCCGCCAATTAAATGCCATGACTTTACCTGACTTCAGCGATCCAGAAACAGGTGAGAACTGCATAGTATTGCCACGTTAGTAAATATTTATGATCTTTTTATTTTTCGTAGACTTTCTTTTAGCTTCAAATTCTGCTTTATTGACATGTTGTGTTCTTATCTGTGTTAGTCTTACTTGTATATGTACATTTCTCAATTGTGGGACATTTACAGGTTTTATCTATTGATCTATCTATCAATCGATCGGGAAACACACAACAAAATGGAAAGGAGTGAAACCAAGACCAAGAAAAACATTAAATAGTTTTGGACTGTAGTAATATTCTATCAAAAAAAAAATCAAGTTTCTCTTATCCACTAGGCCTATGAACAGCAAAATTTGACTTGATATCAGTGTTTGACTTGTTTTTTTCTTAAGAAATATATTCTTGGTTTATCCCGTAGAATTTATTGTTAGGAAACAAGTTTACGTTTTTTTATTTGTTGTGGTAAGGTAAGCAGACATATTGTACAAGCTTTTTTTTAGCGCTTTTGACACGTCCATCTACCATCATGATTCAGCAGTTTATCAGTTTCTCTGCACTGCAATCTCATCCGCTTTTCCATTGTAATTAAATAGTTGCTGTAGATATTTTTTACTTTATGTCTTCAAATAGTAGCCCCTGCGTTTAAAAGAGACCTGCGATTTATTAATATTGCTGCAGAATGATACAAGGTTGCTGTCGCCCGATTTATTCCCTTCTCAGACAGAATGTCAAATTCACAAATTGAAAATTCTTGAATCATTTTTCCCCTAGGAATTAATAATCCCATATGTTTTGTTTCTCAGTTTTTACTTTTTTTTTTCGTATGCCTTTTCCTCTATTTTAGAGACAGAACCTGTATCTTCCTTTTTTCCTATTTCAACCTTCCATTCTCCACCTGCAGTGAAGACTGAATACACATGGAGGCGGAGCAGTCATGCTTTCTGTGACCACGCCCCTCCTCGCCGCTTCTCCTCTGCCAGTAATGCCCTGTGTGTGTTTTCAACCAATTGCCAATTTCCTGCCCACTAATATCTCCGCTGCCTGACTGACCAATCGCACTGCTGCTACAGTGGATCTCAAAAACAATCTTGATTCAAATATTGTGGTGCCCTAATTCATGAATTTAAATCAATTGTAAATTATATAAAAATTTTGGAATATTATATGGGATACTATAATGTATAAATATTAAATAATGTTAAGTAATACCATATTTGGGTATATTAGATATAATATTTTGTAAATAGGAAACCTTTTCCTATAGAGGACAATCCATAACCGCTAACTTATTTCGGCCAAGCCTGACTTAACTGTGGTCTTAAGATGCACATGGTAATGTATTATTTTATAATTAAATTTATTAATTAAAATATCATTTTATTAATGTGTAAAGTTACTTATCCGGAATTATTTTTATTACCGTATTATATTATTATTTTTATTAATCTTATTAATTTATATCGTTATATTTATTATTTATTTATTTTAAGTTATTATTTTTTTTTTGTTGTAAAATTACTTATCTGGAAGAGTTTTTATTATAATGTAATTTGTATATATATATATATATATATATATATATATATATATATATTACATTTAATTGTTTATTTATTCTTATTTATTCAATTCAGTATCATTTAAATTTGGCAAGGTTTTTTTTGTCCGAGCTCTAAGACTTGGATGTGGCACCAACCACTCTATGATTCATAAAGTTTCTGTTAATGTCCTTGATCATGCACATGCCTCTGGTTGGATGATGTGGTTCTGTGGTGGTATGGGTTCAGGAAAGCAGTGACCCGTGAGACTGGCACTAAACTTATAATTTGCACTGAGGCTCCAGGGGAAATGAGTGGTGCCACTCGCTACCCATTTAGGAAATGGGATCATGTCATTGAACTTGAAGTATTTTAAATGCAATCTGTTCTTTCCTTGTGAATCTTTCCTTAACCTGACTCCTCATATTTCTGTACCTCTCATGCATAGATCAAAAGCTAATACAGTGGTACCTCCACTTATGAATGACTGTTAAAGAAAACTATCTTTTAGAGAAAAAATATCGTCTCTTTTAACGAAATTATTTCACTATACGAAAGGCCAAATGGTGTAACAACAATAAGGTTAAGCAAGTTTTTTTTCTTACCACTAATATGCAGGGAGATCTCCAGACGCATAAAACAGTTTTGTTTAATTTGTCAAGCACGTCTGTAAAACTAAAAAAAAACACGTTTACTGTGTGAAACTGTGACACCTGGTGACAGAGAAAGTCAATGCAGGTTGAGTTGTTCGAGACACGAGAAATAAAGAGTGTAAACAACGGTCGTTATTTTGCAACAACAACAACAACATTACAGAGAGAAGACGTTCAGAACAGAGTATTTGCCATTTCATTATGTTTGCGCACAAAAGTACAACCCGAGTGAGACGCTCGGCTAACATCCTGATGATGTCAGGGTCCGTGCTGATCCGGCTACATCACAGTTTTCGCAAGATTATCACAAGATTCAAGATGGCATATGAGTAAGTTTTTTTTATTACAGTTATTACAATGTTTTATCATATTAGAATTTTTATTTGGACAGATTATTGGATTTAATTGTAAAATGCGGCCCGTTTTACGAAACTGCTGTTGGCACGGATTCATTTTGTAAAGAGAGGTACCACTGTATATTAAGTCTGCCTCGAACGGCGCCCCCGGTGGCCATTTAGAGGCACTTCGAAAACACTTGTTTCTCGCTTTGCCAATGTTGATAAGGACAAATAATCTCTTTCTTATCGTCTATTTCTTCCAAGATGCTCTGCTTGTCCTTCACACTCTTTTGTTGTTCCGCAGTGTGTTGCGTCCCTTCAAAACACCCGAAAAACTGGAATGTTTGTTTTGGACTGTTTCAGACATCTTTTGTTGTTCGTTTTTGTTTCGATATATAAGAGTAACTGTCCGGTTTTTGTTTTATTTGTTTTTTCATTTTTCTTTGGTTTCAAGGCAACCTTCCAGACGCTTTCATTCTTGGTTTTGACTCCTTTGTTGGGGTTTGTAAGTAGCTCTTACTGTTATTGCCGCCAACACACGTGCCCTGCTTCCTCCCATTGGCACCTGTCTGTTCGGACGCTCCGACACTCCAACCTAATGTATTTTTCCCGATATTGTGTGTCCTCTCCTGGCGTCTTGTGTCCAAGGAATCATGGTGCTGGAGAGACGTAATCGCACCCTATTGGTCTATTCTCAATTAAAGGGACAGTATTTTTCCTCCGGGCCTTTTTAGGAGCATTTTACACACACGACTTCCAGAATTTCATAATGTTTTGTTGGTATTAGGAATTTTAGTTTTAAATTTGAACACTTTCAATAGGAAATTTTTATTGAACTTTTTCTTTTAAAATATAAATACTGAGAATATACATTTGGAATTAATCTGATGCTGTCTCACATTGCATACATATTCTTGTTTTGTCCAGGGATTGAACATCACAATATAATTATTAATCAGGAAATAATGAATTATTGGTCAAATCTGATTTACCTAAATCATAAAAATTGTAATTTAAGTTGAGATCTGATGCATTTACACCCATGATTCTGAGCTGCTGTGCTATAATATATTGTTTCGTATGTTTCGTTTTCACATATTTAGACACAATTAGAAAATGTTTTGTTTAATGCATAATTTGTCAAAAATAATTTAAGCTACAGTTAGTACAAATGTAACATTTTAAATGACCTTAACCTTGTATATTGTTAAGTATAAAATGAGACCCTATGAGCCGAATCAGATTGGAGGTCTGGTGAAGTACTGTCTCTTTAAGAACATCTGCGCTGCTTCTGTGTGTGTGATGGAGTGGTACTGATGATGTTTTTAAGCTGCTTCTAACGCACTTAGCATGGGGTTTGTGGTCATACTGCGCTGTCCTGTTGCTGCAACACGGGAGACGGTTTGAGTGCCCACACGCATGTGCTTGAAAAATACCACGGAGCAGAAATATATTGATGTGTATATATTAGGTCTGGGCAAGTAATCGAAATTGACATTCAAAACTTATAAATGATCAAATTTTTCCAGGTTGATTATTTCAGTTACTTTCCCTTGAAAAAACCCTTCCGTGTGTGGAGTCACGTGACTTTCTCCTACTCTGTCACGTTATGTTATTTTGTCACTTATACAAAAAACAATGTGGTCTTCATCGTTTGGACACATATAGGCTTTGAAGAAGAATGACATAGAACTAAATTAAATCAAATAGACACAGCAGAAAATTCAGTTTCAATGCTCAAAGGTAACATTACAGCTTTATAGCTCCTCATCAGAGTTCGGTAGGAACGGTTTCAGTTCGGGAGGAAGCATTGTTATTGCTATATGTTATATGCTTATTTTTTTCAGAAGTAAACTGCTCATTTTGAACAATTAATTTAGTGACAAATCTAAATTATTTTTATAATTTAGATTATAAAATATTTTTATAAGAACAACTGAAACTGAATGGCAAAAAAAAATTAAACAAATGAATCAAAATCGTTAATTTAACGTAACCGTGATAAAATGTTCAAGTCATCAAGATTTTCATTTTAGGCTAAATCACCCAGCCCTAATATATTGGTACCTTGAATTACGAATGTCCTCACAAAAATCCAGAGTTCTGAAATATTTTCACTATGCGATAATCTCCCGAAATTATGGAAATCTCAGGGATTTGTGTAACGTGATTTCAAGATGGCAGTAAATTCATATGAGATTGTTCGTATATCATTATAAACTGTACCTTTTTAAACAATTGCCAAAGTGCAAACTAAACAACTACTATGTACCATGTTTTTATTGTATTTATTACCATTATTTTATCATTTACAAAAATTTGTATGAATTTATGAATTATCTGAATTTATGAAGTCATGGAACTGATTAGACGGATTACATGTAAAATGCGGCTCAGCTAACGAACTTTTCGCCAAACTAAACTGGTCTCAACATGTTAATTTGGCAAGTCTGGGTACCACTGTATATATAAATATCTTCTAATCTATAAGGAATGTTAATGAATTATTATCTTATTAACGGGATTTTGACACATACAGAGTTTAATCATTTAATTATTAACTAATAAATAAGTCTTTTATTGTCACATTTAATCAGAACAACTACAAAACCTAAAGTGTATTCTTTGTTCATTATTTACTAGTCTCAAGACCTTAAATGAAAAACAAATCAATGCTCGCTGTCGTTCTTCCACCGTTTACATTTGTTTTTGTGCCCCCTGAGTCCTACTGGAAGCTTTTTAAAGCTACTGAAGCGTGGAGGGGGTGAGACTCTTCATGTTTGCTCCAGTGCTCTTTGGCTTTGTCTCTAGTCGCCATAGAAACGCCAAACTTGGGGGAAGGATCCATGAATTGGACTCATGCTGATTTCTAAGTAGGAAACTGAGATGTACAAGGATCGATTTCAGTCTGAATGTGTTTTACATCAAGCTGGTCTGATCGATAAAGTCCAGCCAATGACTCATAGAGACTCTCGAGGACTCTAGTATCTTCCTCTCAACCCTGAATGGCTTTCTTGGCTTTACCGAAAACAGCCACTCACTCAGTTATAGAGTGATGTGACGTCTTCACTTCATAGTTTCTGGAATCTTATAAACTGAAAGAGAGCAAACATGGACATGCACTTGTCTGAAAAATAGAGATCTGCAAAATTGACTGATCAAAAGTCCTGCTGCTCTGCTTTTGTGTGTAAAAGATAACGACAAATATGCAACGCTTAATCATGTGCCCATTGTTTGGTGAAAGGTCTGCCATTTGGAAACCCGCAGTGAATTCCCACTTGATTCAATAAATAGTTTTTTTAAATTCAGTTTCTTTATTCTCTTGCTTATACAGTATATTTCTTATATCTTGCTTATATCTTTTTTAAACACTAATGCATTTACATCTCTAACATTTAAAAATAAATTACCATATTTTTTGGACTATAAGGTGCACTTAATATCCTAACAAATGTTGAATAAATTAAATAAAAATTCAGTGTGCACCTTGAATTTCCGTAAAAAAAAAAGTGTGCTATATATATGTGTGTATATATTTATATTGTATTCAGTATAACTAAAATACGGTACTTATATGTTTTAATGTTGTTCTAGTGTCTATAAAAAATTCATTTACCCCTAAAACCTCTAATAGAAGGCCAACATGACAGAAGGGTTGAAAAATTGAACGCCATGACTTGTTTTAGAGGTTTTACGGTAACTTATGTTGGTTATTTTATTATTAATCATCCTACTATTCTCTTTTTCAGACACTTTTTATACATAATAAAGAAGTATGGTTTAAATGTGATCTATGACCATCTATGTCCAATTCATTCTAGATTGGCATTAGCGTAAAACTTCGGATAATCCCTATTGTTGCTACGTTTAACGTTGCGTTTTTTTTTTTTTTTTTTTTTTTTTTTTTTTTTTTCAGGTTCAGTCCATGCCACCTCTATAGCGGCGTCTCGAGTGGAACAGGCGCTGTCTGAGGTGGCGTCTTCTTTACAGAGCAGCGCTCCAAAGCAGGGTCCGCTCCACCCGTGGATGACCCTCGCCCAGATCTGGCTCCATGCAGGTTGAAATCTGATGTACTTTTTATTTTGTAGTTGTAGCAAGTAAATCAAGTAATGAAATAGTTTGATGGTTATAATAAGGAAAAGAAAGAGCTTTTCCTAGCATTGGCTGGGCTTCAGTTTTTACAACAATGACGGGGATCAAACTTCTGCAGGTTTATTTTTTTTTTTACATACAGCACCAAACGAAAAGGAAACAAGGGCACGTGAATGGAATACAAACTAATAATTATTTGTTTAATGAATTAAAATTGAATACAAACGTAACAAGAAGGTGGGAGAACAAGAACATGCTTGTACTAAAAGATTATTGGATTATTATAATTTGTTGTATAAATATGTTTGTCTAAATGTTTTTTTATTTATTTTTGACTTGACAAATTTTGTATATACCAACAAAATAAACCGTTATAATTATTTCGTTTTTTTGTTTTATTTAACAAATTTTGTAGCTCTTTTTTATACCGTTTTAACTATCTGGATGGAGGCTTCCTCCCTGTTTTTTTTTTTTGTAAATGTGTGTATATATATATAGTAAAACTTGGAAGGCAAAGAAAAGGTGTGTGATGGACTCTTCACTGGTTGACAATTAAAATGGCTCACTGACGGCATTGACCAAGCATTTTTTCCGTTTCTTTTACCCTTTTGTTTGATAGCGGAGGTGTATATTGGAATGGGGAAGGCAGCGGAGGCAACGGCGTGTACGCAGGAAGCAGCCAACCTGTTTCCCATGTCCCATAATGTGCTGTTTATGAAGGGTCAGGTGGCAGAACTGCGGGGGAACGTGGACGAGGCCAAGCGCTGGTATGAGGAAGCACTGTCCATCAGTCCCACCCACGTAAAGACTATGCAAAGACTGGTGAGCACACGCACACACACACACACACACACACATTGCTTAGTTATGTTTCTGCTCTTCAAATAAAATAACATTTTTATGTACCGTATTTACAAGAATATAAGCACCATGCAAATATAAGCACAATTTAAAACAGGCTCAAAATAAAACTTCAATCAATAGTAGAACATAAGCACCTTATTACTTTAGTGGTGTTCTAACTTCCCAGAAACCTATAATATCTGGCCCAAATACTTCTCTTTACAATATATCTTTTACTTTTAACAAAACTGGAGACTCTTTTACTGGAAGAATAGATAAAAATAGAATGCTAAATATTATTTATAAATGTAGTAGTGTATATCTCCAGTCGGGGGATGCTCAGATTCCACTTGCTATGTCCATATATGGGCGATTTGCGGTTTTCTCAAGGAACTCTGCTCTATCGGTCTATGTTTTTTGTATTTTCTTCCAGTGTTATTTAGCCACTGCTAAGTGTCGCTGCATGAATAAGGTTTTTATTTTTACATCTGTTAATTGGATAAATCTGCTATTTATATATTTTAAATTTGGTTTCATGTGAGATGTTGTAACTCAGCAACTGCTAAGTGTCGGGACGTGGCAAATATTTCTTTGTTTCTATTATTTAGCCAATAATAATATAATTATTAAATATATTTTTATTTATATTTATTTATTTATTTTTATTTATATATAAATAATAATATAATTATTAAATATATTTTCTAATAAAAAGCGCTGGCTTTTGAAATACCGGGTCATCGATTCGATTCCCAGGGAAAGCAGGAATTTGTTGAATTAAAAGAGTTGGAATTAAATGTAATTTGGACAAAAGCGTCTGCTAAATGACTGTAAAGTAAAAAAGTATTACCGTATTTATGCAAATATTAGCACTCTTTTTTTTTTTTTTTTCGACGCTCAAAAACTTGGGGGGTGCTTATAATTGCCGATTTCAAGTATCTCTCTATCAAATATACGTGCTCGTGTTTCCGTATTTGAATACAGGAGCAATCACAAATGAACCTAAACACGTTGTTTTTATGCTGCGGCGTGTGTGTGCATCTTTAAATCATGCGTAGGCAGAAGTGCATATAGTATAAGCTTTTATTGGCTCAATAACAAAAATAAAGAAACATTAGACACACCGCAACACTTAACAGGGACAAAGTAACACTGGAAGAAACTAAATAAATACAATTATTTTTAAAAACAAAATACAGTCATTAATATTGCAACAAACAGAAACTACAAACCACGACTGGGTAGCTTTGCTTAGCGCTAATAAATATGTCCAATGTGTCGTCGCAGAAAGAGTCAAAACAGTCGAAAATGAAGCACACGGGCAAGAAGTAAAAAATCCAAGGAGCAGACACAATCAAAACGCTTGGTCTACTAAACAGGATAATAATCGTTTTTCGCTTAAATATTGTATTGTGTTTTTATTCTGCATAGGGTCAGATTTTACATCAGTTGCAGAGGTACAGCCTGGCGGAGAAGACCCTGCGTGATGCGGTTCAGGTAAACAGCACGGCTCATGATGTGTGGAACAGTCTGGGAGAAGTTCTGCAAGCGCAGGGAAACGACGCCGCTGCCACCGAATGCTTTCTAACTGCCCTGGAGCTGGAGGCCAGTAGCCCCATTCTACCCTTCACCATCATTCCCAGAACTCTCTGAGATAACTCGAGTCAAACCACATCGATCTTTATGTTCCCCACTTTCCCTACTTTCTATTTCTTGGGTTTCCTCTTCATCGTGTGCAATATTGTGGTCGACTGTAAAACCTCTTCTGACAGTGGACCTACTTTCTGGACATTGAAGAACCGGATTCTCGTGTGTTACGTCTTTAATCTTGGTGAAGCGTCTGACTGACCTAACACTGGTGCTTCCTGTTTGCCTGAATTCCATATCTTTAGCCCAAGAATCCGTACCAACAGTGACACAGATGGACACATGTGTAATTACATGTGCAGAGTTGATGCTTGTGTCCGTGGAGTTGCTGATGTCCAGGATCTCTCCTCCCGTGTGCCGTGTCGAGTGTTCTGCATGCTGTTACACTCAAACCCTGTTACAGGAGATGTAAAGGTTACAATGTTGTTCTGATGTTTGCTAATGGCTGATATGTCTCCCTGATTCCGGAACATTCTCTGATCAAACACTGTACAGTTTTTATACTGTATGTGCAACTGAATTGCCAAGAGCAAATGGACTTAATGCCAAATGATAAACTCGTCTACGAGCAAATCTATCACACTGGGGTTTTTAATTTTATTGTGATTTTTATTGTAAGAGATGATAAATGTAGATTGGGAAATTTGTTTTGCTTTCAATGTAAATCTGATCTCTGAATTGATACGTGTAGAAACGAAAGGCCCTGGAAAACTTGCTTTGTGCAACTAGAAAAAAAGCCTAAATGCACTAGATGGCGCTAGCAGATTCACCGAGTTCTGGATTGTGGAGTGTTTTGCCGGGGGATTCAAAATTTGAAAGGATTCAATTTGACAACTTGATTCGAGAGGCAAAAACGAAAGATCAAATTGGGCGGCCAAATCGAGGGTGTGACAGAATGACAATTTAACATACTATTTAACATACCTAAAACATGATAAATTGCATCTATCAAATACTGTATGCTTTTATTGCAGGATATATTTGTCATTTAGTTTAAATGGAGGGAAATGTTGGTGAGTTTATACATTTTTGAATACAATTATAAAAGAAACCTTTTAGTATAGTAATATTATAAATATATTAATAATTTGTATATTAATTAACATCACAGTTGAATCTGAATACCTTACAATTTAATCACAATACATATATCAATGGTCCATTGATCAGAGATCTATAAGTGATAGAGTGGAGGAGGGAACGTGAAAAAAGACTGAACGATGTAATGGGCAATTTTATGATTTATTGATGAAACTGTTAACGTTCTTTCAACAAGTGGTTGATCATTTGTTGTTGTGGTTTTATTGCTCAGAATAAATTTAGTAAAATCATGTCCGTCAGGGATGTGATGTCACAGTGCATTTGACCCGCCTCCTGATGCTGATTGGCAGGTTCCGTCACCTCTCAAATTGATCTCGCTTTCTTATCTCGTCAATTGAGTTGTTGAATTGAATTTGCATTTTTGTTTTAGTTTTGTCTGGTTTGAACATTTTGTAGTGCTATTGCAGTATGACAGTTATTTGGAATTCTTTGGAATGTCACACCTAGGAGTAAAGTGAACAAATATTTAACACCGCAGAAAAGAATAGCTCATAAAGAGATGGGTGAGATGCATAAGCTAATACTACAAAGTTCAACAACACCTTTATTGCATTAGACTTCACTGTGGTTACGGTGGGAGATAAGGAAATATCGATGTGTTAAAATAGAGAGCGTTACGCTATTTTTCAATTCCAGGCAAAGTGATGAACTTCAAATATTTTCTTTTGCACCAATGTTAATGTTGTAAAATCTTTGTTTTGAGACGATCAAAATGTCTTTATTTTTGTCAATTTTTGTCAATAATGAATCAATGTTGTGTAGGCTAAAGTTATGACAACTCTATAAGCTAAATCGGTATATAATTATTAGTCTATAAAGTCTATACTAGTGTAAATAATACAAATTATGGGCTCTTTTTTGGAGAAAGGGGACTGAGGAACAGTTTTTTTATGGTGGGCACAACAAAAAAGTATTGAAAAGCACTGATTCATCTAAAGAAAAGTGGAATTTTTATTTATCAGTGTTTTTAGTGGTTGCATGTTATAATGTGCATAAACACAAACACTGCTGCGTTCTGTTACTTATTACGCAAACCGTTCTGAGAACCATAGTTCATGCACAGGGCCAAAGTTTTATGTCGAAAATTTGAAGATTAAAATGGAAAAAATGAATAAAATAAACGGTCAAATGAAAAAGTTTGTCCGCGTCTCATATTGGCTATTTTTTTTTTTAGTGGTTGTCGGTTAGAACTCAGACCGGCTCTTGACCGCTATGTTGTCCAGCCAATGATTCCTGAATGCCCGAAATCCCCTGATCAATCAGCGTCCAGTTTATATATTGCATGTGAATCGCCAAGAGCAAATGAAGTTCACTTCACTATATACGTATATGCACACCTCACTTAGTCATTAGATTCAAATTTCGAAGACAAATTTCTAGACCAGGTCTATATTTTTCAAAAATAACTTTCGTTATGTTATGTTTATACGTTTTGTTAGAGCGTTGTGATTAAAAGTACATGTACAATAGTATTTTTTGGCCTTATAATCCAAAAAAAATGTGTGCCAGATGTGGGAAAAAAGATTCGAAAATGGGTGCTTATGAGTGGCGCCATAATTCGATTTTCTTCACCTAAATCAGCTCTGGCACTACCAGACAAAATGCCTGTTGCCTTCAAAAACAAATGAATGGTGTAGCTTGTGTGAGATGGGAAGTGCAGAAGGTAAATTATTGAAATCATTTTTTTATGGCATGGCTTTAAAATATAGAAAAATATTTGACGCATATATTTGATAATATTGACATATTTCAAAATTTGAAATATGGACAAATATTTGAAATAAGGTAAAATAAGCACCCTCTACGACGTTTTTGAGCTTCTAAAATTGGAGTAATGGTAATTTGTCGCCTTTTTTTAGGGGTTAGCTTCCATTCCTGTTTCTTTTTGTTTCATTTTAAAAGCCGTTGTATCTATTTCCCTTTAAAAAAATTTATTGTCACAGTGGCTTCTCTCTCTTAACAATGTGTCACGTTTCATTTGTATTGCTGTTGTTGTGATCCTGTTTATTGATCGGCAGCAAAGCTCAGTTTTCTCATCCGAGAGCAGTGCGAGCATCACAAGAGAGACTCTGGATACATCCGTTTAATAACTGTCAGATGGAATCTTTCATCTCTCTTATCTCGTATCAAGTTAGAAATCAGTCATAACGCTTTTTAAAATCTCAAAATATTGGTTTGGCTCAAAACTTGGTGGAAAGTAATACAGTTGTCAATTCACTCTATATTTTATATTCTATTATACTGTATATAATACAGTAAATATGTTGTCCCAGATAAAGAAAATCCAGAATAACGGGAAAAGCTGCGAAACTGTCGTCTCGAGTTCCGAAATATTTTCTCTATACGAAAGAAGCGCGTCTTTTTCTTTGTTTAACGGTTGTTTAATCATCTTTGCACCTCAAATAAACAAGAGACAACAAAAACACTAGTTAGTTTCAGAGATCTTGCTTCCAAAATATAAAATAAGCTTGTATTCTCTCAGAATGGCGATGGCACAATCTCGCTATTTATTTCAAGAAGGCGGTATAAACATCCGCCAAAGGGCAAACTAAACAACTGCTATGTAATGTTTTTGTTACATTTATTAACAATATTTTATCATTTGATTTCATTAATTTGATTAATGATTAATTTATCCTTACATTTTTGTCTGAATTTATGAAGTCATATCACAGATTAGATGGATTACATGTAAAATGCGGTAACAAAATTTTCGTCAATCGAAACTGCACTCGACACTAATTTATTTTGTAATAAATTTTTATTTTTCTGGAATAAAGTTTTTAATCCTAGGTCAATATCCTGCGTGTTGGCACTGTGAGCACAAGGGCATTTACTGTCGTTTGTCCCAACAGCATTAGGTTACCAGTTAATGTGGCAGTACACTGGCATAAGGAGATCTTATAATGAAGGTTTGAGAGCCACTGAAAGGGGACGCCTGCAGCCGAGACCCCCGCCGAGTCACACACTTAACCTGTTGAAAGCAATGGGTTACATGTCCTGAGCGAATTAGCGTGAGTGTGTGTGTGTGTGTGGCGGTTCTTGGGTTCACAAGGGTCATGACCTCTTTCAGTCTGGACATACTGTGAAACCATGTTTCATTTTAATTCGATTCAATGTGTTTAGAATTTCTTCCCAGATGATGAATAGTTTCTATGTTTTGGTGTATAGATTCTATTGTTCGGTGTTTATATTTTAGACAAATTAATATTACGTTCCACTTACCTGTGATTGGATGTTTTTGAGACATTGATCGTGATCTGGTGGAATGCACTACACACTCAAATATCACAGTGTTGTTTAAATTATAAATGCTTTGTCCACAAAGTCCAACTCGTATATAGCATTATCGATACATTTAAGGACAATTCAATTCATATTAAGTTATTTGTGTCATCTTGGCATTAAAACAAACAACAGAGAAAACCTGGAGATTATTGTCAAGCTATTTTGGAGCTAATCATTTTGTTAAAAAAAAAGTTTTTTTTTTCTTTCTGTAAATGTTCTTATTAAATATTTCCAATACATACTTAGGCAGGTTTTTGTGATCATTTTATAATACAAACGACTACACCTAAAATAAACGCACACACACACACACACACACACACAAAGATATTACTTGTAGGCATTTAGCATAGGCTTTTTACCAAAGCAACTTACATGGCATGTCTCTTAAATTCTTTCAATGAACTTTGGAGCAGCGACGAGATCTTTCTGTAGTACGGTTTAAATGTTTGTGACTTGAGTTGTGACTCCTAGTGTGTGTGTCCAGAGTCGTCTTTGAAATGTGTTGTGTGCAGACTTTTTTGACTTCTCGTGTTACTGTAATGCAAACCTTTGAGTGTGTGTGTGTGTGTGTGTGTGTGAGAGAGAGAGGAATTATTAATGCAGCATTTCACTCCGGCATCATTTAACCCAGCCAATCAATAAGTCCCTCCCCTTTTTTTCAACAGATTGAGAGAGGAGAAGAGAGAGAGAACTCAAATCAGAAATACCAGCTGATAGCTGCATTTGGTCAAATAAAAAATAATAAATTCAATATAAATAATATAAATAAAATATAAATAAAAATCTAATACACATTCAGGGATTAATAAAGTTTCAATTATTATTATTATTATTATTTTTTAAATCTATCTTAAAGCTGCTCTTTAGAGGAAGGCGACGTATTTCTATTTTTTTTGTGATTGCTCCTGACTTGAATGGTGAAAAAGGTGTGGCTTAAATTTACACACATATTTGAAATATGTGATTAAAAGCACACACACACACACACACACACACACACACACACACAATTTCAAGAGTCTAAAATTATAAAAAAAAAAAAAAAGCGGTTGCTTGCATTCACCCAAATACAGTATTTTCTCTGAAACTAGGCTCTTTCATGAATGTGCACTGGTGCCATTCATCCGTGTTATATAAGTGTTCCGGGTATGTGGGATGTTTAGGCGCTTTGGCCGCTCTGTTCTTGCACAGAAATGTTCTCCGCTGAAGCTCGCGAGGAGAGTGTGACCGTGCAGCAGCCGACCAAGATGAAATATCAGCCTCATTTGGTCCTCAGTCAGCGGCAGGTCAAGCCATTCTGCTTCTCACACTTGGATGAAGTGTGCGACGCATTTAATGCATGATGCTCAAAAAAGAGCGGTGGAGAGTGGAGAGTGTAGAGTGGGCTGCTGGCGCGTTCTCCCTCTCCTCCCACACGCGTGTCACTGTATCCTGAGAAGAACAACCCACACCCTCAGCCTTGTCACTGGAGATGCTCGCTCGCTCACTCGCGCTTTAAATAGCTGGAGCGCAACAGCAACTCTGAGAATGGGATGAGATCCAATTTCAAGTGATGGTATTTCCAACTAAATATGCTTAAGATTTCTGTTGGAATCAACTTCGGTTTAATCAACGTCATCCATCTCTGTATTCTTTTCTTTCAGTACATCAGTTTAGATCCATCGGGACCAAATAGACTGAATGTCTAATTCTTAAAACAGGGTTCTTACGGGTGCTTGAAATCCTTGAACAGGCTTGAATTTTAATGTTTTCAAGGGCATGAAATGCTTGAGTTTTAAATGAAGTGCTTGAATACGCTTGGAATTCTACAGTGGAATCTGGATAAGTGCATATCCTCGGGATTGGATCTGCGCTTAGACGGTTTTCCCGCTCTGTGTCTGGTTTCACACGACTTTTGTTTCAGAGTCCGAGAGTGAGATGGAGAGAGAGACAGATAAATAAGTGTGTGTGAATAAACAGCCTGTGATCACTATGATTCAGGTCTGATTAAAAGTGCAGAAGGTGGGAAGCATGAACACGTTTATTGTTGCAGTGTTCCTGGCTTTGTTACACTTTGTTAAACTAAAACACACTTTCCTGGAAATGGAGAAGAATGGCAGATGTCTTTCTTACTTTAAATAAAGTTAGAATACAAATTTAGCCTATAATGTTAGACAGGTTTACTAAAATTTAATGTCAATTTTTTTCCACCAATACCACAAAACTTTCCCCCAAATTGGTAATGTTTCATTTTGATTGTTTTTCGGCATAGTTTTAAATGTAAATTACATCACAACTGTATGGTGCTGGAAAAACTTAAAATTCAAGAACTTTCAAGGTCCAACGTTCATCTTTCAGAAAGTGTAGGAACCCTGTTAAAAAAATTAACACGTATAATAAATGATCTAATAAAAAACTAAATTCAACTATAACAATATGTAAATAACAGAATTAAATTACTGTAAAACCTCTAAAAGTACATCATGGCAAACGCTACAGGACACAAAGCAAAACACGCACATATAGTTATTATACCACCGTTATTTTTGAATAATTGTTGTAAAAAAATTAATACAATTAATATTTTCAATTAATTAATGTAAATAATAATAAAAAACCATTTACATCAAAAGACAGAAAGGCGAATAGTATATATTGTGGCTATTTAATGTGTTTATTTGTGTAAGGGTAAAGTTCTTTTTAAAAAGGTTCTTTAAAGTTTTTTTTGTTGACAATCTAGGTTGTCATGCACTCAAGCTAGATGATCGTGACATGCAGCGTGACAAGAAACAGGAAGTTGGTTGCCATGGTTGCCAATTTTGCTAAAATATCCCAAAATGTTTGTCCAGGGCGGTTTTGAGAAGAGCAAACTGATGACAAATGAAAGAAAGTGTTCTTGTTCTTTTATTGGAAAAAAAATATATATAAATCAAAAGACAAGCATGTACAACTTGGAATGAACATAAGTGAACTGGGGGTGGGCATCAAAATTAAACCCTGGTGGTCAATGAATTTAACACTCACGATTTAATGAGGGGAGAAAAATTAAGAAAAGGAAACACTATTCCTCACCCCAAATCCACTTCATCTTGAGGTCAAAGGTCACGCCCTCACCACCGGGCACAATGAACAAAAACGTGAAACATCCTAGCATGCCAAACATGGTTAAAATCTCCTGAATGCCAATTTTCTTAAAAATATATCTTTATTTAGTTACTGAAGCAAACTGCACAGATTCAGTCGTTCTCCATCCAAAACCGGACCCCCACCTGTTCCCCCATCCCCATGTTCAACACTCCCCACACACTCGTCTGAAACGCATGCATAACGGAAACAGGAAGTAGAAGACGATTAGCCTGCCCCAAACATCTCCACTAGCGAACAGAACCAGTAGCGCGGTTCACCAGATGCTGCTTCTGTAGGTGGATATTCGGGTTGAACTGTTTCTTTGGGAACAGGACCACTAACCAGTACATGCAAATTGCTTAAAATGTACATTTTTCAGCGTGTTGAGTTTTTTTTGCACACGTTTTCCTATATGGACATTTTATTTCAACATTCAGTTTTATCTATACAGAAACAGTTTGAATAAATGAGCATTTTTGCGTAAGAGGTAAAACATTTGACTGATTTTTTTGTCTTCTAAGAAGGTCAGGAGCAAACTGAAGCGCTTCATTTCGCCGTCATCATTTGTACAAACTCTGTAGACAGAAGCAGAAGTTCAAATCACCAAGGATTCGGCTCATAATATTACATTCGATTTGGTTTTCATCACTGATGTAAAGTACTTGAGTAATCAGAAATATAAGCAAATTATATTCGGTCAGCCCTTTAGAAGACAACTAGGGTTATCCCTAGTGGTCTTCTAAAGGGATGACCGAATAAAAATCGAATGAATTATTTTATTATTATTATTATTATTATTATTATAAATACAACGTTTCTTGTTTTTCACATTCCTTGTTGTTGTTTTTTTTGCCTAAAACTCAGTGCAAGTAAAATACTTAAGTTCTTTTAAAATTGGATATTTTTACTTAAGTCTTTCTGGAATTGGTAACAGTATCTGTACTTTTACTCAAGTATGGTTTCAGTACTCTACACCACTGGTTTTTATACAGTGGTGCATAACCTTCGGTGAACCCAAGCTAGCCAGCATTTTTGTAATTGAAGTGGTAATTTCAGAAAGTAATGTCTAATCTGCAATAAGAAGATAATCCCGCATGTCGTACCTTCATAGTTGACCTGCCCGTCCCCATCAATGTCAGCTTCTCGGATCATCTCGTCCACCTCTTCGTCTGTCAGCTTCTCACCCAGGTTTGTCATGACATGACGCAGCTCGGCTGCACTGATGTAGCCATTGCCGTCCTAAAAAAGAACAACACAGCAGTGTATTTGTTAGATTAAACTGGCATACAATTCAATTCTAGAACTGGTTGCTAGGCAACAGATTAATTTCTTAATCTAACATCCCTAGTTTCAGTAGGAAATATTTATTAAACATCTACTTCGTCAAGTCACGTATGTGTGATGGGAAATCACAGCTTTAAAACCATATCGGTTCATGTGATGTTCTTTTCCAAGAATTGTGTCTTCTACAGTGGAAGAGATTTCCAAGAAGCCATAAATATCATCTTCCCACAATGCCCCACTTTCTCGCTCTGACCTTGTCAAACACTCGGAACGCTTCACGGATCTCTTCCTCGCTGTCAGTGTCTTTCATTTTCCGAGCCATCATTGTCAGAAACTCTGGAAAGTCGATTGTTCCGTTTCCTAAAATATAGAAGTGAGAACATGCAAGATTGGTGTTTAAATTATTTAAATAAAGACTGGTTTTAGATGGTTTGGGCTCAAATGCTTTACACTTCCTTTAGAATCAAGAAAGTAGAGGTGGAATACATGCGTCATTGATGTGTAAACAGAGTGTGTGTTTGTGTGTGTGTGTGTGTGTGTGTGTGTGTAAACTTCTTGCAAACAAACACACTCCTTTCCAACACCAGAACTGCCAAACTGGATTATGTAAAGTGTTCCATGAGGTCTTTATCACCTGCTGTTATCTAATGGGCTTTACTGCTATCTGACCTACAAAACCCCACAAATAATCAGTCAGAAATCACGCCCAGATTAAATTATTCATCGCTGAAGTGCGTTCTGTATCCACGCTGTATGTGATCTCTTTGTGTCGGAGAGAAATCCCAGGCTTATTTAATCTGCTACAATCTGGAAGCTTCCTAGCGCACACGCTAATTACAAAACAAGATCAATCAGACACAGCAACGGATCTAAACAGGGTTCAGACGTTCTCCTGAAACAACCATGTCACACTATTTAAAATCATGTGCTGGATTTGACGCCTACAACTAAATACTGTAGTGGTGATGATTCAAGCTGTTATTCAACATCAAAATCGTTTAATCCCTTATCAAACAGGTAAAACAAAGAGCTTTTATTTTGCAAGACAGTTGGTGCAAGCTAAAGAAATAAAAGATGATTAGTAATTAACATTGTATCTGCATAACATGTTAGTACCTGAATCCTTTTTATTCTTAATAAAAAGGATGTTTGAATACTTGATTGTCTAATTCTTAAAAAATTAAGACTTATAACAATATCTCAAATATAAAATAAAATTAAACTATAATAGCAAATGTAAATGATAACAAGTAAAGAAAATATTTTTTATTTATTAATTTATTATGCGCACTATGTTAATATTTAAAATGCTTAATAAATGCTAAATAACAGAGTAATCATTGAATAATTAACAAATAATGTAAAAATAGTTAATACTTCTAGTCTATTCAAAACATTAATGTGATTAATCACAATTAACGTAGATATTTAGAAAAACATTACACAAAAGAAAGAAAACGTAGTAGTAGTATGAACAGTGTGGGTAACTATTTCTTTCTTTCTCATGTTAATTCATTTATCAAAAATGAATACACCTTTTAGGATATATTAATATATATAGAAGCACATTGTCAAACTCACCATCAGCATCCACCTCGTTGATCATATCTTGCAGTTCGGCCTCTGTAGGGTTTTGTCCGAGCGAACGCATCACCGTGCCCAGCTCTTTGGTTGTGATAGTGCCATCACCATCCTTATCAAATAAAGAGAACGCCTCCTTGAACTCTGCAAAAAAACCAGAACAGAGGCTTGTCGACTTTTCTAAAATTCAGTTGCTTTGCATTATGGTTTAAAAATGTGTATTCTATGTGAAGGAAAGAATTACCAGCAATTTGCTCCTCTGTGAGTTGGTCGGCCTAGGGAAACACGTAAAAAAAAAAGAAATGTTACGTATGTATGCTTTATATTATATAATTTGAGCAAGGGAAATAGATTACATTATTAATTACTGTAATTCATAATGTGTAGATTTAGAAATAGAATGTGTAGATAAAGATTAATAAAAGGACACAAAACAGAGATTGTTTGCAAGTAAAAAAGCAAAACATGGATATGGATTAAAAACAAAAAAAAAGGTACAACTGCATATATCAAATGTACATTTTCACAGAGAAAAATAAAAACGTGAATAAAATTCACAATTACAAAATGCATTTAAAAATATTTGATTAACCTGTATGTGATTATTATACAATATTTATAATTAAAAAAAAAACATACGTTTAACCCAAGTATAACAAATGCTGCAGGCCTTTTAAGATAATGGTAAATAATAAATATATTTCATTATATAATGGGTTATATAATGAAATAGACTTGAACAAAAACTCTCTCACACACACACACACACACACAAATTCAAATAAAATGGTATTTCCGCCAGCACAACCTTTATACCATCAAGCTGAATAGCAGTCAGATCAGCAACCAGTCTCTTAGCTTTGGGTTCATTACTCCAGCCATCTTTCTTTTTAAAATCCATTTTCACTGGAGCCTTTCTGGGTTTGACTTCCGCAGTGGGATTTTTCATCAAGCCAATGCCATCCACGGCTCCACGGACCGTCAGAAGACCCTCGGCCAAGCACTCAGCCCTCTTTGCGTTTTGCGTCCCTTGACGTCGGACATCTCCGAGCTCGGAGCGGCATTGCTGCAGGGAGCTGCGCAAGTCCTGGACGTCTCGCACCACGCCATCAATACGACAGTTGGTGGACTCGACCAACATATGCAAGAAAGACTTGTAGTTCCGTTCCTGGAGCTCAATCATCTCTTTATAAAAGAACAGCTGCTGGTCCAGAAGATCATAGACCACCGACAAAGACAAAAATTCCTCCTCTTGGTAAAAAAACGGTCTTTTTGGTGGCATACTCATCTTTTAGTTTGTGGATCTCAACGCAGCGACTAGTTGGTAGATGAATGCAAGAGCAGGTCCGTGCTACTGTACCAACCTCCTGGGCTGCAGAACCAGGGTGGTATTGGGTGTCATGCCGCTGGACATTCTACCAATTTAAGACAAGCCCAACATGATTGACAGAGCTGTGCTTTTCAACACAATGCCTCAATCCGGGCTGTCAGTGCCATGCTATGGTTACAATCTTGAAGGTCAGCGGATTGTTTTCATTGTTTGAGATTAGTCAAAAGCCTCCAACGGGTCAACGGGGTAGTTGCTTAAAAAAATCCAGAATTGTGATCTTTATTCTATTGTATTTTAAATATTTAACCCTGAACAATAGCCGTCTAAACAACAATCAAACAACACATATTACTCTTTGCTTTAAATGTAAATAAATGTAATGAAAAATAAAAGAATGTAATGTAAAAGTAATGATGTGAAGAAAAAAATATTTTACATTTTTATAACTATAATTTTTATTTATTTTGGCAAAATCTTTCAACTGATTTTAGTTTTAGGACCTGTCCTGGTGGGCGGGGATTTGCTTTGCGATGGGTGTCGCTTTGACCAATCAGATAAAAGAGTCTGACAAGGAGTCACAATTTGAATTTGAGTCAAAAAGTCCCAAAACGCAAATCCGGTTGCTCGCGCAAAACTCTTTTTGGCAATACTTTGATCCCATAGAAACACTGGTGGGCGTGTTATCTCGAGAACAGACGAGTTTGGCTGAATCATATAAATGGCGGATTAAGATCGCGAGGGGGGTGGAATCGAGATCACGATCTTTTAACGATGAAGTGTGCAGCTCTACTGGGTTCTCCTGGATGCTTTATAAACCCCAAGCCAAATCAATGTTTACAACAGAGCAAACAAGTCTATCATTTAGCATATCATTTAACCTGCTCCTGTGGTCTTCTCAGTTTTCAACCACTTGGGTTTGCACCAACTTCCTTGTCCCAAACACAAATCTACAGCTTGCAGATTTAGATGCAAGGAACAAAAAAGACAGTGAACAGAGATTGCTTGTAAGTAATAAAAGCAGAACATGGGAAATTTGTTCACTGCATATGTTAAACGAGTACAATTTCATAAAAATCACAAATTGCAAGATTCATTTAAAAATATTTGACAGCATGAACATGACGATGTTATACAATTTACAACAAAAAAGAAAACAAACTTATAAATGTAACGCAATTTAAAACGATTATGTTTAATATTTAGATTAAGCGATTAAGATTCACAACGTAAATTAATCAATTCTCTTCAATAAAAAAAGGAAATCTAAAAAAAACTTGTATGTATTGTTAAAACAGCAGCACTTTTTTACTTATTATATACTGATAAATATATATTTTTATTTATTATATATATATATATATATATATATATATATATATAATTGATGTTATCTGGAACATGGTAATCTCTAACGTGTGGCTTTTGGCAACTAAAATTACCAATGTAATCATGCAAATATGATCATCCATTTTCCACTGGATTTAGCTTCCACACACCTAGGTAGGAACAGTTCCAGTCCATTTTTTGGCCAGCAAAACGTCAAACTTTGCAAATCATTACCAGGAATTTGGCCTGGATTTGAAAGAGCTGTACAGTGTGGAATGGTAAATGTAAATCTGGCCTTGGTAAAGCAGCGAGTGCTGAGCAGGTGTGGGCGCTCTACACCCAGTGTCCATTAATACGGGTGGTATTGCCACTTTCACACCATGTTAACAGGGGTCCCAGGGGTCCTTAACCGCTGACAGATGAAGTGCTGGGCTTTATAGATTGCCTATGTGATCCTGCAGACACTCTTGTTAGATGCGTATTCTGCTCTTCAAACCATTAGAAAGCATCATCACAATTTGACTGACATATATGAACTTTTTTCACCATAGAAACGGACTAAATCCAGAGGACTAAATATTACCTTATATTCTACAAACTGTCTCTGTGGTAAAACCGGCATATTAAAAGGCCACATTTCTGCTGATTTCCCCAATTAAAATTGTTTTTTAACATTGAATTGCCTTGGAAAAAAGTGTATTGACAGTGCAATTTCTAACTTATTTAATGTGCAAAGTTGTTTAGGATGGTAATGAACATTGTAATAGAGACAATGGAGAATAAAATATTTTTAAGGACACAATGATTTCAGGAAATGTAGTATTAAGTTATAGCGATAGCGAAAAGTAAAAAAAGAAATGATGAATAAACAAAGAAAAAATGATAGGGTCTAACAATTTTATGCAGCAAATTTTGCACAAAAGAATTGTCACTGTGCTGATCATTTTAGCCAAACTATATTTTAAACGCATTCTTAACAATAAGAAACCTGGCAAAAACAAAACTGGGATTATTCTCACAGAGGCTGTCTACAAAAAGCTGAGAAAAAGTGTTTTGTCAAACTTCCAAAGTGCAAGACTTCTTGACGCTAAATTGCATAACAAATGGATAAGTTGTTCTATACAGACACACTCCAAAGTATGAATCCCGGTCCGGTAGGTTCCACAACTGAGTGTCCGTGGGCAAAATACTGAACAAAAGCTTAAAACTGCCCAGTGCTCCGGTTTGTGTGTTCAGGGGTTAAATGTGGAGCACAATTTCTATTGTCCCTAGTGGCCCCATTGACAAACTCACCTCACCTTATAACTTTGTTATTAATTATGTATTATTCATTTATAATACATTATGTGTTTCACAGAACCAAACGTCAAAAAAAATGGTCAAGATCTACAACAATTACGTTCCTATCAACCTTTTCCCTAAATTAAAAAACTACCTAAAAGTGCCATTCAGACAACCATTTTATTTAGTTATGGTTCAGATCAGAAAGACAATCATTTGACACATTACAGTAAAACAGTATTGAACCAAACGACATAAGATGCATATGAAGAAACCCTTCGGCATAGTCTATTTTCCATTCATTTTGACCTGGTTTTGAGAAAGCGCTGTCAAATATCTTTAGTTAAACATTTAAACAAAGGTAAACAGTCTCACGTGCCAAACCGAAAGCAGGATTGACTTGCATTTAGCAGGAGATCTGATATGTCTGAAGATGATGATGGTGCATGATGATGATGTTCAGCTCCATCAAAACACCAATAAAGCGCGAATCATGTTTCCTACTGCACCGAGACATCCATTCCACCGCAAACGTATTAAATACTGAGATAACACTGTGTTCACTGACACGTATTAACCGAGATAACGGAAATCGAAAATTACGAGACATGAAAGAGAAGAACGTGGTTATGAATGATCGTGCCTCTACGTGAAAATAAACATCAAGTAACACGTATGGAACATTTAGGAAGATAAACGAGTATAGTTTGATTAAAAAAAGCTATACGTACCATGGTGCGGGAGAACAGTGGTTTGATATCTACACTAGCCTGCGGAGAAGCGTCTCTTTCAGCCAAAGATTCACTCACTCACACACACGCACACACATACGCGCACGCGCACACACACACGGTGCGACTGTGGCTAGCTAGCTTGTGAAGGTGATCCGGCGCTATATATCTAAATGTATTCCTCCGCCGACCACCATCACCCACTTCCGCATTTTCCAAGCCTAGGTCCTGCCCACTTTACTGTACTGTCTGTGTGTGATACAGTGGTGTCAAAAGTAGTCACATTCGTTACTTAAGTAGAAGTATAAATACTATAGTAAAAAAAACTTATGTGCAAGTAAAAACTCAACATTTTACTCAAGTAAAAGTACTGCCACTAGTACTGGCAAAACTACTTGAAGTTAAAAAAGTAAAAGTAATGCAAGGCAAAAATGTCATTATGTGACTATAGTGTTAGATCATAAAGTTGTTGTATATAATCATATTGAAAATCAATGCATTTCATTACAATGCTTACACATTAAAAAACCATACATACAAGCATTACAGTGTGATTCAGAGTGTAAAATATGATGACTAGTCTTGTAATAGTGAAAAAGTCACACTTCAGAAGCATGACATCAATGATCTTTATTGGAGTGATGTAACAAAATAACATAATTTAAGCACAGCACATGCAACGATAAACTTGCAGCACATGCAAAACGAGTTGTTTTTATTTGGGTGACCATATTTTGATTCCTAGATTTGATTTCCATGTTCAATGTGGGGTTTTCCTGTCCTGTGGGACTCCTGAGGCAGCTGACCGGTAACGTTGGGCGAAGCGAAACACATCTTCAGTGGTTTCTGAGGCTTGGGCTTCGGAATACTTTGGCGAGACCACAGGGGAGACTCTCAGACGGTTTGGAAGAAATTGTGGTCCACCATCCTGCGCCTGAGGAGGGAAAGCAGTGTGCCATCAACACTCTTTACGGTGGAGATGGGGAGCTGCTGACCTCAACTCAGGACGTTGTGGATGGGTGTGGTGAATGCTTTGAAGACCTCCTCAATCCCACCAGCACGTCTTCCCAAGGAGGAAGCAGAGCTTTTGGTGAGAGGTACTCCTATCTCTGAGGCCGAGGATCCGCCTGATCTCCTTAAGGCTCTGGATGGTGAGAGGCTGTCCTGGTTGACACGCCTGTACACCATCAAG
The DNA here is from genome assembly GCA_028031935.1 of Paedocypris micromegethes. Taxonomy (NCBI): domain Eukaryota; kingdom Metazoa; phylum Chordata; class Actinopteri; order Cypriniformes; genus Paedocypris; species Paedocypris micromegethes. Next base: position 23,143,915 of record CM051497.1, on the reverse strand, counting down.
TGGACATCAGGGACGGTGCCTCTGGATATGCTGACTGGGGTGGAGGTTCCTCTTTACAAGAAGGGAGACCGGAGGGTGTGTTCCAACTACAGGGGGATCACACTCCTCAGCCTCCCTGGGAAAGTCATTTCAGGGGTACTGGAGAGGAGAGATTGTCTGATTGAGAAGAATCAGTGTGGTTTCCATCCCGGGCATGGAACTATGGACCAGCTCTCTTCAGGATCCTGGAGGGATCATGGGAGTTTGCCTAACTGGTCGATATGTGTTTTGTGGACTTGGAGAAGGCATCCTGTGGCGATACTCTGGGAATATGAAGCAGCCTTGTTTCTGGCTGTCCAGTCTCTGTATGACCGGTGCCAGAGCTTGCATCGTACTGCCGGTATTAAGTCGTTTCCATTTCCGGTGAGAGTCGGACTCTGCTAAGGCTGCCCTTTATCACCGATTCTATTCATAACTTTTATGGACAGAACTTCTAGGCACATCCGAGGTGGAACGGCGATCCGGTTCACTGACCTCAGGATCAGGTCTTTGCTCTTTGCAGATGATGTGTTCCTATTTATCTGGGAATAGGCTTCATCGGGACCTGGTGACTGAAAGAACGAAATCCCTGATATAAGCAGTGTAAATGAGCTTCCTCCGCAGGGTTCACAGTGTTCTGGTAAGGATGCCCCCCGGCCGAGGTGTTCCGGGCACGTCCCACCGGGAGTTGACCCAGAAGGAGACCCAGGACCTGCTGGAGAGATGATCCTATGATCCTATGGTCCACCCGGAAGAGCTGGAGGACGTAGCCGAGGCAATGGAAGTCTGGGAACTGCCCTGGATAAGCGGTAGACGACGGTACGGTGCAGTATTCAATTAAACAATGAGGGAATAGGTATAAGCAGCAAAGTTGGACATTTGTCATTGTATCTATTTTTTAATAGTTCCATAAAGTGGTGAATTATTACAAAATACTTTTATACCTATACACTTGTTTGTGTGAAGGTCACAAGTGTTGACATTCTGTGTGTTCAAAGATGAGCAAAAACTTGAATTTAATTTATTTTAAAGTTTTAAGTTTATTAATTATAAAATTTAAAAAATGTATTTGTTTATATATTAAAGTGTTTTTTTTTATTTGAGAACATGTTTGCAATTTAGGAGGCATTTCAAGTACGTAACTGAAGTAATTGTTTTGCGTCTCCATCAAAACAAACATTACTCAACCTATTAACAATAAAGCACACACAAATGATGCACTTAATAAAAAGAAAAGGATTAAAATCCTAAAAACAATGAATATTACCCTATATCTAGGGGACTATTTCGTGAAAGGGGACTATTTTATGTGGAGGAAGCTTACAAAACCGAAGGTCTCCGTTGACTATAGAGGAAACCTGAGCATGTCACATTATTTATGATTGGCCGGCTGAGACCTGCATTCCGCTCGTGACTGTAACAGAGCTTCTGATTGGTTACGTTAGACCCGCAATGCGTCAAGCCATTGCGCCTGGTGTATCCCGGATCGCGCGCAAGTAGAAGCGCCTGGTCCGACCCAGACAGAGCGACTAACGGATCCTTCTTGTAGTCACTAGTCAGGTCGGGCTCCGATCACGTTTACTCTTAACGGAAGAGCCGTTTGTATAGAGCAAGATCCTACTAAACGTTTTATGATAGGGAGTATAGGGAATGTTTAACAGATGACTAACCGATTTCATAGAAAGTGTGGTGATTTAAAAAACACGTTGTGCTAAACACAAAGAAATATTAACATAATGGTTGTGTCAAGATATTTACTGTAACTAGTAGCAGCTGAGTAGCAACTCAACGAATATGTGTGTTACTGGAATAGACGTGATGATTTAAACAATAATTTAGAAAAGTTGCAAACAGACCGACTGGTCTGCCATTAAACAAAGACGATTATTGTATAAAAACAACAATATACGTACAGTATATATTGTAGTGCTGCCTGTAACTATGTGGACATATTGTAATTTATTTAAACACGTTAAAAACGCCTAAATACTTTCATACAATGCATTTTAGAGTGTCGGGCGTTCTGTCATTACAAATGCCACACGTGATCTTTAATACGGACCGTTCGAGTCTCAGTAATAACGATACTGTTGTAATTGGATCAGCTGTTTGTGCGGTGCGCGCGTTGATGACGTGATCAACGCGCGTCTGTTTTTATCTGTATGATGTAGCATGGCTCTCTTCCCGTCTTTCGCTGGTATATTGGACTCGAACAGCTCTTCTGCGGCTAGAGGTAAGCCTAACAAATCATGTTTCTAGTAAATGGTATATATTAAAGTGAGTGTCGCTGTATGGAACGTTAATATGTTCCTGTAGTCTGTAGCATGATGGTAGTCTATGCCTTAAGAGCTCAAGTCCAAATCCTATGACGTAATCAAATCAACAATAATACGTTGTATTTAAAGCACACGTTTCCTCAAGTGATTTCCATGAGCTACAATGCACAAAAGCACAAAGAGAATGACTTGAGCAGATGGTGGTCGTAAGCCTGACTCGGTGGTCCTAAGCCAAAAAAAAACGAACGGTGAAAAGTTCGAGTCCTATGGTGGGATACGGAGGACAAACTTCAACCTCCATGGAGTCGCTGGGCGTTCTAAACACAGACAGCCCGGGTTTTGACCCGTCTCCTTAGCATCAATGGCTAGGCCAGTTAGCGCGGCAGATTTAAATAAAACAAAGTTGTTTTAGTGCTGATAAATGCAAATATTGTCATTAGAGAGCCACAATACTCTCAGATTATTTCTGATTCTGATATCTGTTTTCGTTAATACATTCCTCAATATCCTACTATTCACTATTGGGAATGTTTCATTGGTATTTTTGCTTCCATTATTGGCACAGTATTATGTTCCATTAGCCAAAGTCAGGTTTATTGGTCAATTTTGCTCTAAATACTGAATGTATAAAAATCTCTAAGGTTTTTCCTTTAGCTCCGACTTTTGTCGAACACCAGATTTGTTTTAATTATAATCGACAAACAGGGTAAAAAAAAAACAACACAAGTAAACAATCATGCAGTTTTTTAAGTGAATTCTTTTATTATAATGGAAGAACAAACTCAAAAATCTGCATCGGCCCGTGTGAAAATGTTCGCTCCCAATTTTAAAACATACATGCAAGTTTGTTTTGTCATAGGTCCTATGCATTTCAATAATTTGGTCTGAATATAACAGTATTCTGTCAGAGAACAATCATAGCTGGATTCATGTAATAATTATTTTAATTGGAAATTGTTTAAATTAGAGTTTATTTATTTTACAACACTAAATGTATGAAACCAGCGCTAGTGTCACACTGCAAAGGAATCTAAAAAAAATCACTAAATCAGACAAGACACAAAGAGAAGTTCACATGAGGCTTTGATTAAATTAAAACGTTCTTAAAATTTCTGCGCATAATATGTACAGTGAAGTAAGTGATAATGGAAGAATAATGATGTAGTGTGATGGTTGGTTTGTCGTTCCTGGAGGTGTGGGCAATGGATGCGTTATGTCTGATTTATCAATGTGTGTGTTCATGTATCTGCTGAAAACTGATGCAGTTACCATCTTACTTATTGAGAAACGCTCTCCTGGATGATATTTGTTTCTGCTCTTTTAATTATCCTGATGAAAGAACAGCAGAGCATGTTTGGTTTGATCAAGTGTTCTACCTTTCAGCTTCAGCAAATCAGGATTGGCTGACTAATCAGAGCTTCAGCACAGAAGATGCGCTAAAGACTCAGCAGCTTGCCAGGAGCCGAGTGAAGACAGAGGATGAGGAAGAGCCAGCAGACACAATGTAACGTTCACGACTGAAAAGTTCACGTTGTCAATTACCATATTTTCCGGACTATAAGGGGCACCATGAATAGACATCTTTATTCACAATTAAGGCACACATTATGTATATATATGCACATTCATAAATACACATATATACAGTTGAGGACAGAATGTGTAATCCCCCTACAAAATGGTAATTGTTTTAAATGTATTTCAAAAGTGCTTTTAAACACAGCAAAAAAATACACAGCTTTTTTAGACATCCTAGTTTTATTTTGGATGCTTAAATTATTGGATTTTCCACACAGAAATGAAAATATTACATAAAACGCAAAATCTATCAAAATTATTAGCCCCCCCCCAATTTAATAGTCAATTGTGAATCCTTTTTGCTCTATAACTGCCTTGCAATCATTTATTGTAGTAGTGAACAAGTGTTTGACACTTCATTGAGGAATCCTGGCACGTTCTTGTTGTCAAATTTCTCAAGTTTCTGTAGATTTTATGGTCTTCTGGCCTGGACATTTTTCTCGAGCTCACTCCACATATTTCTATTGGATTTAGGTCATGGCTTTATGCTGGCCATTCGATAATATTCCCATAGTTTTTATGGAGATGGTTCTTCACTAAGAGAGATGTGTTTAGGATAGTTGATATGTTAGGATAGGTGTCCTGATCACTTTTATCCACATCATCTGTGAAGGTAAAGTACATCACGACACAAGTGACTTGCAAGTGTCATTTCTCAACGGGGGCTAATAATAATGTCCCTGGTCATTTTAGCTTTTTCTTGCATAAAAATATTCTGGTCTTTTGTAATAATAAATAGTAAGTTTAGAAATGTTGTCAAAATTCACCGTTCTGTTAAATAGGTACTTGTGAATATCCTGAGAAAACCTAAAATTTTATAAGGGGGCTAATAATTTTGTCCTCAAGTGAATGTATTTTCTTTTGCTCTTTTTAGTTAACACAGAAACTTTTGATATAACAAAAGTAAAAAGGGTTGCCATGTCTTATAGAACGTGTTCTGCTAGCACACTCTAGTTTTTAAACAATTATTAGGGTCCGGGTACGGAAAATACGGTACTTTTATATTCGCCACCTGTTAAACACATCTAGAGCTTTCCTTGCTTTGACACAATTAAAGACTTTTACTGATTCAGAATATATCTGTTTTGAAGTACGCAGAATCTTAAAGACGAGGAGGATAGTTATCAGAAATCAAAGAAGAGAAAGAAAGAGAAAAAACGAAAGAAGAAAAAGAAGAGCAGAGAACATTCTGGGAGTGACTCTGGATCGGACACAATCTATCCCAGTGATTTGCTGAAAAAGGAAAAAGACAGGTAAACACTTCAGAAATGTCAGATTTGTGATTGCACATATTATGAATATTTGTGTGCTGAAACGTTCCATTTTGTGTTCTTGTCTGCAGGAAGGATGATGGGGCTGTGGTGAACACGACCTTTATGTGGCTGGATGACCTCCAGACCCCCACTGATTCCCCCTATTGCATTGACCGGAGATCTGACCCTGCCAACTGGGAATACAAATCCCTGTATAGGGGAGACATAGCCAGGTAACACTACGCAGCCTCACCCTGCGTTGTGCTCACAGATGCTCTCCTCTTTCATTCTTTCGTCTGAAGGTCAGCCAGTCTTAGCAGCAGGTGCCAGACGCTGCAGCGCTGCTGTGAGCTGTGGCCACGTCTCTCTTTGAAGTCTTTTTTGAAACTCCTATCAGAATATTACTCATTGAAATATGAGTATAGTACATGGTGCAAGTCTAAAAATAAAAAAAACTCACAAATTAATTAGTAATGGGCAGATACCGAAAATTCATTTGTGTTGAAAACCGTAAAGGATTTATAAAAATACTGTTGGATTTTGTTCTTATGGTCAAAAAGTCACTAAATCCAGTTTAAGCATTTGTGCGAATGTAAGCACCACCTATTTCCCCAATTTTAGAAGCTCTAAAACGTCTAAATGCTTATACAGTGGTACCCCGACTGTCCTAGATAACGAAAATCCAGAGTAACGAAATGCATCTGAAATATTCAGAAGTTCCAAAATATTTTTGCTATACGAAAGGAGTGCGTCTTTTTTTACCACTAGCGTGCAGGGAAGACGAGAGTCCAGGCGTCTATAAAACAGTTGTTTAATCTTCTTTGCACGTCAAATTAAAAAAACTAAATAACAAAAACACTTATTAGTTTCAGAGATATTGCTTCCAAAATAAAAAAAAAATAGCTTGTATTTTCCCAGATTGTTTTGTATTTATTTTTTTTTTAATCTTGAAATGACGCTATGCAAACTCAATTTTTCCAAATTTTGAGTCAGGAGCAATCACAAATAAATAAAAATATTTCATTGTGGGTATGTTCACCTCTGTTTACAAGCTTTGAATTTTTTTTTTCTTTTGACTTTTTACAGGTATAAGCGAAAGGGAAGCTTTTGCTTGGGCCTGGACAGCAGGACTCAGGCTGTGAGCTGGGCAGAAGGAGCCACTAAAAAAAAGCGCATAGAACGAAAGCCAGATCGCTATTTCTGTTCCTCGTCTCGCCAGTTGCTTCGATTCGACGGTGTGCCAGTTATGGCTGCACCTCCTGATGGTGTAGCACCCATCTCAGATTCTCACCTCAAGATTCCAGAACCCACTACAGATCAGCCTTCCAGTACGCCGGTATCGTGGATCAATCCACTGGGCATCTATGACATTGGAACGGTTTCCTGGCTGGAGGGCAAAGGTCACACAGAAGAGAAGAGCGATCAGACTAGTGTCGACCACAAAAGTAGTAGCGACACGCTTCAGTTATCACGTGTGGAGGAGTTTAACAGGAACCTGCAGGAGAATCCCACAGACATCCAGTTGTGGCTGGACTTTGTGAAATTTCAGGTAAAAAACAAAGTAATTTTTATTTTGTCATTGTTAGTTTAAATGTGTGCTTTCTTAACAGGACGAGTTGGCCGCTGGTTCCTCGTCTTTTTCTGCAGTGAAGGACGGCGAGAGTGACTTGAGAAAGATGTCTCTTCGTGCTGTGCTGGAGAAAAAGCTATCGATCTTGGATCGAGCCGTGGAAAGCAACCCGGCCAACGTCGATCTGAAACTGGAGAAACTTCGTCTCTGCAAAGAACTGTGGGAGCCTGCAAACCTGTTGAAGGAGTGGAAGAAGCTGGTTTTCATCCATCCAAACTCTGCCCCTTTATGGAGAAAGTACCTGTTCTTTATACAGAGCCATTTCAGCACATTCTCGGTTTCAAGGGTGAACGCAGTGTTCGGGAAGTGTCTGAGCACGCTCGGTGCGGTTCTGGACGGCAGCATGAAGTCTCACTCTCCTCTTCCAGGCACCGTGGAGGACACGTTGGGTACCATCATATTTTTTTTTTAACGTGTACAATTTTTTTACGATTTTTATTATTTTTTTTTTGTGGTTGCGTTTACGTCCACAGCTCCGTGGCACACACATTCAAGTGGTTTGTTTTTTTAATTTTTATAATAAATACATTTAATACTTCCACATACTCGTATTGCTATCAGAGCAGTTGGGTGAAAATGTATAGTATATTTTAGTTGAGCCCCTAGTAGTGTTGTCAAGTATCGATATTTCGATAAGTATCGATACTGAAAAATCTGAAACGATACAATACTGTGATCCAAAAGTATCGATACTATTTGCGCTTCTGGGTCTTCAACTCCGCGCATGCGCACAAAGCCGATGGAGGCGGCAGATCATTGTACAAGTGCTGATACTAAATCGCGCAAACACCTTGCGAACCGAGACACAGGTGTGTAGAAAGAATTTCGGGAAGTTAGTAACTGTTTTCATTATTAACACGTATGTTATGAAGTCCCGTTTGGCCCCGTTAACGCAGTGAAATACAACTTATACGCGCGGTCTACCGAAATAGAAAATATTATACTCAGAACAGTGCGCGGATATTTCACCCTTTCTCTCAAAAATAAACAGCAGAGACACAAGCGCGGTAATTGAATTAACATTTATGACGTGAACTAAATACTTTCAGAAAACGGCACAAGCTAATCTGGTGCTGCTGCCCCGCTCTCTCTGAGACACGCAGGCGCGAGCGGCTCTCCCTCACACGCACGCACACACACGCATGCACACACACACACACACCTGTATCTCTCTGTGGCGCGGGGCTTCACAAATAAACCATACACACGGTGGATTTCGAACGTAGTATATATTCCCAAAGCACCAGTCAGCATTAGCGTTATCTTCTTGGGAGCACTGTGACATGCCTTTTTTTCTTTTTTTTTCAGTAATCATGCGTAGCACATTTGAATTTATTTAGAGTACTGTAGGTGTCTATGCGCTAAACAATAATGATGTTTAATTAAATCTCGAATCTAAATCAGTTTATATAAATACTGCTGTTCAACTCTGGTTGATTTAAGCAGATCCCTACCACAAAATACCAACTGGTATATTAATACAAGTTTGTCAAGTAAGCTTATTAATTTTAAATAATTAATCTAACAATAAAAACATACAAAAATATTTCTAAATTTGTAATATTTCTTTGAAAGCACCATGAATCTGCAGTGAAAACTCACTCAGATCCTTCTACCACAAGACCAGCTTAAAAAACAAACAAACAAACAAACAAAAAACAAATTAGTTGTATAAAAACATATTGTACTCTTGTACTTTTAGAGCTCCTACCAAATTCATTTGTTTTAATTGAATCGTTTAAAAAAGCTTTTAAGTTGAGATTTTTTTTTTCTTCTGGAAAATTTTAATGTAATGCAGTTTTATTTATTTATGCACTTTATTTTCTTGGGATTCCTCATTCAGACACATTTTTCATGTTCCAGTCATGCTATGTATTTTTTTCATAACGAAAAAAGAAAATAAAGGCCCTAAAATTGTTGCGGTATTTCCCCGTGGTATCAAAAATGGTGTCGAGTATCGATACTTTTTTCAAGTATCGTATCGAATTGCTATTTCCAGTATCGTGACAACACTAGCCCCTAGTATACATTTGGAAATGAATTAGCAATTTGCTAACTCTTTTATTATTATTAATTTTAATGTAAATACATTTTTTACTAATGAAAGATTTACCATAAGTATTGATTCTGTGGTTCAGTGTGGTTCGATCACACAGCCCTAATGTAAGGAATAGTACAACACTGTGGTGTTTTGACCTTTTCCTTGTAGAAACTTCTTAGTTATGCGTTTGATATCAATCAAGCGGGAAGTAAAATGAAACTTCTGTGTAATTCTTTGTCAATAACTTTCAATTGCAATTCAATTTCAATTCAGTTAATTCAATTCATGTTCACATTCACAACATTTTTTTTTTCCGAAGTGCTGTATATCCTTGAATTTAGACTTATCTTGATCTTAATGTTATTTTAAAAATCATTATATTATCTCTAAAAAAATATTTTAATGTACATGTTAGCTTTATTAGAAAAGTCAGACAGCAAGAAACTTTGTTTATCTGTGTTTTCCGACTGTAGTTGAAACTCAGCATGTTCTTTCTGACCCGACAGGGATTTTCCTCCAGCAATGCCATTTTCTGCGGCAGGCTGGTCACACTGAGAAAGCCGTGTGTCTCTTTCAAGCGCTGCTGGACTTCACCTTCTTCAAACCACCAAGTGTGAAAAAGCTTTCTACCAAACAGCAGGTACTGCCATCGGGTGGCCAGCCACAAATCCTTCTATCCACCACACTCGTTTTATGTTTGTGATGGAGTGTCGTCTCAGAATAGTTCATACCGTTTCATGATACCAGAGTTTCTGGAGGCTTGATGTTTAGTTTAGCATGTTTAACATCCCACTTGAGGTAAAAAAAAATTATCAACGTCATTTACTTTTGTCCTTCCTGCGTTTTTTTTAAATGCACTTTTTCTTTTTCATTTAGTTACAGCAAATGTTCATTGGATAGTTGCTTTTCAAACTTCATGGCTAGTATATACAAATAAAATATATTTTGAAGATGATTACAAAACCAATCTAGAAATTATTTTGAAATTCAGCCTTCATTTGTTACCTTGTTTTTTTGTAGACAATATTTATACTTGATATTTTAGACTTAAAGACAAATAGACTCAAAATATTTGTTCATTTTTAGTATATTGTGTGTAATAGCACTTTCCTGGAAAGAGTCTTAAAAAAAGGTCTTTACCATTTAACAAGTGAATCAATTCTGATTTAGAGTCAGCACAACAACCGATTATGTGATCAATGATCTAGGTTTTGTTTGAAAGTTTTTCAGCATGCAAATTACTTTTAAAATGGCCAAGTCTAACTGATACTACTATAAAATGCAAAACCTATTGTTATTAGATATTATTGTAGACCCTTTCTTGAGGTTAGAAGAAATACATTTTAGGTTCACTGCGCAAATTTGAAGCATTTGAATAAATTGAATTTATTTTTTTTACATTTCTGGTTCAATGACGTTCATTTTCTTTTAAAAATATATTTTTTTCTTTATTTAACTAATAATTACATACCATTTCGATATCATTTTACTTGAATTTTACTTAAAGTTGAAAGGTTTAAAGTTGTTTGTAGTAGTGTTGTCACGATACTGGAAATAGCAATTCGATACGATACTTGAAAAAAAGTATCGATACTCGATACCATTTTCGATACCACGGGTAAATACCGCAACAATTTTAGGGCCTTTATTTTCTTTTTTCGTTATGAAAAAAATACATAACAAGTCTGGAACATGAAAATGTGTCTGAATGAGGAATCCCAAGAAAATAAAGTGCATAAATAAATAAAACTGCATTACATTAAAATTTTCCAGAAAAAAAAAAAATCTCAACTTAAAAGCTTTTTAAACTATTCAATTAAAACAAATGAATTTGGTAGGAGCTCTAAAAGTACAAGAGTACAATATTTCATTAGTTTTTTTTTTGTTTGTTTTTTTAAAGCTGGTCTTGTGGTAGAAGGATCTGAGTGAGTTTTCACTGCAGATTCATGGTGCTCAAGAAATATTACAAATTTAGAAATATTTTTGTATGTTTTTATTGTTAGATGAATTATTTAAAATTAATAAACTTGTATTAATATACCAGTTGGTATTTTGTGGTAGGGATCTGCTTAAATCAACCAGAGTTGAACAGCAGTATTTATATAAACTGATTTAGATTCGGGATTTAATTAAACATCATTATTGTCAGCGCATAGACACCTACAGTACTCTAAATAAATTCAAATGTGCTTCGCATGATTACTAAAAAAAAAAAAAAAAAAAAAAAAAAACATGTCACAGTGCTCCCAAGAAGATAACGCTAATGCTGACTGGTGCTTTGGGAATATATACTACGTTCGAAATCCACCGTGTGTATGGTTTATTTGTGAAGCCCCGCGCCACAGAGAGATACAGGTGTGTGTGTGTGTGTGTGTGTGTGTGTGTGTGTGTGTGTGTGTGTGTGTGTGTGTGTGTGTGCGTGCGTGTGTGTGCGTGTGTGTGAGGGAGAGCCGCTCTCACGCCTGCGTGTCTCAGAGAGAGCGGGGCAGCAGCACCAGATTAGCTTGTGCTGTGCCGTTTTCTGAAAGTATTTAGTTCACGTTATAAATGTTAATTCAATTACTGCGCTTGTGTCTCTGCTGTTTATTTTTGAGAGAAAGGGTGAAATATCCGCGCACTGTTCTGAGTATAATATTTTCTATTTCGGTAGACCGCGCGTATAAGTTGTATTTCACTGCGTTAACGGGGCAAAACGGGACTTCATAACATACGTGTTAATAATGAAAACCGTTACTAACTTCCCGAAATTCTTTCTACACACCTGTGTCTCGGTTCGCGAGGTGTTTGCGCGATTTAGTATCAGCAGTTGTACAATGATCTGCCGCCTCCATCGGCTTCGTGCGCATGCGCGAAGTTGAAGACCCGGAAGCGCAAATAGTATCGATATTTTTGGATCACAGTATTGTATCGTTTCAGATTTTTCAGTATCGATACTTATCGAAATATCGATACTTTTGACAACACTAGTTTGTAGTGATTCAAGCTCCAACTCCCAGATATCTGTTCCAATAATAATTGTTTTTTGTTCTAATATGAACAAAAGTTATTTAGCCTCTGCTAAGTGTTTCTGTTATTGAGATATTAAAAACTAAAAGTACATAAAATAATTTCCATTTATTTGTGATTGCTCCTCACTTGTGGAAACATGAGCGCTTATATTTACGTTCCTTTTTGAAATCTTTGAAATTTAATATCTTTTCAAAATTATCTGTTTTCACCCAGTCTTTTGAACAAACTACCATGTATTCTGGACTATAAGGCATATTAATGATAAACGTCTAATTCCTTTTTTTTTCCCACATGTAAAGCAAATATTTTTTTTCTGTATTTATGATCTTCAATTTTTAAACATTTGTTAGATTTATAGTCTGAAAAACACGGTTATTTATAGCAAAGATGGATAATAGGCTGACAAATGAAACTACTGTTTTAGATGATAAACAAGTGTTTTTTTTTTTTTGCCCAGGTGGACTTTTTCGAGCCGTTTTGGGACAGTGGGGAGCCCAGGATAGGAGAGCGACATGCTCGGGGATGGAACGCTTGGATGCATCAGCAGGAGAAAGGAGGATGGGTGATTCCACAGGAACCAGGTGCTAAAATACACCAGTGTTGACGGTTGAGACGGAATTGTGGCTTTTGTTGGAAATAAATTTCATCTAGCATTGAACATGAACTATAACCTAGCATTAGTTTTCTCTCTTCCTACAGATGACGATGATGAAGATGATGATGAGCAAGATGACTCTGAAATTAAAGACAAAACCAGTCCCAAGTGGAAAATTTGGCTGGAGGTGGAGTCATCTCGTGAGGCTGGCCAATGGCTGCCGTGGAGGCCAGAAAAAGGCAGCGGCCAATCAGAAGAGGACTGTGAAGACCCTGACAGACAGGTGACACGGCACTTGCAAATAAAAACCAACTACATTGTTGATCTGCAGTGTTGGGAGTAACGCGTTACAAAAGTATTGTATTACATTAGTATATTACTTTTTGCTGTAACGCAATAGTGTAACTTATTACTAATTGTATTTTAGGGAACGTATAACATATACGTACATGCTAAGTAATGCTTGCATAACATCAAACTTTTCACCCTCAAGACAATAAATCAAACATTTAATATTTCCTGTTTGTGAATGGACACGCAAGTCATTGGTCTTTTGCTGGGGGAGTGTTGTATTTTGTAACGCTCGAAGTCCGCAGCTCTGCCTTGTTCGCCATATCTGAGCAAATTTGGTAAACACAGCAGGAAAAAGTATATTTCAGAGATGGTCTTGTGCGCATTTTCAGTTTTGAAAAAGACAAGAACATTGTGGTGAAATGCAACCTTTGTGTAAATGCAAAAGAAAACATCAAAAAACACCACTAATAATGAATAAAAAGAAATAACGCTGAAAGTTTATATAGTCCTTTTGTGTCTAATATAATTATACCCAAGTTATTCACAGATGTGAAATAAAATATGTACAACCAAAAATAATTTCTACTTTAGTTATTTTGGTGAAAGTAACTTAAAAGTAATACAAAAGTAATGTAACATTACAATTCCAATACGGTAATATTGTAATGTAACGGATTACTTTTTACAAACAGTAACAAGTAATGTATTACAATTTCGAAGTAACTTGCACAACACTGTGGATCTGTTTTTAAACAATAGTACTACCAACACTACTAAGATCTAGTACAAAAACTGTGCTTTGAGATGTAAATGAGCATTTCTCCGCAGGTCTTATATGATGACCTTGGGCCGTCGATGATCTGTCTAGACAAGCCAGAACTCCAGTTGCAGTTGCTGTTGTCGTTCCTGCAGTTCATGGGTTGGCCGGTGTCTTCAGTGAGACACTCTGAACCAACTCTCTCCAACTTTCTCTTGGACGACCTTTCCCTTCTTGAAGACGTTCCTCATCCAGACCAACCTCTGACCTCCTACAACCTCCTGTCCACTGGGGTTTGTGCCGTGGGCCACACCACCTTTCTGAGCAGCTGCAGACGGCAGACGGGCCTGTGTAAAGCTGGGGAGGAGTTTGTGAGGATTGTTCTGGAACAGACTCTCCCCTTCATCTCTGCTTCGGGAAAGGCTGCAATTGCTCTCTGCTGGGTGCAGTATGAGAAGCTTAAGGTCTGTATGTGCTTCTGACATGTTTGCGTAGGGTATAACATTCACTCCTTTTTCTCTCAAAGGTGCTGAGAGGTTTACGGAGCGGGAATAAGAAGATGCTGAAATCCCAAGGCAAACGGAGCAAACGTCTGGTGAAGAGATTGCTAAAGGAACCCGAGAACAGAGGCAATCTGGCTTTGTGGAAGGAGTATGCTCACCTCGAGTGGCTTCTGGGTAATCTAGAAGAAGCTCGGAAGGTTTTTGATACAGCCTTGGGGATGGGAGTATCCAAAGGTCTTGATGATCCAGCTCTGTGCCACCTCGGCCTGCTTTACGCCCAACTAGAAGTGGAACAGGCCGCAAAGTGCGGGACCACGTCCTCCTCCGCGGTCCACATTCTCTCCAAACTAGCCGAGGGTGATGCCTACACCGCCTTCTCAGGAGAAATCAATCCTGTGGCAGTGCTGAAGGCCAGAAAGACTTATGAAAATGTCATTTCGAGATCTTTAGTGGAGAGCAAAGCTGGCCAGAAGAAAACGCAGAGACTGTCCAGCTTGATTGGATGTTTTGGGCTGTTCCAGTACCTGACGGTGGGGATAGATGGTGCTGAAGGCGTCTACAGACAGGCCATGCAGGAACTGAGCCTCAACCCCAAAGAACCGGAGGAATCCTTCAGGAAGTCCAAGGCTTTTGCAGACTGGGAGTCTGTTGCTGTTCAGCACGTGGCACTGCTGCGGCATCACGCCAGCACCAACGTCTTCCCATTGTCCCGGATCCGGCTGGCACTCACAGACTCGCTCTCCTTGTTCCCCTCCAGCGTAATGCTGTGGCATCTCTACCTACAGACAGAGAAGCGCTATCATGGTGCCGGACGGGCTCGGAGGTTTTTCCACAGTGTGGCCAAGCGAACCGACAGCGTGGTTCCGTATCTGTTTGCGGTCACTGCTGAGAAACGACTCAAACAGCTTCTGGACTCTGTGGAGAGGTGAGGTTCTGCTTCCCAATACGTCTATGTCCTATTTACGCAAATATAAGCACCTTTTTGTTTACAATTTTCTAAGCTGAAAAGCTTTGGGGGGGTGCTTATGTTTGCATATTTTAAATATGTGCGTAAATCTAAGCGCCCATTTTTCCATATTTCAAGTCACAAATAAATGGATGCGTACTCTTTTCTTTAAATAAACGGTTCCGGAGGCAGACACGCATGTATGCTTTTATTGGCTTAATAGAAAGAAAGATAGCCACGACGCAACCAAATTTTTAATGTACTGTATATCAAATTTACCTAAACAAAGCTGAATTCGCTTTTGCTGCTCACTTGCAACCGAGGACCTGGCAACAACCACAACACCGAAAACCCAGAATAAGCCCATATATGGGAAAAACAAGTGGAATCATAGCACCTCCTACTGGAGAGATACTAATTTTAGAAAAATCTATTTTTTTTACTCGATTATTCAAGCAAATGACAACAGAGTGAAATATGGCAATGAGTCACAATTTAGCTTTCGGCATTTTGTCAGAAATTTTAGGTTTGTGGAAAGCCAAAATATTATGCCAAAATATTATACCAAAATAGTAAGAAGGTGCTTGTGTTCTCCTATTAATGGAATTTTTATTTTGCGCATGAAAAATGGCTTTTTGTGTGCACAAAATTAATTATTCACTATCATATTTGTGGGGCGCTTAGATTTGCATAATGTACAAGAATAAATATTATTCATATAAACCAGAATAAATACTTATATAAACCATTTTTTTTTTTACCAAAGATGTAGCCATCCTGGAGAAGCTCTCCCAGCCATACCAAATAATGGTCTTCAAAACCGAATTAACTGTCTTTTCGAAACGGCGACAGCCACGGAAAGCGGTTCCCACTGTCCTCTGCTGTGGCGAATGTACCTCAACTTCATGGTAAGTGACCAAACCCAATCCCCCTCCAGACACGCTTCACGAGATGATGCTTTCTAACAGGTTTGTGAGGGGAACGTTGAGAGAGGAAGCGGAATCTTTTACAAAGCTCTACAGGAAGTCCCATGGGTCAAGGTAAGATGACATGAAGGTGTTTGTACTTACATACTCGGTCCGTACGTAATGATGGGGTTTGTTCCTGCAGGGGTTGTACATGGATGCGGTCCAGCTGTTTCCTGATCGTGTCCAGGACTTTCTCGACCTCATGACGGAGAAGGAATTGCGTGTAAGAGTTCCAATGGAGGAGCTGGACATCCTGCTGGAGGACTAACAGACTATCAAGAACATTTCATTTCAGTTGTATGGTTTTATATTGTATTTTTCTATGTTTTGGAGAATAAATAGATGATAATTCTAAAGGGAATTGTCCTTTATTAAACTAATTAAGAATGTATAAATCTCGTTATCTGTACTTTTAGCAATTTTTGGACGTCAGCTATAATAATAACTGAATTATGTATGATTATTTATTTATATATGTTGTAAGATGCAATTTCCCCACTTTGGGACTAATAAAAGGTATTTTCCAATTTAAACTCTATCATCTTTCTAGGTTATTATTAAATCACAAGTCATGTGACGTGCTCGGCTAATCACTGCTCTAGTCTCGATATGCAAATGCAAACCATTTTATTTTGTTTTCATCCTTCTGAAAGTTTTTACCTGCCAAAAAAGTTTTTGGAATATGAAACTGCATCGACTCTTATTTTGTTGTACTGTCACAATCTTTAAATTATAGAAATTGGAAATTCAATAAGCAAATAAAACACATCTGTTTTTAGCGATGCAATGAGCCCAATGTCAAAGTAGGACCTGTTGCGTATAGGGTCTCATTATCTGTATTCACTAGATTACACGCCTGCTAATACGAACTACTAATTTCAGAGTCCAGTTTAAAATTGCAATTCGTGTAAAAACACAGATCAGAGACGACGTTGTACGAACTGTAGGTTAAATTTTAGCATTTGTGTAAGAAAAAAAATTGCACAGTTCACATGAGACAAAATGAAATCTATTTAATATAGCAATACGTATTTTAATTACTTAAGCTGCACTGTGCTCACTCTTAAAATGATATCTGGCGAATGGCTGAAAGTGATTTTCAGTAGCAAAAAACAACAAATGAAAGCCCGACTTTTTCGACTGACGCAATACATTTTTAGTAATATTTATTGGTCACTTTAAATCATTCTTTACACTGAGACACTTTATCCTCACATACAGTTTTTGTATTTGTATTGTTTGTTTATTCTGTTTTACTTATTTGCTTGATTATTGCACTACCCCCAACATTTCACTACATGTCGTACCATGTGTACATAAAGGTATGTGATGAATACAATTTGAATTGGAATGTTATGTGATATTATAAACAGCAGATGGCACCATATATTAAATAAAACAAAGTCAATTGTTTTTTTTGTATTACTTAAAAAAACACTGTACAAATACAGAGTTTTAAAATAAAGGAAATATGTGATATATGGGGATAAGGGCTTTTCTGGCCTTATAAGAGACTACTTCATATCTAGTTCATTATTAGACCTCAATAGGTGCCATTACCTGACAATACAAACCTATTTGGATTGTGTCCGTGTATTTTGCTTTTCCAAAAAAAAAACCAACAAAAAAAACAAGAAAAGCGAATGCCAAAAAGAAACACGTTTATTAGCAGATGCATTTTTGCATGCTTTATGGTCAGTCAACTGTCATAGTATTTGCAAATGTATATATATTTTTTTCAACTGTGAAGAGGGTTTTTTATAAACATGAATTGTATTACAATCATTCAAGCAAAAAAAAAGAAGGGATTAGTATTAGGGTTTGATATTGGTTAAAAAACATTTTAAACATTGAACATTTTAAACAGGTTGTCTATTTTACATAAAATTATTGAAATGCAAAATGAAATGCTTGTTGAAAAAATGAAAACACGTGCGGAGAACAAAACACCCAGACAAA
The DNA here is from genome assembly GCA_028031935.1 of Paedocypris micromegethes. Taxonomy (NCBI): domain Eukaryota; kingdom Metazoa; phylum Chordata; class Actinopteri; order Cypriniformes; genus Paedocypris; species Paedocypris micromegethes. The sequence continues at coordinate 23,126,088 of CM051497.1, read as the reverse complement.
CTCCATGTAACCTTAATTTACAACGGTTGCGTCGAGCGGTGAAAATCTCCACTCCGTCCACCCTTTTTGCTAAGCAGCTTGATATCGGTAATAACAATGTCATGACTAACGGACTTGCACATGTCATAGAGAGCCAGAGCGGACACTGACACAGCGGTCAGAGCTTCCATTTCCACACCAGTACGGCCGGTGGACTGGCAGCTGGCCTTCACCAGCACACTCAGCTCTTCTTCAACCATCTCGAACGTCACTGAAACGTGGGTAAGAGAAACCGAATGGCATAGGGGAATCAGACCCGGGGTCATCTTGGCACCCATAATACCTGCCAACTGTGCTACGGCTAAAGCGTCGCCCTTGGCTAGCTGGTTGGCACGTAACAGGTTAAATGCTTTTGGACCCAGAAGGACTTTTCCACAAGCGGTGGCAACACGATTGGTTACTTCCTTCCTGCCCACGTCCACCATTGAGGCTTTTCCATTGGCATCAGTGTGTGTCAATCCATCGAGAGACGTTTTAGAACGCAACCCAGACGCACAGTTGTTGTGGAACAGTCGTGCTGGTAAATAGTTATGTGGAAATCTACGCTGTGTAAATCCAACGTCTTTTGAAAAGGCCTGTGGAGAATCCCACATGGTTGAGAGTTTGTGAAAAATATTATCGGAGCGTTTAGAAGATTTGTTTCCGGTCTCACTGCTGCTTATTTTCAGTCTGTTGGAACGTGTATTGAGATAAAAACATGACCAACCATTGGATTCTTTAGCTGCTGAAAAAAGCAAACAGTACGTTAAAGTGCACACTAATACTCAACGGACATTCAACAAAACAAACAAAAATGCGAATAGCGAAATGTAACTTTCATTTCACAAATAAGAAACAAATGCTATGTAATATACAGTACGTACAGTTATGTCACCCACCAATAAGGATCATTGGCCTGTTCTTCATTTGAGAAATACTCAACATTCCTGAGAAGTAAAGAAAAAACACACACGTTAAATGAATGGAGACACACCAAGTTTTCCAAGTTGTGATGTTGATATGTGTGTGTTTTACGGAAAGTTGTGTATTTTGCAGATACTGTATTACGTTGACATTATTGCAATCTGAATTTCTGATCACAACATTGTAAAAAAAAAAAAAAAAGCATAAATAATGTTTTAATAATGAATAAATAATTGTTTCAGATTGTATATTGACTTTATAAAAATGTAATATGATATATGAAGCCACTTAATCATAATGTTTGCATCTCACACTGTCAGAAGTATTTAGAAAGTATTATTTATTAAGTTTGTTAATATTATTATCGCTAATATAATTTATTAATAATATCATTTATTAATTAATGAAAATTATAAGCGTGATGTTTAGGTTAGACGTGTCACTTTTGTTAGGAAACAAAAGATCAATGAAAACAAGTAAATATTTAGATAGAACATATGGAATATTTCCAACACTAAATTCCCATTTTTACACTTATTGCGCTCCTAAAAGCCCAACTAGAAAAGCAAATTTTTAAAAGAATATAATTTTAAAGCTCTGATCTCAAGAGTGTTAAGCAATTGTCTAGACAAATCAGAGTGCTTGTAAAACGTTAAATGGTCAAACGTGGATCACCCGCATGATGCAACTTCTTCTTTCCTACTGCAGCTCCAATGACCTGCAGCATCATTTCTTCAGAAGCATCAGATCGCAGAAAATCTCTCAAAGACACCTCTGAATTACCGAACAAACACACCTGTAATTACCAAATGAAACACATATTAAAAGATATTCATAACACCAAATTAAACTTGAAATGGTTTTTATTCTTTGGTTTTTGAAATGGTTTTATCATCTTTAATCGTCAACCTTGAGATTCCCATCAGCAGTGATCCGCAATCGATTACAGGAACCACAAAAGTGGTTCGACATGGAGGTTATGAAACCAAACTGCCCTTGAAATCCTGGTATTCTAAATGCCTGTAAACAAAACAAACAAAAGGACATTACATGAGTAGGTATATATCATAGCCATTTACTTAAACATCAACAACCAGACGAGCGCTTTGAGACAGTTAAAACTGTGAAAAGCGCCTTACAAATACTCATATTGTTATTATTATTATTATTATAATTCGTTCATTTGTTATTTCTTTTTTATTTATTGGGTTACAAATCAATATTGATATTGTCACAATTACTAATTTCTGTTTGTACACTAACAGAAACATAACCAGCCTACAATTTCAATAATACCTGTATTAAAACCATTTATTTGAGCAACACAGCAATACCAAAATACCAAAAAATTAATACAATTAAATACTGTATTAAGGCGAATATAAGCACCCCCTGATTTTTCAGGCACAAAATAAAATATTTTTTTTTTACATTTATGTTTAAATTACGTAAATTTTCTCTTCAAAATACTTTTTTTTCAGCTGGCTTGTGACTCGAATCACTTCAATGTCATTTTACATCAATAATAATTTATTATTAAGAATGAAAAAAAAAAGTATTCTACTCATAAAAACTCCATCTCCCAGAACCCTTTGCGCCTCACTTCGAAAGATTAGACTCCCTTTGCACGCCAGACTAAAGCTGAGCTCCTTTTTTCAGTAGTTTAATGCAGTAGTTTCCAAAAATTATTTTTTAAATACATATATTAGTGGTTGATGCAGCTCTTATCGCACTATATTATTGTCGTTAATCTATTCTCAAAGTCGGTTGGGAGCTGGTCCCTGCCACGCAAGGTTTGATGATTTTTAAGTTGATGTTTTAGGCAATTATATTTTAGAAATTTCTGATGCACTAGTACATGTCACTTATGGCATTTCATATCAAGGGGAGAAAGACTTGCGAAATAAAAACTAACCTTGGATGTATCACTTTTTTTTTCAGGCAGAGGCTCCAGATGTGGCCATTTCTTCTTTATATCATCCAACATTTCCTGATAGCTCACCATCTTGTTAAAATTCCATTTATTACCTGTACAAAGGATGCGTATTTTGTTTTAATAAAAGATTAAAATAAAACACAGAAAATAAACAAGTGTAGTCATTTAGCTAAGCTTTTTTATAATGAAGCATTGAACCGAAAAGATTAATCCGTTTCATTCCTGTGATTACAGACGTGAGAACTATTGTCTTGTTTCTCACAAGACGAAGGTTTTAAAATCAGTGCAAAAAAAACCAATATAAAAAATATTAGAAATTAAAAACAACAATTTAAATGGACATGAATTTCTAAAAGTACTCACGTTTTCTTTATACCAATTTTTAACATTTCTTTTAAACTTCTGAGTAACAAATACGTACAAATATTTACCGTCAAAAGGCATGTACTCAATGAATCGTACATGCAGTGGTTGCTTCTCTGTCAGACTCACAAAATCCAGCAACTCATCATCATTCAGTCCTCTCATGACAACACAGTTGACCTTATCAGAAAAAAAAGACAAATAACTCTTACAATTTTGATAACCAAAAAAATGACAGAGGTCGGTGTAAACTGACCGATTTAAATTCCCCAAATAATGGTCGACTGAATAATCACTGTTACTTTGAGGGAAAAAAAAATACGTTACCTTGACTGGATTGAAGCCCATTTCAACAGCTTTTTCAATCCCTTCTATGACTTTATGAAATCCTGCACATGTTAAGAATACATGAATCATTTGTAGTAGTTGTTGTTGTTGTTATTATTAATATATTTAAAATTCAAGTAAAGCATTTGTTGCTATATTTATTTGCTATTATATGAGGCCGCGAACAATTACTGTTTTATAGAGCTGGCTGCCTGAATGTTAAAACCAATACTTATTATAAGTGTAAAAAAAAAAAATTTCAAATTAAACATTCCATTTTTATATATATATATATATATAATCATTTAACATTTTATTTAAACAGGTTTTAACACTATCCAGTGTTTTTTGAAAATTGATCTACATTAATAAACGTTCTGTACTGCAAAAGATCCATATGAAGTATTTTGCTGTACCTTTGCGCCTAGAAATGAATTCAAATTTGGCTGGAACCAGAGTGTCCAAGCTGATGTTGAGTAGATCCACTCCAGACCTCCACAGAGCAGGCAAAAGTTTGCTTAAGTTTGTTCCATTTGTGGTGACAGCAATTGTCTTGAGGTCTTTCATCTTCCTCAGTTCATCTGGCGGAACATAAGAAATACAAAAATATAACTGCTCTACGTGATCAAAATCAAACCATTGTATTGTCATCACTCCAAACACTAGTCAAACATATTCCATACTGTTCTAAAACAGGATTAAACGACAAAAAAGCCAAGTCTTAGCAAAGGAAGCATTTAATTTTATTATTTAGGTAAGATGTGTCTCTTTTGTTAGGACACGAAAGATCGATGAAAAGAAGTAAATATTTAGTGAGAACATATTTTATATCTTCAACACTAAATAATCTAAAAACCATTTGTCTAAATAGACGAAGCAAGTTTAAAAAAGAATATAATTTCAGAGCTCGGGTCTTAAGAAATTAAACCTGAATAGTGGTACTAGACCAAAAGAGTAACCGAGGTTTAATGATTTATCATGTCCTGACAAGAAAGACAATTATTTACACAATGGGTATAAAATACCAACCGTGTAAACAAAAACTGGTAGAGAAAAACAAAAAATACCTATTATATGTATAATATCAGGCCGCATGAGCGGTTCTCCTCCAGTCAGACGGATTTTGTTCACCCCCTGTTGTACAAAAAGTTTGGCTAATTTAAGCATCTCCTCCGTGGTGAGAAGATTTGAATGAGGAGTCAGCTTCACCCCCTCCTGTGGCATACAGTAGCGACCTAAGAAAAACAAGATTATGATGCAAGATATATTTTAACAACACTGATAATACATCTTAGCATTTGAAATGACTATAAGGTTAAAGATTCCCTTTTCAAGCACTACATAGTTTGCATAATCTGGCTATATTAAAACATTCTTACACACTGCATGGATATAAACGCTCCAATCATCTAAAATTCAACGTAAACTCATGTTTAAAATGTAAACTGAAATAAAGAAAGGACCAACAGGACCAACTGTTTTCATTGGGTAAAAGGAATGAAAAGAAAGAGAAATGTAGTGTACGACATTATGAAAACAAAAAAAAGAGGATATAATAAAGTAACAAAAATGTGTAAAAGTATAGAAATAATTAAGAGAGACTTACAGCGGAGGTTACATTTCTCAGTGAGGGAAATACGGAGATAATTGTGTTCCCTTCCAAAAGAGTCCGTAAGAAAAGATGAAAAAGGTAGGGCATTTTTTAAAATGAGATGACGCTTACCAGGAACGTCAAATTCTTGATCCTGATAAGAATTACACAAAAAATAATATAAGAAAACATTTAATACCAACAAATCAGACATTTGCCAGACAAGACGGCAAAGACAATAAAGAAGGAGATATATTATATATGTATATATATATATATATATATATATATATATATATATATATATATATATATATATGATATCAGAGGACATGAAGTTGAATTGTTTCAAAGTAGAAGTTGAATTGTTTCACACATTACTGTTGTGATGCTGATTACAGGTTATTGTTGTTACGTTGATGTTCTGATTGTTGATTTTGTTACCTGTTGACTGTTTCCTTTGAGTTGCCAAACAGAATTTCATTGTTCTGAGAATGACAATAAAGCTCTCTAAGTCTCTCTAAGTCTATGTTGCAATTTACGAAGCATTACAAATTGGGTTATTAGGCTTATCCAAAATACTTTGATGACATGTGACACAAGACTCCTGATAGTGTGACAGATTCCTGTAGTGTGACAGCCACAGTTGACTATTAAAGTCCCATGATTTGACCATAAAAATAACATTAACCCTCTGGGGTCATAGAGCATGCAGAGCCCTGCGGAGCCCTGCAGAAAGTTCCAGACGCTCTGACATTAGCGCCGCCTTCAGCTGTACAACATGTAGATGGCAATAATTTGATAACACTATTTTCAGCACACACGTGGTTACTGAGAAAGCAAAACATCTGTGTATATATGATAAAATATATTCTATAAATTGCATACAGAACATTTGTCCACAAGTCTTTCAAGAACTGGATATTGAAGATTAGAGCAAGGGTTTTCAAGTTGTGGATCACACAATGATCTAAACTATGTTAAACAAAATGTCAGAGTTAGCTAAAATAAACTTTGCTTAGATTTTAGTATAGTAAAAGATCACCGTATAAGAAAGGAAGAATAATAAAGGTATAAAAATATTTCTATAAAATACATAGTAAAAGACATAAAGAATATGAAAAAATGTAATATTGTTGCATAGAGTTCTATATAAAGCTATGCAAAAAAAGTACACTTACTATAAAAGATCAGCTGTTTTTCCTGCATTTTCTTTTTTTCTTTCTAACTATGTTTATCAGTGTACGAAGTAAAGGTTATGGTGTGAACTATAGCTCTTCAGTGTGCTTTGTATTATTCACACGTGTGAGAAAGAGAGGTAAGAAAAACACATTTGTTGATAGGTTGAAGGTCCCAAAACGTCACATTATTGACCACTTGTGATGACGCTTTACAGAGTGATTTTATAGTCTTTAAATCCGAACATGATGACCATGTGAAGGGGAAATGTGTAAGAAAGTATTACTGTTTACTGTGAATTATAAACGTATAGAACTCTGTCCTTCTGTGAAAGTACTAGAGACTAACCCATTTAACAACACTCCCGTTAGTTACCAATTAACTAACCATCTCGAAAATGGTGCAATTCCGCAAAACCACATTGTTTTTTTGTTCGTTAATATAGGGTATCTTACCTGAACAGTTGTAGATTTAGCGTCACATTCTGAATCACAGTCCGTCTTTCTGTTTGTTTCAGGTGTGACGCCAGAATACCAGCGAAAAGAACTAAAGTTACTACACGACAGCTTAACAGTTCGCTTTAAAAAAGCCCGAGGCGCAGTGTGTCTGCGAATAACAAAAAGACTAACTGCGCTGCACTTTGAATTCATACTACAAGCGTAAATGTCTGCACTTGAAGACACTTGCACAAGCAGCGTGTGGCTGCGCTAGTTTAAGCTCCACGGTTTGCTGAAGGAGGCGTGGTTCGATAACTACCAATAAACCGTTGAGCTGCTGTTGGGTAAGACCCGCCCCCTAGAGCCAATGACCTTTGGCCCAGATGTAGTCCGGAATTGGTAAGAAATAAAACAAAACCAAAAAAAAAACAAAAATTAATCGCACGGATGGAGATGTCCTTACACCTGCCTCCATGTGGAACACGTGGCAGTTGGTTTGGTCATTGCGGAGGCTGCCCACTGGGTGAGCTTGTGTTCATCACCATTCGTATGTACACTTCACTTGGATGGTTAAATGCAGAGCACCAATTTCTATATGGTCCCTAGTGACCATATTGACAATCACACTCACTTTAGTTTCCTTTACTTTAAATGCCGAGCACAAGGTTCTTTTTATCAGTAACAGGTCGACTCCAACATGAAAACGCTGGTTTCCGACCGCGTCACACCTCCACCTAGTGGCGGATGGGAATTCAGATTCCACTCTTGGGAATACAGAAGCAACTCCGTCAAAAAAAAGGCTCCACCAAACTACGTACATTCCCAAAATGTTAAACTGTGAATTAAATTGTGGGTGTGGTGGACAGAAGATTGCTGAAAAATATTCAACACACCCCCTGGTGGAGGTTCTGAGCATCACTTTCAGCACCAGCCTGATTCATACAGCAAGAAGGCACTACTCTGTTGCTTTTTTTTTTTTTTTTTTTTTTTGCAATAAAATGCGGACTTAAATATCAGCTCTCAACATCCAATAAGTGCAACATTTGTATCTATCGCTTTGTCGTCTTGCAATTTTTTAATAAGCCTTTTTTAGTGTGTGTGTGTGTGTGTGTGTGTGTGTGTGTGTGTGTGTGTGTGTGTGTGTGTGTGTGTGTGTGTGTGTGTGTGTGTGTGTGTGTGTGTGTGCGTGTGCGCGTGTGTGTGTATACACTGTATATATACATTTTAAATAATGAAAACAACATTGTATATTCTTGGTGTAGGTTTTGAACAATTTACCTTTTCTTTAATGACAAGTATTATTTATCATTAATATTTCTTTCTTAATATAATTAATTCTTAATATATTCTTAATATATTTCTTTCTTAGTATAATATTTAATGTCACTTAATGATTATTTTTCAAAAGAATAAACCAACATTCAAATGAATACACTTATCTTTGTGATCGGATCTCAAATTCACTGCAAAATGCCACTGTACCACTGCTTTCTTTTTTAAATAGTATTTTTTTTTATAGTTTTTCTTTGAACTTATGAAGCTCTGAAGAATTTGTGCTTGTACAGTATTCTGGTAAAGTTCAACAATTCCTTAACCCTTACTAAATCTGAACTCTCTATGATTGGAACACTAGATGGCTCTAGTTGCCCATTTTTGTTCACATTGTTTTCTGCAATTTTATTTGAACCGATATTCTATTTTTATAATTTATAAGCATTCCGATGTTATTTATAAAATAACGATAAGATAAATAAAACCATTAAAATGTATAGCTAATCATATATGGAGGTATCCATGAAATTTATATATTGCAACATTTTTATACAGCATATATACAGCAAAAATTTTGTTATTTTACAAGAATTAATCTTTTTATTTGATTGAGAATTAGGTGTGAAATTCCAGCCACAAGGTGGCAAACTAGTGACTTGTGTGCGGGTCACAAGTCAAAGTCAAAGTCAAAATGCAGATCATGACTATAAAACAGTTCACATCAGTGATGAATGAACAAAAGATTTTAAAGGATCTAAAGGTGTTAATCAGACCCAAAATAAATTATGATAGATCAATATAAAAATGAATAAAAAGACATTTGATTTAGCATCCATTCAAAACTCATTGTGTGGTGTTAATAAAAATGTATTCCATTCAAAAGTATGTCTTTATTGTCACAACTGCAGTTTAAACCAAAAAATGTTTATTGCAAAATAATACATTTTCTCAAGGACATGATACCAAAGCAGACTTTACCCTGAAATAAATTTGAAATATTTTCTGTACAATAAATGTCCCTTTAATTAAAAATCAAGATAAAAGTTCACCTTGATAGATCTTGGCTTTGTTTATGCCCATGATTTTTTTTGAAGAATTAAAAAAAAAATAACAAAAGCAAAACAAAACTATTTACATTTATATTGAAAAGCATTTTTCGTAGCATCATCTTGAGAACAATAACTGTAAATATTTTTCAAAACCAGCAAGTAAAACAAATCTTACATTGTAACAATGAAAAATCAAATAAAACCAAACACTCCAGAGTATTAACACAACACTTTGGATACATTACAATGTTATTTTTATTTTTTATTGCTGATATTCTTATTATGGCAACCACAAAAACAACTAACAGAGCTTTAAATGCTTCCATTTGTGTAGTTTACACTTGCTCATTTTCCATATGAAGTAAAGCAGACAAACAGAAACGTGTATAGAAGTGCTGTTTCAAGACACTGAACAGTTAAGAGCACAGAGTTGTCTTATATATTTTTTATTTAGGAATGAATATTCAAGTCTGAATTTTTTTTTACTTCCTATAAACAATGATATTTAAATTTTCCTTCGAAAAAAGAACGGAATAGTCATTATAAAGGGCAACTTCTACATGTGACAAAAACTTTAACTAGACTTAACTGAGAACAATGGCGATTTGTTATTATTTTCTTCATATATTATTATAAGTCATATAATACTGCATTTTCTCAGTACAACTAAAGTTTTAAAGAATTTCATTTTTCAAGCTTTTTCATAGGTAACAACGAACGCCAAGCAATGTTTTCTCAGGTAGAGGTGTTTATATGGCTAAAATATAAAGGCTTTTGTATATTCATGTAATTGCATGAATCGTTTCAAAAATGTTCTTTAAAAACCACAGTATGTGCCAATACAAATAATATGGCTAGATTTCCCCCGCTGTGCTGATCTAGATTGCAAATTCGCAACGCTTATATGGCTCGCTGACAAAAGATCCCTGACAGTAGCTAAAAATGATTTTTCAACTGATCCTCAGGGTCCGTGTGTGAGTGTAGGGTCTGCTGAAATAATCCACACACTAATGTCATCGACAACCCGAGTTCAAATATGCTTCGGGGTGATTTTAAGCAGAAAACAGACACACACACACACACACACACACACACACACACACACACACAAACAGCAGTGTACACACACACACACACACACCATGTTTTCCTGAAAATAAGGCCCAGCTTTATCAGTTTATCTCAATAGTTCAAAAAATGAAGGGATAGGACAAAATATATTTAGAGGAAATAAACAGATAAAAAGACTGCAGCCACATTTAATAATGAAAATAAATGATTCTGACATTGAGCTGCTGAGTAAAAACTAAATGTTGTTGAGAAAAAAAATGACATGAAATGACTGAAATAAAATACAAAAGAAACAGGTTTCAAACATAAATTCTTCTGAAACAAACTGAAACCAGATGTTGTAAATTTAGTAATTATACTGTAACAGAATACTGTATAATTATTATTGTAGTTAAAGTGTGACAGTGATGCTACAATGACAAAATACCCCCCCCATTATATACAGTAGTTTAGAGAGAAAAAATGATAAGATTTGGTCTTATTTTCAAGGAGAAATGCAAAGTACACACACATATCAAACAAGTAACTATTTTAGGAAATGATTTAACACCTTGATTCATCCAGCGAACCGTTGAGATTCCAAACAGAAAGAGAAGAAGCATTTGGACGACCACAAAATACTAACGCAAGAGTCCTTTCCGTACAACAATTCCCATTATTCAGTTATTGGCATTTCGAAAGACTCTGACTCAAATGTAGATGTATTTTCTTCCAAACCACAACCGATAAATGACTGTCAACTGGGAGTACGACAAATCCCAACGTCTTGGGATTGTGAAATGCGGAGAGTGCTCAAATCCCAAAATTCCATATTAGAACATGATGGAATTTTCCTTTAAAGTGCCAAGAGGGTGGGAGAATTGAGCGAATCTGAGGACTGGTCTCCACTGCTGCTGCTGCGTCGGTGGGCTTTGGAGCAGGACTCGGATGATGGTGAAGGGCTTTCCGGCTCCATCATGCTGGGATAGGTGAAGATGAGGTTGGGGTTGCCTGGGGTGGACACGGGCGTGGAGGTGGCCACCACGGGGGTGTTGAGGCTGTCCCCATCAGTGCAGTACATGTTACTACCCAAGCAGATGGGCTTAATGACAGAGTGCTTGGCTTTTGCGTCCGCTTGGTCATCGTCGTCATCTTCTAGTGGCTCCTGCTTCACCATGATGGGGTTTATTTGGCCTTGGGAACCCAGGTTAGACAGCATGGTGATGGGTAGGGGGGCACACTGCAGGGAGTGGGACGCCTGGAAGCGTTCTTCAGATGGTAGTTTACACACCGGGTTGTGAGCCACCAACATAAATTCCAACTTGTCCTTCTCCTTCTGCAGGGATTCGATTTCTTTATGCAGATCGGCCTTCTCCTCTTCCAACTTCTCAGTCTCCTTGAAAAATTGGAAATAAACACAAAAATGACCAAATGTTGCAGAGTTTTTTCCATTGCAGAACCAGCATAAAATGTAAATTATAAACTAATGCAGCATTAAGGAAAAACGTTATACATTCTATTACATTATATACTATTCTAAATGCAGATGACAAATCATTACAGAGTGTAAGCATGCTTTATTTACAAAGTTCTCGGTTTTACGTAGTTCTTCTATTAATGACTCCGGTTTACTTATATTACTCATATTTACAGTAGTAATAGAATTGTATCATATAAAAAATGTTGTACATTGAGATGTATTTTCACCAAAAGCATGTCAAATGTTGTGCATCAACCCATAAGGTAAAAA
>CM051497.1:23059384-23112822 GCA_028031935.1 Paedocypris micromegethes | reverse complement strand
ACACACACACACACCTCGAGTTACAAGTAATGCCTCCTTGCTGTGAGGAAACAGCGCTACCCACTGCTCCACTGTGCCGCCAAATACTCTGAAGCACAAATACTGTCACAATCCTGCTCTCAGGCTCCCTCTGATGGCGGCTGGAGGAAGTACTGCACATGTAGTATTACCTACCTACCAACTGAAACCTTTACTTAATTTGTTATATTTTTACAATTTAAATTTTTCTAAATAGACGTTTTTTTTATTTTAGATTTTAAATAATAATAACTTTAAATTATTTATTTAGTAATTTTTCAATTAACAAAATTTAATATTTTCCTTTATCGAGTCCTTTCTACGTAATCAATCAGCTTTTCTTATTAGGGAAATTCTGTTGTGATAACCACTGTTATTTTATTTTAAAGATAATCTTGACACACATTTAAGAAAAAGAAACTTTAAGTTGGTGTGTGATCTGCAAGCATCCTGAACATGGCCGGTGTCACAAAGCAACACAAAGTATACAAAAAAAATTACCTTGAGTAAAATAAAATAAACAAAAACGATGCCAAGTCACACGTGCAATATTGATGTCAATAATTGTATCGGCAAAAATAAATTAAACAATTTACCAGATTTTATGTCAGTCTATAATTTCAGTTTTTAGATGCATTTATCTCCTCTTCGAGGCTAAATTACATTTTATAATCTATATATAATACTAATAAAATATATATAATACCACATGTAATGGTTGCCGTTTGAAGCGACAGTATATTTGTCCATTGTTGAAATAAATAACACGCTACTCACTTGTTCATCTCGCTTTCGTCGTCCATGAGCATCTCCAATTGAGCGAATGACTCCAGGACGTGTGAGGGCCGTGTGACCCAGAACGCTGGGTCCGCTGGGTACCGGAAGGCCATAGGGGTGAGACCGGGGGTACGGGTTGGACATTGAAGTGATTACTGTTGGCTGAACCATCCACTGCAGGTCCTGACTCGTGGTTATGGCATTGATTGTTGGAATAAAGGCACTGCTAGAACCAGGCATGTCTACTCCGTACTTCTGCAGAAAAAGACATCAAACTAGTGAAATGGTGAAACCAAATGGGAGAATAAACTGTAGTAGTATTGAATAAACCAAAAGTTAAAAACAATAAAGTGATCAAGTATAGTTGAACCCAAACTGGAATTTGTGATCAATATTATAATTAAGTGTATAATGAGCGTATTTTTTCTTTATTGTTTAGAAAACAATATTCTTTATTTTTTAGAAACAAACCCAAACATATTTAATTTATTCAGGCGTATTAATGACAAACTGGGTTCCACAAAGCGCTGAGATAAGTTCCAACTCTGCCATTTAAACCACAAAACTAGCCTCGTCTGGCCAGAACTTCACGCTCAAACCTCATTGATCTGCAAGTAATAAAAGTACTTTGTTTCATAAAAATAAACTAATGAAAAAAATAAAAAAATGAACATTTATGTAATCAATTAATAAAAAGTAATAAAATGTAATTAATAATTGTTATTTCATAAATTAACAAACATGCATAAATTAATACAAAAAATAATAAAAATATTATTATAGGAGACAGTGGATAAAGCTTGTTTTAACTAACAGGAGAAATCCCACTCAACACGAACTGGACTGGTCCACCAATACTTTACTGAAAAAACTAATGCCGTCTCCATCTGAAGAGACTTTTTTGGGGTGTTTAAGCAACCGTGAGGACGTTCTAAGACACTGTTGGCCACGGTGGCAGGAGACCAACAGCTGAGCACTGGAGACCACTGAGGGGGTGGCGGACAGAAGGATGCTGAGAAGATATTATCTCTCTCATGACCAACACCTCCCACCCCCTGCATCACTATGTGGAGATCTGAGCATCACTTTCGGCACAAGACTACGACACCCTCAGTGCAAGAACAAGCACTACGGTCGCTCTGTCCTTCACAACATGGCACTGAAGCTCCAGCCTGCAATAACGTACTTAGATTATTGCAGAGATATAGTGAGCAAACACCAAACTATGTGGAATATCATGTTAACTAACACACACACACACACTAAAACTAATATTATTAAGGGCAAAAAACGTTTTTTATTATTATTCTTATTAATGTTATTGTTCTATGTTGTCTTGTAGTTTGTTTAGTTTTTATAAACCATTGCTTTATTCTTTTAATGTTATTGTATTACTAAATTACATTTATTATTGTCTACTTCTGTAGTGCTGCTGGTTCACTAAAATCAGATAAAGTTTCATTTTATCTTTATCTTGTTGAATTTCCAGCTCCAGTGTTCTTCAGAATGTTATACTAAACGTCAGTATCAATCGATTCAAATTGATCAAGGTGGAAGAGTTTGAATACTTTATTATATACTATATTAAGTTTCTTCAGTGACTGTTTGGCCAAATTGTTTTGATCTCTTAGTTCTCACTTTATCACACATGAACCAGACTGAGAGACAGTTCTGGATTATTACAATTATTAATTATGATTAATTATTATGATGACTATATCACACCAAAGCACTTTTAAATCTTCAATAGAGTGTGAGTAGCTCAGGCCTCTGGAACATACAGACAGAGTCTCCTCATCTTCCTCTTCATCTCATCCCCACTAAATTAACACAATTTAACTCTGTAGTTTCTTTTCTCACATGTAGAATCATTCCTATGAAACCAAACGTGATAAAAAAATGCTTTTTAAGCATCATTAGCCCAAGCACTTCAACACAACATTGCTCCTGTGTTTTTGGTCTAAGTACATTGGGCTAAATACCGATGATGATAATAAAATACACAAGTGCGTCTTTCATCCACTCTTCCTACAGCTTTTTCCATTTTTGGGACACGGGGAGCTGGAGCCAATCTCAGCAACTCTGGGCAGGAAAACTATGTTGTATCCACACGCATTCACACCTATGATCAAGTTTTCAAACGCATGTTTTTACGGGAAAAAAAACAGAGCACCCGGAGGAAACCCACGCAAGCACGAAGGGAACAATAGGCGTCATGCAAATTTGACTCGCATAAAGTCGCAAAATACATCATATTATTTCCGATGAGTCTTTTAAGAACTGATCTCCAGTGCTGCTGGAAAAACTTCATGAGACTGAACAGTTGTGACATCAGACTGGCTGACAAACCATTCGATTTACACACCAAATACAACTGGAATTTGAATTTGAAAAGTAAACACTATTCAGTCTTTACCTTTCATTGCCACAGGAACCTACGAGTAAATCAGTGAATCTATTAAAATTGTTCAAATGAATTTTGAATATCAAAAGTACCTTAAGTGGACTTTTAGGGCCTTTAAATCATATTGTGCTTGTCCAATAATTGAGTCTTGAATGAAACCTGGTTGGGATTACAGATTTTAAGATCAGACGTTTTTGAATTGCTGATTCAAATCGGAATTTAGACTTTAATCTCTGTTTCTTTAGCGCCTGTGTGTGTGTGTGTGTGTGTGTGTGTGTGTGTGTGTGTCATTTGTTTAACACATCGCTTGTTATAGACTCTAAACGACTAAACAGTACGAGAGCATAAAATGTACAGAAAACGAATCATTGTTACCTCAGAAGTGCCTCCAAAATCAACGGTTAGTTCTTTACAGAAAACAAAATGTTGAGTGGCAAAAATTCAGTCGAAATGAAAGAAATGGAAACGGCAAAATCTGAAAGTTGTTGTGTAAGATGTAGTTTCATTCCCGGAAGTGTGGCGTCCTGCTTGCGGTCTTTCTTGGGTTCATTTCACCCACGAACTTCGAAGCACCTGAGAGTCCGATTTCTACGTTTTACGCTAATCGCGATATTTCACTGCATCTTGATACTTCCACGATATGGTTTTAAAACGATAAAATCCACACAGAAAACAACACCGCGTTTATTCACATCACGGAAACATGCTGTTCGCCCAAAAAATGACAAACAAGAGTGAATGATGTTGGTATAATACGTGATTATCTCCGATTTAAAACTTTTCGAACATTTCACAGAAAAACGAACATTTTGGACATAATGAGCCTACCTGGTAGTTAGTCGAAGGGATGGGATTGGAATCCGGGCGCACCGGTGAACTGCTGCTACCCCGAGAGGACGTGTCGAATGCCCCGGTGTAATCCTGGTACATGACCCAGAGAAAAAGGGAAATGTCAATCCGTACGATCTCTCCTCCGAGTAAAACGATTCCTCTATGTCTGGTTCAGAAATACCACACTGCTCACTTGTTGAAGCACGTTATGATCCCATACACATTTCTTCGTAAAACAATGTCACGCAAATAAGGCGCGTGTTTTGATGTACTCAACCACTCCAGTACATCACTGGTTAAATAAATAAAAAAACAAATACCTACAAATCTATATATTCGATATGAATTTAAATACACTAGGTGGGATTTCCGCCAATAACCTACTGTTCTTTCCCCGCGCTGTTGGCGTGCCGAGTGCCGATCCAGACCGGGCTGAAGCGAACCTCACCACCGCACTGACGCTGTTCCGATGACTCACGTAAATGGCACTTCTCTTTTTCGCAGCTCGTCTTATCAAACGCAACCTACCGGTACGTTCACGCGTCACAGTCTCCGTGCGTGTACTAAGCAAACAAACAGGGGAGATCATTCGCAGACCAATTAAAAACAGGCGACGATTTCACGCGTAACACGCCATCCATTAGCGCGTTATTACACTGTTATAACACGGCACAACATCGCGATTACATATGTAAATGTGACGCTGTGGCATATTGTGTTGGCGTGTAATGCTCCCTCATCCACCCCCATGTCTCCAGTCGTCTGAACATCTGACGTAGGTTTCCAAAAATGGGCATTTGCGTCAGAGAACACGATGGGGTCCCTCGAAAAAGTCGGTGTACAGCCCAGTCAGGGATTCCCTGCACTCTAGATTCACTGACTACTAGTAGAGCAGAGTGAAACTGATAGCCGGGAGTCTTTAAAATCAAGACGAACAGAAAATGGAAGATGTGAAGAGTTACTGCAGGGAGCATTTCAGAAGGATCTAAACAAACCAAACACACAAAGTGATGTGTAGTACTTGAGTAAATGGACTTTGTCACAAGTATTTTTGGCTACTTTGTACTTCTACTGAGCATCAAAAATATAAGCAACTTTTACTCTCTACTATTAGACTTTTGATTGAGCGTATGTACTATTTACTCCACTACATTTAAATCGACACTTACCATTACTCAATACATTGTGTTTGTGTATCAGTCTGAATCTTTAACCACTAGTTAATTTCTTGGGCGCATGAGGTGAAATCGCGAAGGATGCTGAAGGTACTGGATGCCATATATGAGCTAAATTACATGAATGTGAATTAGCGGATGCACACATCTTGGTATATTTTTTAGCCTGAATTCAGTATGGGTAAAATACTTAAGTTTTTTCAAAATTGCATACTTTTCCTTTACTCAAGTCTATTTGCAATTGGTGACTTGTAACTTGTAATAAAGACATTTTTTTACAATACGGTATCCACACTTTTACTCAAGTATGCTTTCATGTACTCTCTACACCTCTGCACAAAGTTTATTTATATAGCGCTTTTCTTAGTCCGAGACCAACACAAAGTCGCAGAGCAGATGTTTATAAAGAACTGGAACAGTTCTACTTAGCTGATGATCAAAGCTAATTTCGAGTGGTTCTGATGGTCTAATCACATCCAAGATTTTTGTTAGAAACTTTTCAGTTTTTACAGTAAATAGATGTTGATAAAGAGACTTCACTCCATTCAAATCCTTTGTGCATTAGTTGGTGTGTGTCTTAGTTTGCAGAAAATACTGCAAAACGATAATGAGGAAAATACATTCGCTTGCCTCCGAATGAATGAAAATAAAAAAACTTCTCAGGACGCTTAATAAACTTCACTTAAACCCCTTATTACATTTCTAGAACAGTCAAAATACACCTCTTTTCAATAAAGTCCAAAGCCGCTAGTGGCCATCTCACTCACAAAATGGGAAAATTTCAGGAACCGGAGACCTGGAGGAAACAAATGCAAACAACATGCAAATTCCTGACAGAAGAAGAGTCAAAAAGGCGACAGCGCTACCTACTGTGCCACCCTGGTCTCTGAACTATTAAGACTAAATAGATATGTCACAATCGATCAATCGGATTGTTGCCAAGAAGGTCTGTGATTTATTATAGACGTTCCACCATCTGTTCTGATAGATGAGCATTATGGAAACCAACATGGAACATGAGTGACGCACGTTCCAGTTGATCATGAGCGTGATTCATTGTCTGGAACATCTGATAAATTCCGAAAGGAGGCTATTCAGCATGTTGCATTCGGAAATAGCGCTGCTGTGTTTTTGTCATTTTGATGCAGAACATAAAAAGACGACAAGGTGGAAACATGTGGACCAGCCGCCTCATCCCAAGCAGATCATGTTAAATTTAACGACTGACTCATAAATGCAATTGAATCTATTTTATTTGTCATTAATAAATTCCATACAGCAGTGTAACTAAACAGTAACTATAAAACATGTGATGATGACAACAACTAACATTCGGATAAATGGATTACCTTCTTAACCCAGATTGTATAATGCACAAAATAATCTGATAAAGCACTTACCAGGTCTAGTTGGTAACAGAGTGTGAGATGAAGAGAGAATGATGTACTTCTATACTACACATATGGACAAATGTAGTATAGAAGTATGTATGAACAAATTACCATGTATTTCTATACTACAATGAGAGAACAAATATCATACCATTGTAAACATATTGAGAACATGTCAAACTCGCAATCAAAAAAGTGTCCATAAAGTACAAACCAACACAAAAATCTTAAAACAATAACTCAATTTGCATAATGGTCCAATGGCTCATCACAGTAATATATAGTGAGGTAACTTTAAAGAAAAATCATTTAAAAATGTTGTCTAATGAAACAACAGTGTCTGGGCTTTTTTGGCTTACTCCTTGCATGCATCTTTTTTTCTGGATGAATGAATGCTTAATGTGAGTGTATAAATGTGGAAAATGTAATTAAGCAGCTGAAGGGGTTTTAAGGCATTCAACTCAAGCATTTGGCTAATTTTTATAGACACCCTCCCGTCTTCCACCCCCCCCCCCACACACACGGACAGAGGTCAGCGGTATCAAACACATTACACACAATAATATGTACTGTACTGTTGATGTTTTTTCAGCAAAAGAAAAATAAAATGTTATATTTTCCATTTACATTTTTAAATAAGTTTTATTTCCATTCTAATTTTGGGATTGAGTACCTTAATGTTTAAAATATGTTAGGCTAAATGCACTTTAAGAAAGAAATCCAACCTGTTAAACCAGTCCACAAAGCTTGCTATAAACATTCACTCTTGTAAATGTTATTAGTTTTCCATCCTCTTTTGGAAGGAAAATGGAAAGTGGGCATAACTGACCTTGCATCCTCTTGAATCCTAATTATACAGAATACTGCATTTATGCGCATGAAAGAACCAATTTTAGAAGCTTAAAAACAAGGGGGGGGGTGCTTACATGCGCATATTATGTATACAAATATAAGCATATTCACATATAAGCATCCCCTTTCCACATTTCAAACCGAGGAGCAATCACAAATCACAAAGAAAAACAAATTCATCGCTTCTGCGTTGCATCCTCTTTTCATTCTTTAAATAATGGTTCTGGAGGCAGACAAGCACATATGCTTTTATCGGCTCAATAACAGAGATAAAGAAACATTAGCCACTTAGCAGTGGCTAAACAACACTGGAAAAACTTTAAAAAAATAAATTAAATTAAATAACATGCCGAAGTCTCTGTCTGCGTGGGAAACAGTCCACCCAGCGCATGAACCGGAATATGGCCACAAAAAACAAGGAGGTGCTTATATTTGTGTAAATATCGTATTTATTTATTTTTATAAAATAAAAAAACAAATATATCCTTTCTATGACTTTCATTGGACATTTTGATCCATCAATCAGCAAGACATAGCAAACCATACAGCCTGATAATTTTCTTATAATTTCATTGGAATTCCTGATAATTCCATTTATAAAACAGGTTCTGTAAAAAAAAAAAAAAAAAAAAAAAAAAAAAAACGCAAATATAATCTGAAAACAAAATCAAGAATAAACAACGATCTATGGAGTGTTTCTTTCCAAACACAGTCCTTTGATTCCTTGTTTAGGGGGCTTAGTGCAGCCCTCAAGCATCGGAGGGGGTTGCTTCCATAAATTCATAACAGGTTTGAATTGAATGCATCAATTCAATGATTAACATTTCAGGCCTGCAGGAAGATTGGAGGAAAATCTCCATTTATTTCACGCCTTGATCACAAAAAATCTGCTGAGCCAATAGCACAAGTGTAAGACAAAAGCCTAAAACAGTACTTTGGTTGATCTGCCTTTTAAATGGATGGTTGGAAATGAATTATAATTTTTCAATACTACTTCAAGTACTTCAAAAGCACTTTTAAGCAGAGCAATAACGAAATGTAACGCAGCTTTTATAGACATCTAACTAGGGACACTTCTGATCATAAAGAGAACATTTCACATTACTTCTCTTTCGGCTTCTCCCTTATCAGGGGTCGCCACAGCGAGTCATCCCATTCCACCTCATTCTATCTTGAGTATCTTCTACTCTGACCCCAGCCAACCTCATGTCCTCTCTTACAACATCCATATATCTTCTTCTTGGTCTTCCTCTTGCCCTCTTCCCTGGCAGCTCCATCTCCAACATCCTTCTACCAATATATTCACTATCCCTCCTCTGCACATGTCCAAACCATCTCAGTCTGGCCTCTCTGACTTTGTTGCTAACACAAGT
This sequence comes from Paedocypris micromegethes, assembly GCA_028031935.1. NCBI lineage: Eukaryota > Metazoa > Chordata > Actinopteri > Cypriniformes > Paedocypris > Paedocypris micromegethes. Next base: position 23,104,001 of record CM051497.1, on the reverse strand, counting down.
AACGTGAGCTGTTCCTCTGATGTGCTCGTTCCTTATTCTGTCCAACCTCGTCACTCCCAAGGAGAACCTCAACATCTTCATCTCTGCTGCCTCCATCTCTGCCTCCTGTCTCTTTCTCACTGCCACTGTCTCTAAGCCATAGAGCATAGCTGGTCTCACCACTGTCATGTTGCTGACACTCTTCTGTCACACAACACTCCTGACACTCTCCTCCACCCGCTCCATCCTGCCTGCACTCGCCTCTTGACCTCTTTTCCACACTTCCATACTTAAACTCCTGTACCTTCTTCACCTCCACCCCCTGTAACTTCACTCCTCCACCCTGCCCCCTCTCATTTATACACATGTATTCTGTCTTACTACGACTGACTTTCATGCCTCTTCTTTCCAGAGCAAACCTCCACCTCTCTAGCTCTTCCTCCACCTGCTCTCTACTCTCGCTGCAAATTAAATGTCATCAGCAAACATCATTGTCCAGGGAGATTTCTGTCTGACCTCATCTGTCAACCTGTCCATAAGCATAGCAAACAAAAAGGGACTCAAAGCTGATCCTTGGTGTAGTCCCACCTCCACCCTGAACTCTTCTGTCTGGCCTACAGCACATCTCACCATCGTCCTACTCCTCTCGTACATGTCCTGGACTACTCTGACGTACTTCTCTGCCACTCCCGACAACCTCATACAGTACCACAGCTCCTCCCTCGGCACCCTGTCGTATGCCTTTTCTAAATCCACAAAGACACAATGCAGCTCCTTCTGACCCTCTCTGTACTTTTCCATCAACATTCTCAAAGCAAAAATGGCATCAGTGGTGCTCTTGCGGGGCATAAAACCATACTGCTGCTCACAAATCTCTACCTCCTTCCTAAGCCTGGCTTCCACTACTCTTTCCCACAGCTTCATTGTGTGGCTCATCAGCTTTATTCCCCTGTAGTTGCTGCAGTTCTGCGTATCACCCTTGTTCTTGAAAATCGGCACCAGAATGCTTTTCCTCCACTCCTCAGGCATCTTCTCGCTCTCTAGAATCCTGTTAAACAAACTGGTTAAGAACTCTACAGCTGACTCTCCTAGACACTTCCACACCTCTACAGGCACATCATCAGGACCGACAGCCTTTCCGCTCTTCATCCTCTTCAGAGCCTTCCTCACCTCATCCCTACTAATGTCTGCTATTTCCTGCTTCTCAACATCCACATCCTCCTCCCTCTTTTCCTATCATTTTCCTCATTCATCAGCTCCTCAAAATACTCCTTCCATCTTCTCTGCACACTCTCCTGGGTTGTTAGTACATTTCCATTTCTGTCTTTTATAACTCTTATCTGCTGTACATCCTTCCCATCCCTATCTCTCTGTCTGGCTAGCCTGTACAAGTCCTTCTCTCCTTCCTTTGTGTCTAACCTGTCATACAGCTCATCATATGCTTTCTGTTTGGCCTTTGCCACCTCCCTCTTCACTCTGCGCTGCACTTCCTTGTACTCCTGTCTACTTTCCTCAGTCCTTTCTAGATCCCACTTCTTCTTTGCCAACCTCTTCCTCTGGATGCAGTCCTGTACTTCCTTATTCCACCACCAAGTGTCCTTATCTTCTATCCTCCTACCAGATGAAACACCCAGCACCTTCCTACCTGTTTCCCTGATAACCTCTGCTGTAGTTTCCCAGTCATCAGGCAGCTCTTCCTGATCTCCCAGAGCCTGTCTCAATCTCTGCCTGAACTCCTCGCAAGCTCCTTCATCCTTCAACTTCCACCACTTGGTCTTCTGTTCTGTCTTTCCTCTATTCTTCTTCCTCCTGACCACTAGCGTCATCTTACACACCACCATGCGGTGCTGTCTGGCTACACTCTCTCCTACCACTACTTTGCAGTCACTAACCTCTCTCAAATGGCCTCGTCTACATAGGATGTAGTCCACCTGTGTACTCCTACCTCCACTCTTGTATGTCACTCTGTGTTCCTCTCTTTTCTGGAAGTAAGTGTTGACTACAGCCATTTCCATCCTCTTAGCAAAGTCTACCACCATCTGTCCTTCTAGGTTCCTTTCCTTCACACCAAACCTGCCCATCACATCCTCATCACCTCTGTTCCCCTCACCAACATGACCATTGTCTGCTCCAACAACCAGTCTCTCCCCTCTGGGAATACTCTCTATGACCTCATCAAACTCACTCCAGAATCTCTCCTTCTCTTCTAATTCACAGCCCACTTGTGGAGCATACCCACTGACTACATTCACCATCACCCCTTCAACGTCCAGCTTTAAGCTCATCACCCTGTCTGAGACTCTTTTCACCTCTAGCACATTGCTCCCCAGCTCCTTCTTCAGGATCACTCCTACCCCGTTTCTCTTCCTATCCACACCATGGTAGTACAGTTTGTATCCTCCTCCAATACTACGTGCTTTGCTGCCCTTCCACCTCGTCTCTTGCACACACAGTACATCTACCTTCCTTCCCTCCATCATGTCTGCCAGCTCTTTGCCTTTCCCTGTCATTGTGCCAACGTTAAGAGTCCCTATTCTCAGATCTATGCTCCTGCCCTTCCTCTTCTCTCTCTGTTCACGCACCCTTCTGCCTCCTCTCCTACTTTGACCAACAGTAGCCCAATTTTCACCGGCACCCTGTAAGTCAACAGTACCGGTGGCGGTCGTTGTTAACCGATCCGGTATGAAGTTTCTTTGAACGACTTTTATATAAGAACATTTCACATTAATATAAATATATTTAAATTGTTCATCATAATAAATTGTAAATTCTTTATTACATACAAAAGATGAGCTTTGTTGAGTCAAGTTTTTATTATATTGATTAATATATTAAATTGTGAATTCTTTCTGACTATTTTAACAGAATGACTAAAAGCAGCTGCACAAACATACAATATAAAAAAATTGTAATAATTTAATTAATTATTAACACATCAGTCTAGATGCCAGAGTAGTGTAACCTAAAAAACATGTCAGCATGTACAAAATGTGAACATGGAGTGATGCAAAAGCCGACTCAAGTTTGGTCTAAGCCTTGATAAAATAATTTAATTTGTCAATTCATTAATTACATCATCAGAATTTTGGGACAGTATAGATGGCCGATTTAGGGTCTTGTAGTAGCATTTACTACCACATGGACTATTGATCACACCTAGTTAATGCTAATGTAGACAATACTTTTGCATTATTGAGCACTGCCCACTGCTCCGGGTTTGTGTCTCTACTTCGCTGGATGAGTTGGAACAATCTACCACTCTGATTAATGTGTTGCGTTAAAATATCAAGCCGTGTGTCGAAAACGCGAAGATAGGTTATGTGCAAAAATGCAGTAATTCTTGGACAATTACTATAACCACTGGAGAGTATAAAAATTGACTGATATTATTACACTTGATTTTTGTTGTTAATAATCTGAACACTGTGGACCATGAAACATAGATATAATTCGTCTGAGCAGATAGAATTGAAAAAATGTATGAACATATCTAAAAAATAAATAAACAACGTCGAAATTGCCACTATAATATCCTTTATTTTCAGTTGTATTTCAACAAATAATTATTGAATAGCATCTGAAACACTGTAAAACATGTTATATCACAGTGAAATTTACAAGAAAGAAAACATGAGAGCTGACAAAACATTATAATTATTCCATTGTCTAAAACAAGTCCTGCTTCTAAAATCAACCTGCTTTTTTGTTTTTAATATTCATGGATTCATGTGCTTAATGTTCATAGAAAGTCCGTTGTAAAGCTTCATAATAATAATCCTTCATGTTTCACAAGGCTAAAGTTTGCCATTGGTAAATGCCCCTTCTTGGAACTGAGGTACAAAACTCTTAAAGTAAGATCTGTGAAGAAGAAAAGAAGAGAAAATAAATGAAAAATACAAATCTAAACTTTACCATGTCAAATGTTAAAACCCTGTAAGATAAGATGGGTTAGTTTTACTATCAGGTTCATTGTTAATTACGTATATTGTGGATAAAACTATTAAATACGAAGGCAAACTTTAACTATAAAAAGGTCAAAACATCATTATTTTGGGGAGATTATCAATAAGAAAGTGAGATTTACTTTTTTGGACTTTAAGGTTAGCCGACAACACTGTAACTTGTCTGTTTTTGAAATATGATTGTGATTTGATAATCACACTGTGATTTTGTATTGATATTTTGCTATGATAGCTACCAAATGTACCAGGTGCATTAGTTGAGCTGAGCTCCTATTATCTCTTAATATCTATCTAATAGTAGATAGTTGAGCATATATAATAATTAGACTTATTAAAAGATATTCCAGAAAAGCATGATAGTTCTCATAAATCATCCATGTGTATATATTTGATGTTATATCACATACTGCAAAAATGAGGCTAAATTTCTCTGCCAATGCTTACCTTGAAAATTCCAATATATTGTTAACATTCATTTCAATTACTAGCAAAACTGTGTTCTTTTATTCAAACAATAAAACAGTGCACTGTCAGACATCCTGCTGCTTTTGTCACATGTAGCACATGCACATCAAATAATGAATAAAATCCAACATGTCTACTTTTAAAAGCAATATTCATTTCATTTTTATGCACCACTTACAAATGTAAGAAGAAGTACAGATCCTTCAGTCCACGCTCATTAGCTCTAATGTAATTTGGCTTCATGTCATGACAAATAGGGTCATGAATATTCATGATCATTCACGCCTCTGTGCATACAGCCATTCAGTTGAATGAATTTTAACATTAAACACTATATATAATTATTAAACTGTGACTTTTAATTCACAAATAAACACACTAAACATCTAAATTTCTCAAAATGTGTGCTATGAATGTATTTATGGAATTTACTTTGGTGGCATCTACACAACTTCTCTTTCAGCTTTACCCATCAGGGATACCACAGCGAATCATTTTCCACCTAATTCTACCCTGATCATCTTCCATTCTGACCCCAGCCAACCTCCTCTGTTAGCACTTCCATATATCTCCATCTTGGTTGTCCTCTTGCCCTCTTTTCTGGCAGCTCCATCTCTTTCTACCAATATATTCACTATCCCTCCTCTGCTCATGTACAAACCATCCCAGTCTGACTCTGACGTGGTTGCTAAAGCAGGTAACGTCAGGGATGCAAGACAGACGTCTGAGGGTGCTCAGATGTTCCTCATTCTGTCCAACTTCCAAAAAAGAACCACAACACCATCTCTGCTGCCTCTTGTTTCTTTCTCAAAGCAGAGCTGGTCTCTTACCTAACACTGTCTTTTACCCATTTCCTTAGAGTCTTCCTGACACTTTCCTCCATCCTTCCATCCCACTCCAACTGTCGCAATATCATCTACAAACATCATTGTCCAAGGAGATTTCTGTCTGAGCTCATCAGTAAACCTTTTTATCTGGTTTCTCCATCCCACCAATCTGTCTATCCCACCAAGCTGGTCCTTGGTGTAGTCCCACCATCTTGAATGTCTCTGTCTGACCTACAGCACATCTTGCCACAGTCATACTCCTCTCGTATACTCCTACTTTGACGTACATTTCTGCCACTCCCGACAACCTCATACAGTACCACAGCTCCTCCTTTTGTAATCCTGCCATGCTTCCATGTTCAAGTGTTTTGTAGTCTTGTTTGTTTTTGAATTTAAGTCATCATCTAGTTCCAGTCATGGCTATGTTCCCGTTATTTCTGTTCAGGTTTCAGTTTAATTATTCAATGCTTTCCCATTACAGCAGACTCTGGTTTTTCTGCTTTGCTGAAAATGGTGTCCGGAATCTCACACTACAAGACATATGCCTCTCACAAGTGGAGACACAGATCAGGTGTTCCGTTTTATCGCCAAATTCCACTTCGGTTCTCCCCCATCTCACAAAATTCCTTTCCGGTCCACACCCTGCCAACTTCCGTTTCTGTTGTGGATACCAGGGCTCGATTGGCATGTTCTCCACCAGGGAGACTGGATATTCCCACCCGCTATATGGAACATCTGTGCTCTACTGGGGCCCTTGAACAGGACTCCTCTTGGCCCTGTGGACTCTGCAGCATCCCCACCAACTATCACACCACCTAGCACACCTCTCTACGTTCCAGCCAAGAATATAGTCAAGCTCCATGGTCCTGTTGGCTTCACCTAGGTCCCTCAATTCACGGACACCACATCAGGTATTAGCATCTGCTTCGCCTCTGGCTTCTGTCTCTCATAATCGTTCCTGTCTGCACCTCTGTCTTCCCCATCCTCCCAATTCCCTTCGGGTCGAGGAGTTTAAAAAGCATAGTTCTTGTACAGGCTGAAAGCAGTTGTTGGACCTAATTGGATTTTTCTATTTGGTACATGCAATATCAGCTCTCAGAAATGGCGACGAGAGAATTCTCTCTACTACACAAAGCTTTGTTTATGCCCAAACAGTTCCGTGGAAACAAGCAACACATCCAGGGTTTTCTGTATACGTGTTCGGCAGGGCACCCAAATGCCTCCCACTGCCTTTTCGATCCTTTGACACACCAGAGCAATACAATCACCAATCAGTTTAATGAAAAGCCAAAAATAGGTCTTCCATGTCCTTAACGGACAACGGTTCCAGGCAGCCCAAGCGCATCCAGCAGTGTGAGTGATATGATTAGCTTTAACGTCTTCATTATATGTGTACATACACTGGCTATCAATAAGAAATCTGAATTGTACTTAGTTTATTGAGTTGAGTACTTGTTGATTGATCCTTTCTGTTACTACTTATCTAGTGCCAAACGCATTATTTGTGGGATAAATGGACTACACAGTGTCCATTTTTCTCACACGTTACTCAGGAGACTGTTCCCAAACCATCATCACAAAGACTCTGCCATGTTAGAACACCAGTGGCACCAGTGAGTCGGGTTCTCCATGGGTTTATTTCCCTCCAACTCCCCAGTGTTTTTTTCCTAGCCATTGTTGCTTATGTTGGTTGCTCACTAGTCATAGTCATAATACCAATGAACAATGGACATAATTGCAACAATCTTCCTTCTATTTCAAAGCTTGTGACTTGGAAAAGCATTTTATAATTAAACTGAACTTTATCTATTGATTTTACCAATTAGTCTAATCCTGAATCCTACAAAAACCCTTTTTAATGTTATGTTTATTGTAATTTCTGTAACAAACAATAACTTACAGACAACCAACCCTTCACAAAAACCCTTTAAACTAGAAAAAAAGAAACTATTGTATAAAAATTTTGAGAATTTCATCATTTTTGAGCATTTCGAAATTTTGAGAATTTCAGGTGAAGTCTAGGGGTTCATTCCACAGAAAGGTGAATCTCGCAGATAGGCACCTACCTTGCCCGTTTAGCCATCTCATTACCATCCCAGCGGGGACTGTACGGGTAAGACTTCTGCACCTGAGAGTACAGCTGCCCACTGCTAGTGAAGTGATAGATGGACTGAAACGTCAGGGTGGGCTGATCTCGAGGAAAGTACAAGGGCAGATCCACTAGACGGGAGCAAATTGAAATTCACACATGGTAAAAAAAAAATGTTCTTAAAATTTTCACTTTTTGGAAATATATAACCGATTGTTTGTAAATTTCTTCTCACCATGAACAAGAAAGCAGAAGTCTTTCCACATGAGCAGGAGAGTGAGCTTTGTAAAGCCAACAGCATCATACTCCACCACTCCCCTGGGGAAAATGTTATAATGCATATGGTCTTACATGCTACATTAAATGCAATTTTTCAAATATGTATTTAAAACGTGGGGAGAGTGGGCAGGTGTGGTCAAAACAATACTAGGAATTAGTGCTCTTTTAACCAATCTAGGGAAGTGCATGTACAAACAGTGGGTGTGGCACCCAGAGAGCTTATGGCTGTCCATGTTACTCAAGGTTGTGGAACCTACTGGACTGGGATTCAAACCTGCAACCCCTGGCGAGCAGCTCCAATTCCCCAACTCTTGACCACAACAGTCAAGACAATTTAAAGTGTTCCAATATAATAGAGTATTACACCTGCTTCTAAGCAAATAGTTTTTTATTTTTACACTATCAAACTATACTCTACAAAAATGTACACTAATCTTATTTTAGTTTCTATCCAAATTGTTGTAGTGCAACTAATACAGTGGTACCCCGACGAAATTAGAGTCGATTCGTAATCCATCTAATCCGTGCCATGACTTCATTAATTCAGACAATTTTTTTTATAAATGATAAAATATTAGTAATAAATCTAATAAAAACATGTTACATGTTCATGCATGCTAGCAGTAAGAAAAAGACACCTTTCATAAAGCGAAAATATTTCGGAACTCGGGACGACAATTTCGCTGCGATGCATTTCGTTACTTGGGATTTTCGTTATCTAGGACAATTGTAAGTTGGGGTACATTTATACTGTATATAAAATCCTAAAAATTAAATCAGAGTGAATAACCCTTGAAGTACATTGTCTATACGGAATAAGTGAATGACATAGGTGAATGGTTTTCAAACTTTCAAACAAAAAGTCATTCTTAATGTTTGTAAGATGTGGCTCTCAACAGGGCCTTGTCTGTTTCAGTAGGGTGTGGTAATAAACTACAGACATTTTGGTGCCTATTGTAATACTGATTATTAAATCTAATGCCTGTACTTGTCTGTAAGATTAAAATTTAAATGATCTGGGTTATTAAAAAGAAAAAGGAATTAGTGCAGATCATATTTTATGATTGCCAGGCGTGTTTGGGATCTTTGCCTCACAACGTGTAAATAATTGCGTTTTTAAAAAGGTCACTACTATGAAGTCAAAATGTTAAACAATTTGTTACATGCCCACTTTTAAATTATTTCATTTGAATGTTATTTCTACTTTACAGTGAAGCTCTGACGTTTCTAGAAATCCTCTAATGTATTATTTAAATGCGGTTCATTGCACAGCAAAATCCCTCGCGGTTGTGCACAATAAACAGTTAATTGTTATTAGATTGTTATTAAAAAGAAGCACACTTACATTCCAAAGTGACTAAGAAATGCAGCAATGTATTCTCTTCGTTTGTGATATCCTTGAATCACGTACTGAACCTATAAATAAAATAAAAATCATGATTATACACAAATAAAAACACACAACTATGTAGAATACTGTTGTGTCGTAGAATAGTATTGTGTTTAGAAATCCTCACTTTATTGAAACCACAAAAAAAGGTAAAATTTGAACAGAGCCGTCTTATAGATATTTCTGTTTAGATAAATCATGACACAATTTACGGATCTATGAACATGTGGGCGAGGTTGACGCAGTGTGGGAAATGCTGACAGACTAAACCTGTTGATAGATGAACATGCTCTTTAGAACAACAGAATTGAGCTCCGTTTAAACATGATTAAGTGTGTGTACTTTAAATGCCTATTTCCATCCATTATCTACCGCTTCATGTCTGGGTCACGGGGAACAGGGATTAGTGTCCAACCATTCGCAAAACAGGACACACACATTCACACTCTCATTCACAACTACAGTCAATTTTCCTATGCTATTTCACCTGAAACGTGTTTCTGGACTGTAGGAAGAAACCGGAGTGCTCGTAGGATTTGTCCTTATGGTTTCTATTTCTGACGTGTTTTGGCAGTGAGCTCAATTTTTCTTATTTAAGCACTGACAGCTCAATTCACCATTCATATTCATATTTTAAGCTCTGAAAAATATGGAGTCACCACTTGTTTTGACACCCCTTCTCTTCCCCACCGTAACAAATATCTTCAATTGGTTATCACCTGCTACATCCCCATGTGTGATGAATAAACTCTATCCATCAATATCAATGACAAAGTAATCTGATATGATTTCTTACCCTATGATGTAAGAAAAATTCAATAAACATTAATTGTCCATAAAAATGAAGTACCATATTTATGTGAATATAAACACCCGCTTATACGATAAAAAAATGTAAAATGATGCAATTTTTTTTCTGAATTTGACACTCAAAAACTCGGGGGGTGCTTATAATCGCAGATTCCAAATATGCGCATAAATACTGTATAAGCACTCATTTTTCCATATTTCAAGTCAGGTGCAATTAAAAATAAACAGAAACACGTCACACTGCAACGCTTAAGAGGGACTTGAAGAAGTGAGATTAAACTAAATACAATTATTTATATTACAACAAACAGAAACTACAAATCATGACAGAGTGTATCCTCATACTCTATATTTATTGTATGTTTTTTTTTTTTAAACTCGACTAGCGCACGACTCACATCCAACGTTCGAGTGAAGGTAACAAGCGCACATGACCACTGCTGCCACACGGTGACGGAGCTCCGCCTTGATGCGCGCACACACACAGCTGACAGAGAGACGCTCGTTGGAAATTAAATTTTGGCAGAATCGTGTAAATGCTGGATTAAGAATCGCTTTTTACATGTTCCGTCCTTTCAACTCTTTTTTTAGCCCCTCTCTTGCAAGCATGCTAGAGGTTTTTTTTTTGGCATTTTTTGCGATGTCATGCGATCTATCATTTTTTCCACACTACTGAGCACAACATAAGTCACGCCCACAAATGTATTATTTTTCTAACAAATACCCTTGTTGACAGTTGTCTTCAATACAACCAGCTAAGATAATACAGTATATATTTTGACAAAGTAGAGATACTTTGATAAGAAATCATCTCAGAGTTCATCCCAGTGGGAAATAAAGCATAAAAATTATTTTCTGCAGAAAGACTACAGAGTAATTTTCTGAATTGCCTACAGGTATAATCAAGCTAATATCACACAAAAATATGTGTAAGGAACATACTGTAATTATGCACTATTAGTAATAGCAATAAAAGTCTCTTTACCTTATTTGTTAGTAGTTGACACACTTGAGGAACATAATCAATGAGGCATCCTCCACTAGGGAATGGTGGGATATGCAAAGCCATAGGTCCTCCAAGTGCACTAAAGAAAAATAAATATAGATGTGTTAACAATAGTTGTTTGAAACATCAATGAATATGTACTCAGATGAAACTAAAGTGTCTTAGAAAGAAAGATCCAATTTTTTGTCATGTGTAGCGACAATGCCACTCTTATGTACGTACATGCTTGCAACATCCCAAGTACACATTAGACAGTGAACGCAGTAAACACATTAAAAATAAAACAAATTGAAAATGAAACCCAAATAATGATTTGAAGACATGAGCATTGTGCAAAATCGCGGGCAAAGCTGCATCAAAAGAGCAAATAGATGACATGACAATAATGTACAAAACGACACGGTAGTAAATACACTGTGGTTAGGGATAAAGACCAGTCAAGTGTCTATGGTGGTGAGTAAATCTATAACCAGATTGCTTAGAAGGCTAATTGTTTGAGGGAAGATACCAGAAGCTATGGGACCGTTTTCATTTTCAGGTTGTCCAGGAAATCCAAAAAATAAAAATTTGTAACTGACTATTATTTTAGAAGTGGTCAGCAAAGGAGTTGATGTCTTGTCTGCATCTGGAACATGAAATCAAATTTCAAAATTCAAATTCTATTTGTCACATACATATTATATGGTACAACATGTAGTGAAATGTGTTTTTGATCGTTCCAGCATTTAAACATAGGGATGGGGAGACAAAATATATGGATATTCAATATCTTGGACCTCCAAAAATAGTCTAATCTCAGATTTTGACACTATAATTTGAAGACTTTTAAATAATGATCTTGAACCTGGAAAAGTATTAAGTTATAAAAGATGCGTGGATTAAATGTCCATTAACAAGACTTTAGCTATGTTGCATTTAGCTATGCAATGATAAAATATGTAAATTATGTCAACTAATAATCAATAATTACACAAACATGAAAAGGCAATTGTTTTTGCAATTCAATTGTCAATTTCAAGCCTCCTGATACTATTTTTTCCTTTTTATTGGTTCTTTATTGGGTTCATTGATCTTATCAGATTATGTGGTTGTTCCATTAGTAATGTATTTTTAATTATAATTTTCAAACCTAATAATGATAAAAACAAATGTTTTTTAGTCATTAGCTTCCTTGTATGTCATTGTCAAAAACTTTAAAATGTCAAAAGTAGGAAAAAAAAATATACATTTTAAAGCGAGTTGACATTACTAAAGTAAGTAATTGCAAAAAAAAAAAAAAAAAGAAAAACTTTGCAATACAAGATGGATGTTGGGTTATGTGATACAAGAGCAAAACTGTAAAACTAAAATACAGACAACATTTCAGACATTCTGCAAGCCGTATTTGAATGTTTGGGTAAATATCAGAGAGGCTTTTGATTGACATAAAAATTACTTTGTGTCATCACCAATATTCAAGCACGGAAATGTCATTTACTTCCATCAAACTTCTAAGTACATTCAACAACAGTTTAAAAATTATAATGCACCAACATGTTATTTCATAAAAATGGGAAAAAGAAAATGAGGATGAATGCCACTCAAACACTTTTCAACTGTCAATTCTCCACCGCGCTCAGTCATAACACAATATTGTTGCAGTGCTGAAGAGATTACAGAAAAAAAACATCCATAAAAACGTAGATTCGTTTTAGCAGCGGTTGTGCACAATTTCATGATATAATACAAGTGTTTTTGTGGGGAAAAAATGTGAAACTATTGGGAAAAAGAAATGTCCTTTTCCATGAGGACGCTTGATTTATCAAATGTTTTAAATCACAACATTGGTCCCAAATTATTTAACATTAGAGTTTCTCTAAGAATATGTTCTAGTTTTGCTATTGTTTTGTGGCAGTAATCGAGAAATTTGCTGAGATTTTGCCAGCTTTTTTAAGTTGGATATCACATAAATCAAAGTATCTGCACAATAGATGACATTTTCTTTAAATTTAAATGAATTTTTTCAACATCCTACCTCACATAAAAAGTCATACATAGTTTTTCAGTTTATGATCCTTGTTAGCAGTAGAAATTATTACAAGATTGCTTTTTATTAAATGCAAAAATGTTTCCTTCCATCCCTAAATGTTGTTCAATCTGGTTTTCTTTTATTCTATAAGAATTTTGTGTATGTGTGTATACATAAAAATATAAGGGGGTCTAAATACTTTCCGTACACACAGTCCTTGAGGAACATATGTTCTTAATGCAAGTTAGAAACATGATTTTCAAAGAGTAATGTCATTTATTTTGATCAAAAATACTATTTTCAACAATTGTGAATGTTTAAATGGGTTTTTAACCCTATAAATTAATACACTGTGTGGGAGTCAATACCACACCATTGTGTGTTCAAGGAGATAGGATAACACAAAAACAGGCCACTGTGTGGGTGGAAAGATATTCCACTTTTCTGAGACCAATAAAATGAGCAAACCTGGTTGCCTGGATGACTATAGTGAGTGAGTGAGTGAGTGAGAGTGAGAGAGAGTGAGATGGATGGAGAGAGATAAATTGAGTGGGAGTGAAAGAATGGAAGAAATAGAGATGAAGTTGGAGAGAGAGAGAGAGAGAGAGAGAGAGAGAGGAGAGAGAAATTGAGATGAGAGGGAGGGGGGCAGAGAAAGAGAGAGCTTGAGGGGGATGAGAGAAGGAGAGGAGAGATGGAGAGGGAGATATAGAGAGATGGAGAGGGAGAGACAGATAGAGAGAGATAGAGAAGAGAGAGAGAGAGAGAGAGAGAGAGAGATTGAGGGGGAGAAATTGAGAGGGAGAGAGAAAAGATGAGAGAGAGAAAGAGAGAGAGAAATAGATGGAGGGGGGGGGGGGCGTTACTCATGGTTAACTGAAAACAAACACAGACCCAAGTGATGCCATTTTTACAGACGTGAACACGATAGGTATGTAAAATATTAAAATTTGTTTATGAAAAGAAAAAACATTCTAAAAAAAATGTAATGCGGTAAAGTCTCTTTCATCTAAATGATCCTGATATTGATAAAGAGACTCTATTGTGTCAAATAACACTATTGTTGAGTTAATGACAACGGCGAATTAAGTTTTGTTTGTCTTGAACCTACAAATGCAATAATACAATTTTTTTTAAATAAATTAAAAATAAAGCAAACCCCAGAGGGTATGTGCAACAGATTGTGTGTGTTGTGGGTCAGTATCAAGGAGATAAGATGTGCAAGAGGTGCAGACAGAAACTCAAGGAGATAAACAGCTTCTGGTACCAGAGAGGATGTGGAAGGGAGCTCTGAATTTATCGGTCAATCAACGTTCCAACTCTCACCGATGGTCGTGCTGAAACATGCTGAGCTTTGGGTCATGAAGGACAAGGTCTCGGAAACAAGCAGCTGAAATGAGGTGAGAAGCTCTGGCACCCATAAGGAACTCGGAGTAGAGCTGCTTCTCTTTCACAATGAGAGGAGTCAGGAGAGGTGACTTGGGAATCTTTTCGTTCTCCTTCACAATGAGAGGAGTCAGGAGAGGTGACTTGGGAATCTTTTCGTTCTCCTTCACAATGAGAGGAGTCAGGAGAGGTAACTTGAGGTCTAGATGAAGACCAAGGACATGCTGGAGATCATGTGAGCTACAGAAGAGGGTAGTCTGGGCACCTCTGCTAAGGCTGCTGCCCAAGACCCGGTCCCGGATAAGTGGAAAGGTTAGGTTTAGGGTTAGGATTGCATGCAAATGGATGCATGGATTAATTTCCGGAAGCATTTGTAATGATCCTAGGACGTTTGGACCTCAAGCGGTCTGGTGTTGTCCACTGTCACTTCAGTCTTTTCTCGTGGTGGGCAGAAATGGCCACTCAAGTCGAGCCATCGTCTGAAGTAATTCTGACATCCGTGTACTGAGTGCCCCCCGGATTTGTTTTCTTCTTCCATGGTCAGCGGGAAAAAGAGTCCAATACATTAATAGGTCACTCTGCATCTTGGACAAACAGCCACTCCAGACAGACCAAATGCCAGATGTTTGAGGTGTTTTACTTCTATCCAAAAAGAGTCCCACAGAGTGCCACAATCAAGGAGCTCAGAAAAACACGCATACGTTCAAAAAGCACTATTTGTTCTAAAATGTTCTGTAGTAATGTGTTCTTGTTTTAGTCATAAACGACTCAAAGACAAAAAATGACAACATTTCTCAAAATGTATAAATGACAAAAAATGACTAACTTACTTTTATTAAAAATGACCAGATCTTTACCCAAAATATTGTTTGTTTGTTTATTTATTATTATATCAGTTATTATTGTTATGATTATGATGACCATTATTATTATTTATCACTATTGTTGTTGTTATTACTATCATTATTGTTATATATTATGCATACATGTTTTTGCATTTTATTATGTTATATATTGTTATGTTTATAGCCAGATTCCTAACCAAGCTAGAAGAACCAAAATAACAACAACAACAACAATAATAATAACAATAAAAATACGGAGGAAAAAAACAAGATGAAAAAAGAGATTTCTTATTTTTGGAATATTTTATATAACCACACGTCACATTATTGTGCTGCAAAAATAATCTGAAATAAACCATTACACACATGTACGAACAGAAGGCAAGACGATGCTTATCTGAAGAGTAGCTGCTTTTGTTCTCTGCATAGTTATCACCGTAGCTCAATTCACAGAATAAAAAGTGGGAATCAAAAACAATGATGCATTATCTTCAGGTACCGTGTTGGCTTTAAAACATCTCTGGAACTCCTACAGTGCATCTTTACCTTTAAAAACACCTCCAGCCACACATACCCATCTGTCCCTTCTCCTTTGTCATCCCAGTATAAACTGCTAGCATGCATGCATGGAGGCAAGGTCAATCCTGTGTGGTCCCATTATTATTCACATCCCCCCTTAATGTGATGGGGTAGAGAGTGTGGCTATGACGGATGCAAGCTGACATGGCTGAAACGCAAACAAGAAGCTTGTCCCCCTCCCCTTACAATCTTTCCTGGTTTGAAAGGCTACAAAAACGGCAGACCAAAGCACTAAAATGTATTTGGCAACTAAAATTACAAATTCCAAAATTCCAAATTATTATTTGGAAGAAATTACACTGGAAGACTTTTTTTGCTTGTGAAAAGTCACACTGACAACACAAGTCAAATCAAACAATCTTACTAACGGTTTTTGGTTCAGATTAGAAAATTGGTACGAACTGGTCGGAAATCCATTTATACTGCATTGTTATCTTTCAAGAAAAAAAAAAAGAACCCAGTATGAGTTTGTAATAATAAATCCCTAAATAAGGGTTGCATAAGGGTGATACATATTTTATTTTTAATTATAATATATATTTTTTTCCCATTTAAATATTGTTCAATTGTACTCAAATTTTTGCAATGATCATATGAAACAAGAATTTCCACAAGGGGATAAATTAAGAATTATTTTAGCAAATGTTTTTGTTGTGCAGTGTTATTTATGGTTATGTTTTTTATTTATTTATTTATTTATTTATGTTCGTTTTTTTTTATATAGATGTGTGTTTAAATAGATGTTCTCTATTCTTCTACATATTCTTTCTGCTGTTGTAAAATGCAATTTCCCTGCTGTCGGACAAAAAAGTATATTTTCAAACCCAGTTTTTCCCAAAAACTTCAAAACAAGAGCTGTAGGAAAACGTCTGAATGTAATAAATACAGGAACATATGTGATTTACCCATTGTATATTTGAAATGGTATAGAATTGTGCTCAATATTAAATAACTCGGGTCAGTTGCAGTGAGTCAAAAATTGGAACATCCCAACTGATAACATAAAATAATGGAATAAATAATGGAATTGTTTCCTCCTAATCAACACAAACGTACATATAATACTCACTGCTCAATGCTGGGAGACAGGTAGAGTTTTGGAAAGACCTGTGTGGCTTCAGCATCTTCAAAGCTGACAGAAAGAAGTGCCACATCTTCTCCTGGATCCAGTGCCGTGTTCTAGAAAAATGACACACGTGCGTAATAAGCACAATTTTATTTGTGGTTTTTTTTATTTGCCCGTTGTATATTGAAGATATGTTTACTGATAATGTTTCAGTCACTAAACAAAACATTTTTTGTTTTCGCTTATTTTCTAAGAAAATATTTTTTTTAAGAAAAAAAAAAACATACCGCACATCATTAAAACATGTTTTTAGCAGCGGACTAATAAAAACAAAAGCAGTGACTAATAACAGCTTGACTGACCGTTGCCTAAGGTCACTAAAGGAGAAAGTAAGGCATGCTACATGCAAATTCTTTAAATGAGTAAGTCAGCTTGGATGCGTTTGGGGCAGAGCACAGGACATCAGGTCGCCCGGGGCAAGATCCTTACATGACCACTCTATTCTTCTTTCATGACCTACCCTTAGGTGTGTTTTACTGCGTGCAATGTGACATACGAAAGAAATGACAGCTGTATCTCCAAGCTAAGAACTGCTTTCAAATAAGAACTTTAGAATACACCATTGTTTCTTATGTCGTGTGAATAGATTCAAAACATTTAGAGCAGGTTAGATAGAATTAAACATTTATTTCTCTTCCTTCCTTAATTCCTTCCTTCCTTCTATCCATCCATCGAACCATCCATGTTTGTCTGTCTGTCTATGTGTCTGTCTGTCTATCCATCTGTCCGTCCGTCCATCCATCCATCCATCCATCCATGTCTGTCTGTCTGTCTATCGATTTATCTATGTCTATCTGTCGGTCTATCTATGTTAATCTATGTCTGTCTGTTTGTTTATGTGTATGTCTGTCCATCCATCCATCCATCCACGTGTGTCAGTCTATGTATGTCTATCTGTCTGTTTATGTGTCTGTACATCCATCTGTCCATTCATCCATCCATCCACGTGTGTCTGTCTGTCTATGGTAATCTATGTCTGTCTGTCTATCGATCTGTCCATCCATCTATCCATGTTCAAGGCAAGAAACTTTTGTCATAGTTTCTAGTCATTTAGCACTACATTATCCACAATTACGAGATAAATAATGTGAGCTACACATTACTATCTTCAAATTCACTTTATAAACAACTTGTACTTAATATTTTAAGCGCACTCCAAGTGTATATAATAATAATATTCCCTTACGTAAGAGTCCCTTAATTCCAGTGTTCCCGACCGGTTTTTAGTCTCAATTACAGGAACTGAAACCGCACTCAAAGCACAAAAAAGCAAGATTTACGAATTAGGATGCAAAATATGGAGCAATCGCACTCATATGGAAAATATGGAGCAATCGCACTCATATGGAAAATATGGAGCAATGTTAGTTCTCTGTTCACTCTGACTATGAACAGAGCGTTCTAATTCATTAATGAAAGCAATTAAAAATGAATTTGATATGAACAAACTACTGTATGTACTGTACTACTGTACCTGCATTTCTTCTTTAAGGCTTCTAGTTTTATTGACTAGATTTTTCCAATAATACATTATGCCAGACATACAGACCGGGAGAAGTCAGCGGAGGCTTACAAATGCCACAAAAGCTTACAAATTCAAATGCCACAAAAATTGAATACAAAATATAATTGGGATTTCATATTGTACAAATTTACAAAACCGCGCCTGTTTTTTCAGACTTAACAAATGCCCAGAAACAAATCACAAGTTCTAACAAGCCATCAATAGGAAATACATACGGTTGAGGACAAAATTATTAGCCCCCCTAAATAATAATCATTGTTTTAAAAGTATTTCAAAAGAGCATTTTAACAGAGCAACAGTATTTTTTGTTGTTGCTCTGTTTAAAAGCTCTTAGAACAAGTTTTAAAACAATAACTCTTTTGTAAGGTTTTTGTATAATATTGTATTCAGTTGACTATACCACAACTGAAAGTCAACTGCAAGAGAAAAGTATGTGGAAGCTTGCAAAACATGGTGTGCAGTGCAATATAAGAGAGTGATGCTGATAATTGCTGCTGTTTTCCATATGTTTACCATCATTTCACTTCTCTACGGGAAGACAAAGTTGACAGAAAAAGGCCATAGAGCAAGGGTCTCCCGAGGCAGCGCATGCCCTCTCACTTCGACACGGGCACAAATATACATAAACAAGCAGAGAACGCACTCGTTTCAGGAAACAAAAAAAGAAAAATAGCAGGACCACTAGAAAAACAGGCGAGAGGTAGAGACCCTACAGACACAACACACCGCCGAGATGATAGGAAGTGACAGGCTACTGATTAGTCATCTCACAGTCCAGACACACTTGCACACACAAAAGTGAAACAAGCCTCGCACAAGAGCAACTAGGAATTGAAGTCCTTTAAACGCAAAAATTATTGAAATCATAGATAAAACTGGATTAATTAAAATTTTCGAGTGATGCATACTAGCAAAATACTGTTCACCGTGTTTATGGATGACTTACCTTGAGAAGATAGATGGGAATGTTACTGAAGTCCACAGGTAGTTTAAGAAGAAATCGAGCAGAGAATTCTCCCGTCTAGGGCATAAAGGACATGCCAAAGAAAGTAAAATGCACATTATTGAAATGCCAATTATTAAACGTCGAATTATGCCCAGTTTAATTCGTTCTTTTGTTTTGATTGCTGTCTCTGCAGAAACCTCACAGATTATCACACAGACACCTTTCTAGCTCGTTTTTGCTAATTGGCTATAGAGTCTGATTAGGGCCAAAAATAAAGTGTGATTTATAACAGATAATATTACAAAACAATGTAAACAGTGTAAGCTCGCAAATATCGTCCCCCACTTACTTTAGTTTAGTACAAATAAATAAATAAATAATTTCTAGTATTCAAGTCCACCAGAACTATTATTGCTACTAATAAAATATTTATATATTGCTCGGATTAAAGAATCGTGATCAATGAAAAGAACAACTACTTCGAAATGAAGCAATCTAAGAAATATTGTAGTGCACATAGTATATGTACCCAGCTGTTCTTGTGGCCAGAAAATATCTCCATGCTGTGTCCATAGTCTGGGTCGTCCAGCAAGCTGTCGTATTCAAAGAGTAGGCGTGAGCTGTCGCGCAGCCGCTGGTACTGGTACAAATGGTACTGCTGCAGCAGCTCTTTGACCACCAGCAGGAAGCTTTCTGGTTTACCAGAGTCCCATGAAGCCAAGTGCTGGAAGAAAAACAGTAAGCGTTTCATTGAATACAGTAGTGAACAATGGTGCCTGCATTCCACAGTACATTTCATAGAAAGATATAGAAAAGTTGCCTGGAAAAGATATTAACCTTATATAAAATTGCAATCCTATTATAAATCTTCATCTTGCTTTTTTTTTTTCTAAAAGGTGATTATATTTGATATAGAATATTGTCAGCTTTGTCAGTTGGTGTAATATTCAACTGAACTCTTTGGCCTCATTGATTACTGCCACAATGAAGGGGCAGCTATTATTACATTAATAATATAGCCAGTTACAGCTAAATGAATATTAATTATAGACAGTTACAGAAGCATGGCTTGGGTTTTTGCAAGGATCTAGAACCACTGGCTGCATATAGAATCATATTAGTGCCAAAAATATCAAACATGCATTTCTTCCAGGTTACCAGCTGTCAATCACATTCTCACCAGCCAATCAGCGTAAGTGCCGCATCCACATAAAACTAGTGCCAAAAGTCGAAAAGCAAAAATCTGAAATACACAAAGAAAAAGTGGGATGGAAAAAAAAGAGTTTCAAACAAAAAAATGTAAAGCATTTTTGTTTGTTTCTGAGAAATGTCTAGCGGAAATTTCTGGCACTAATCTATTATAATTTTTGGCATCTAACTACGTAACTGCTTTTCGTCTGGAAAACACACAAATCAGTCTTAAATGGTTAAATGCACTTTTTTGTTATTGCTCTTGTAGACAACTAGATATAGTGCAACAATGACTTCATTTCATACAGCTGCTTTGGGAGAAAATTTTTCTTGTTTAGCTTGAATATCACATCACTTCATCAGCTTCGTTATTTTAATTTGCAACATATTTACAGTGGGTACGAAAAGTATTCAGACCACCATACATTTTTCACTCTGTTATTTTGCAGATATTTGTTATATTGCAGACAAAAATCTCAACATAGATGACATTATCAATATTCTGGTAAAAACACACAATGGTGTTTCAATCCACTACAGTATTTGAACAAGTGTCTGTGCTCTGAGCGTGAATAGCAAGTCAACAGAGACTACATGT
Organism: Paedocypris micromegethes; assembly: GCA_028031935.1. Classification (NCBI taxonomy): domain Eukaryota; kingdom Metazoa; phylum Chordata; class Actinopteri; order Cypriniformes; genus Paedocypris; species Paedocypris micromegethes. Next base: position 23,082,990 of record CM051497.1, on the reverse strand, counting down.
CTTTTCTCATCTTCTGTAAACTGACCTCATTTGCAGAAGTGAGCGTAGTTTGCATGAGGCTCTCTGCCTGGAGTAGTGGATAGGAATGCAAATTTAGAATAAGGCAAATCCCACTGCCTACTTTTCATAAAATGTTCTGACATTGTTAGAATGTAGTTACATGGAATTTGTGCACACATCTAAATGATATTCTAAATATATTCAGATTATTTATCCCATTATAGCTTTCTTAGTCATACTTGGATCATACCTGTTCAAAGCATTTGCTCTAAACAGTGACCATACTTGTTTAATCATTTCTTTTTTCAAACATATCAATTCACTTGCAGTGAAGAATAAACTATTAAAGTGTAATTGTATTAAAAAATAAAACGAACAAAAACTGCTTCCCACTGCCTTTTTGCGTTTCAATGTTTGCCACTAGTGTCACATGGGGGAATCATGTGTACTACTTTGTCTTTTCGGCACTTTCTCTGATTGGCTGGTGATAATGTGATTGGCAGCTCCTTGACCAGGAAGTGGTTGATAAGTTCTGCGATAAATTACTACCAATATAAAGGCTTTTTCAATTCAATTCAATTCAATTCAATATTATTCCATTCTCGATCACATTTTTGCATGAACTGGGTATATGACAAACAATAAATTCAAAAAGCAATTAATTCAATTTAGTTTTAAAGCAAAGATATACAAAAATGTTCATTATTAATTCCCAGTAGTGGAAATGAAGTTTAAATAAACTCAAAATTTTTACATTTTTATATTTGAATAATGTCATGTTCTACACGCTTGTAGATTAATGTTTTTAGGCATTGTACGTTCACTGTGATAGGCTATAATGCTCTGATTTAACCCATTCAGTGAAGTGTACACACAGTGAAGACACACAAACCCGGAGCAGTGGGCAGCCTTAAGCCAGGTAAAACAAACAATCAAGTGTCTACGTTGAAGAGCTAACTTGGGTAAGGTCAAATGTGTCTCCTTTAAACGTATTCTGAACAAGGACAAAGACACCCTTATTGCGAGAGGAACTTTTACCAGACAAGGAAACAGACAGACGTGACTCATGAACTCGAGCTTTACCTTATTGTCCATTCCCAACTTAAATGAAAAAAACAATAAGATTCCAAAATGGCTGGGTAAACGAATACAAGAATGGTATTGTATAAACATGTCTACCAACAGCCTGAGAATGTGTGCACAAATTTAAAAAAAGGAAATGAGTGCACAAGAAATGTGTTGTGTCAGATTAAGTGTGTCTGGACCCATCTTGGACTGTTGAGCAAATCTCAGTCAAGACGTGACTGAAAAAAGCAAGTGATTGAGAAATGGAAGGTAAAGATTATGCACATAAACATCTTCACAGAAAGAGTGACGTCTTTATGTGTTAATAAAAGTCTAAAAACCACTTCCAAAACCCGAAAAAATTATGTATTACATATATACAGTTCCGGTGCTTACAAATGTGTGTTTTAGCCGTGATAAGTGTATGCAAGTTGAAATGCAAAATAATAAGATCAACAAGACATTTAGATTATTAGCAAAATGCTATTTCATTTCATCTAATGCCAATTCCAAATCCTATTGAATGAAGTTGCAGTCAATTAGGATAAAATGTTACAAAATTGCAAATCAGAAAAAAAAATTCCATCAGGCTCCTTGATATTGCCTTACCACCATCATTTATGGTTACGAATGATTTTAAAACACTACTGCTTTGGTGAGATTAGTTCACCATCCTGAGCTCGACTTCAGGAAGAATGGAAGAATGCTTCTCTACAATTTACTTCTTTGTAAATTGAATAACATGCCTGATATAAACTTAAATGACTAGCACTTCTTAAATACCATTTGTTATTTACTTCTTTAAATAGAATTTTACATTTTAAATACTTATTTTGTGATGATTAATTTTATTGACTGCAATATGTTTTCTTCTGTTTGTTGGTATCGTTATTTATGTTGAGTATGATTGTTCATTGTGTGTGTTTGCAGCCAGACACCTGAATTTCTCCCTTGGGAGATTAATAAAGGTTCTTGCTTTCTCTTTCTTTCTTTCTTTCTTTCTTTCTTTCTTTCTTTCTGTTTATCTTTTTGCAATCTTTCTCTTTCGTTCTTTCTCTTTCTTTCCATCTATATATCAATCTATTTAGCAATCTAGCTAATTATGTATTTAGAAAAGCAATGATGACTGGCAAAATTAAAGATGTTCAGAAAAAAACTAGAAAAAGAAAACTGGTCCAGGTACCCAAGTCATTTACATCCCATAAAACTTGTGCCAGGTCACAGGGTCGGAACAACCTTGAGTTTGGTTATGATCTTTGGTTATGGTCTATAGAGTTAGAACAAAGAGTTTGTAAAAGGTAGACTGACAGTTGTAGGATGTAGAGTTTTGCCTTTTAGTGACTTGATCACTTTTGTTTTTATCTTTTCACAGCACTGATAGAAAATATTCTAAATAATTTCTAACAATAAAATGGTGCAGAACAAAATACGCCGCCTGGAGTGACCCGGTCAAGAGATCTGACCTTAATGCGATTTAAATACTGTGGAATGAACTTAAAAGAGCGATTCACACCAGACATCCCAAGAATATCGGTGTGAAGAAGAATGGTCCAGAATTACTCTGGATCATTGTGCAGGCCTGATCTGCAACCACAGGAAGCGCTTTGTTGAGGATCACATGCATTTTACACCCCGCACTGTGTATATTTACATGTTATGTTCAAGAATAATTTCTGGAAGGAGTGCTTTTATTTTCATCACTGCAGCCACACAGAAGAGTTTAAACGCTTCATCACAGCATCTCTGTTGGACCTGTCAAATCCTGTTCCGTATATATGTAGAAGACATTTTTTTCAGGCTTTTAGAGGTGCAGAGTCAAGATTGAAACCGTTTTAGGATTTTAAGCGCACCGTAAAGTCCAAAAATGGCAGTAAATAATCCCGAAAATTAAACAGGCTTCGTCTTAAAAATTGTATATATATCACCAATCAACAAAAAAAAAAACGCCACAATTACGAGCCAAACACACATATTATAAATAAAAAAAAATAAAAGTAGTAAACCTAAACAACCACATTTTGACAATTTCTTTATCTCAATAAATAAGTAATTAAGTAAATATTGTAGCATGAATCTCAGCAACTTGAGTCGGAACACACACTCTGGATTGATGACCAACTATTTGTGGGATTAATGTTAAACCACACACACATTCTCCAAATACTCAATTTTCCAACTTCAATTGAACTGAACGCTAGTATTTGGACTGCGGGAGGAAACGGCAGCACCTGGAAGAAACACACGCCAGCACCGGGGGAGAAGATGCAAACTCCTCTTGAGAAACAGGTTTTTCTGCTATGAGGCAATCTTTTTTTTTCAGGCTGATGTTTGGCAACTCAAACCTTCAACCTCCTCAAAAGATTTTCTTTGGGATTAATGTCTGCAGACTGACTAGGCAAACGCATGACCTGAATATGCTTCTTCTTCTTAAGAAAAATATTTTTGGATCAATGTTTTGAATGTTTACACTGAAATATCCATGACTTATTTTTCATTTCTTGTCCATGTCAAGAAGGTTCTTTGGCACGTGGCAAATGATGAAATGCAATTGTCCTGTCCCATTGGCAGAAACATACGCCAAAAGCTTAATGTTTCCACCTCCATTTTTGTTTGATGATGCTTTCAAGTCATGGGCAGCATTATCCCTCCACCAGCCATTTTGGTCTCTTCTGACCACAACACCTTCACTGAAGCTGGGGACTTTGCGGATACGTTAGGATTCCAGTCATTCGCATAACATGTTGTCAATTATTTGTTTTGTTGAATAAGGTGCCAGATGCTTTGAGATCATTGTCAAGTTCCTCCTGAGTAGTTCTGGAGTAGTGGAGTAGTGGAGTAGTGATTCGTCAACATCTCATCATCATTAAAAAGTCTTGCATTGAGCTCCAGACTGGCATTGATCTATTTGCAAATACCATTTTATTTCCATTTCACCAACTGTTTCCACCACCTCACCTAGGTCCACACTTCTCCCCCGTGGAAAGCTGTTTGTTCTAGGCCATGGTGAAGATGGGTATATTTTACTGTATATAGAAAACAAGCTGTGCACACTCCCAATTTCAGCTTGATGTAAACAGTGTGTAAAAAACACCTCGGAGCCAGACATTGCTGATTGATAAATAATGAAGTACTTCATTTATTAAAATGCAAATTACTTTATAACTTTTTGGTGTTCTAACTTTCTGGTGTTTTGTTGTTGTGGTTTACGTCACTCACTTATCAAATAAAACTACCATTAAATTAAAGAAAGTGCATTTCTTTGTTATGGTAAACTTACAAAATCAGCTGGGGTTCAAATAAGTTTTTCATTGACTGTACTTGTGTTTACCAATGTGTGCATGTTTGTACATATCTGTATATATTATTCCAGTTTTTGTTTACCTTTCTTCTGACACATTATCAAAGCAATGTCAAAAAATTCGGAAAACATCATTAAACAAATTTCAGGGGTATTATCTACATTTGCAAAACCTCAATCTTTGAGATATTCATTAAGCTCCAATTTACCGGCAGTTCAGAAGGTTCTGGAAGAAAGTCTGTGTCCTCTCCAAAGATAAAGTCTGGGGGCAATTTGGGGTCTTTGGCATTGAAGATGATATCCCCTATTTGAAAGGGGGAAAATGTTAATGATGTGGGATGAAAAACTGTTACTCGTTGTTTTAAAGACGAATAAACCCATACTTACATGTTATTTTAAATCATCATGAGTAGAGTAGAGGATATATATAATAATGTTTTTCCACTTCATAAAGAATGTAAATCATGACATGTGCTACAAACACAGTCATGTAAACAACAAGAATACCATTGTGAAAAATTAAGTCAAATTAAAATTTTAAATTGTTAAACACACTCAAAAAGTAAAAAACTCACTAAATGTATTTATTTAAATAATTAACAACAGCAACAACAACAACAATAATACTATAAAACAAAACTTCAAAAGCCAGGAACAGTTAAATTCATATCAAATCTCAGGACATAATTTAAATGGTTTTTTTATATATTTTTTTAAATATAATATTTAAATATCAATAAATATTTTATATTAAAAAATATTAAGCGCCAGGTAAAAAACATGTTCATGCATCTTCATAAAAAAGAACGTGCAATAGAATAAACATGATCACGCTTATTACCTACAAAAATGCAAAGAACATAGCAGACAAAAAAAAGAACTGTTAATTTCATCCCACTCATAATCACAAAAAGTACTTACATTTGAGAGTCTCCCCAGCATATGGAATATGGAGTTTGAATCTATCACAGCAAGGACCGGGCACTAGTGAAGTACATCTGAATATAAATGATAAAAGCAGACAACATTAATTAAATAATTAATTATAGCCAAGACAAGAACACAACTACATTTTCTTAACCTAAGCTATGTTAAGCAATGATGTCATTACATTCAATTACATATAGCTGCAATAAGCAATGTGGGAGCCCTGTAAATATGTTATGATTGAAAAAGTTTCAAAAGGATGTAGTGCTGAATCAGTAGAAATGTTCCTGATATGCCGCGTTTTAGATATACCGGGATTGTTTAGGAATGGGCCATTTGCAAATCCAATTTTTCAGACCTTTATATCGTTTGTTCATTTAGTTCATTTGAAAAATAATACAATCAAATCATTTTTAAAACAAGAAATATGAGTTAACATGGTGTTTAAAAAGGCAAAATAGTATCATCAAACACTGAATGCGCAGCTGTAAAAAATGTCTATTTTAGGAAAGTTGTGTGGGTGTGTTATGTATACAGTATAAAACAGCATCATATATACGTATTTACAGACATCTTTTACTTATTATGGTTTTAATTTGTGTATGTATGTTATAGATTTGTAAATTTTTGTGTGATTTCTGTGAAAATAATTGTTGACATAAACAGTGCAATATACAACATTTTGTTTGTAAAAACCTAAATCCTACCTGAAGTAATTTTTTTGTATTTGTAATATATCTTAGCCACAAAAAGATAAAATCTAAATAGTAAAAAATTGATTTTGTTCTTTATTGTTTTTACATATAGTACTTTCTCACTTATAGATCTTACATGTTTTTAACAAAATGAAACAAACACATTTCAAAACAGTCAGTTTTCATGACGAATAAGTAAAATACATTTAAAATTATGTATATCTGAATATTGTAATAAGATAGAACATTTTTGTAAACAGCCTATAAACAAAATAATAATATTTTAAAGATTATTGGGAATTTTGGGTGAAAAGAAAAGGGACAATTAAAAGCAGCAGCTTTTGTAGTGTTTACTGAATCAAAGCTTAAAGTAAAATCAAGATCCCAGTTCCAGTAAGTTTCACAGCTGTAGACTTGAGCAAGACACTGTTCCTGGAGCCTGCCCACTGCTCCGGGTTGGCGTGCATGTTTTCTTTCATTGTTTTATAATAATGAGTAACACACATTAATGTATGCTATTTAAAAGACACTCACCCACTCTTGAGATCAGAGATATGGAGACAACTAGATGTATCCAAACCGATTTGTCCATTACGAACCACAGCAGACAGTAAAGGTCTCAGCTCCGGAGATATCCTGCTCAGTGCCACCTCTGGAGAAAGACTATTCATCTTTCAATAATCTGATAAAACAGAGACAAAAAAATATTCAAATGGCTAATATTTCCTAGTTATGCAATCAATAAAACGTAATAATAAGTTGGAGCAAATATAACGCAGGACAATGAAATCGGTTATGTAACAAACATAACAAAATAACAAGAGCACAACATTTCAGTTTTAGTAAAAATTTACTTGCATACGACACTGCCAAGTTTACACGTTGATAAATAATTGTTTAAAAGGGTGTTAAATATGTAGTTGAATCGCGAAAACCCTGCCAAGCCAACACACCAGTCCGCGCAGCAGAAAACACTCGTTCCACTTGCTTGACGTCCTTTTTTCAGTTTTTCTTCCTTAATATGAGTTTTGTTTTTTTAATAGTAACAACATTTACTCTCAGTTGCGATTCATAACATCCACTACTTCCGCAGTGGGACCTGCTTGAGGCTGTCTACGCAATTGCCTGAATGAATTACGTCTGTTAAAGTGTAATCAATTAAAATCCCATTCTTTACCGTAAACGCGTGGAAACGAAACTTCTCCGTCTCTATAGTTTTTCACACGTAGTTTATGCATTTATTCAGGAATTTGTTTGTTTTCACAGTGAGGTTGAGCGAGGACACCTAAATCGGTTCGCAGCCGTGTCGCGTGCAGATTATTGCTCTTATCACGCAGAAAACAACTGAAAACATAGGTAAAATGTTCCCAAACTATGACGTTCTGTATTAGTGGTGATTAATTGCAATGCGTTACTAATTGGAATGTTTCATAGCATTTTTTTGTGGTTAAAGTGCTACAAAATCTTAAACTCCAGTTCTGATTTTTATTTATTTTTTAATCAAACCTTATTAGTAACTCATATATGTATTATACACACACCACATTTGTTTTTATGCAGTTGTGTATGTGTCATTGAGAAATCCTGACAGTTTTGTTGTGTAAATGCACTCCAAAGTGCACTGGTGTTTCATAAGGGCCCCGTAGGTGGGGGCCCCCAAATGAGCGAAGGTGCCCATCAAAATCAGAAATGGAACAAGTTTATGCACAACAATGAATACAGTGGATATGAGCTGGACGATCATATGGTTACATGCTTTCGCTGTTTTGCCAGGTTTCGCTGTCTTAATTGCGTAATGTTTCAATTAGACAATTGACGAATGATGTTGAAAACAAACATGCTAGATGACTGGGGTCTGTTTGCTGGGGATTGGACGAAAGACGAGTCGCCCACACAGTTGGTAGTGGGAGTATAGGATGTACACGTACAGTATAACCGTATAGGAAAACGATGTGTTGTAATTTGCTAAAAAAATGTGTCTGCAATGGGGCTGATAGTTGTCACAACATTTTTTTCCAGCTTTCTATTCAAAATCATGTAGAAATTATAACATTAACTAATGGCAGGGAAAAGATCCATTTTGGGCCAAAGGTCCAAATAAAACCCATTGATCCAAACCAGGATGAGAATTTGGTTTTCGATTAAGACATGCTGCCGACAGAGTTGTAACGAGTACTACCTGTAGACAGCCAAACTTGAGTAAAAGTACAAATACCTTTTGTGAAAATTATTCGAGTACAAGTAACAAGTCACCAATTTCAAAAACACTTGAGTCAAAGTGCAAAGTAAAAAAAAATAAAAGCAGCAGTAGAAGTTAATATTTTTAAAGACGGATGTGTTTCCATTTAATTTGATTGCTCCTGACTTGACATTTGGAAAATCAGCGCTTATATTTTCGAGCTTCTAAAATTTGGTGCTTACATTTGTGTAAACACAGTATCAGTTGCTCTGGCTCTCCTCTAGACGAGGAGTGGATTTCCTTCTCCGCCCTGCAAATATTCAACTAAAAGATTATACCCAAATCTGAAGACCCTCGTGCTACGAGTTCCACCATTATTTTTTGATTTTCCCAAATGTTTATGCCCAACAAATCTCCACAATGTTTCGGTTTCATCATTTGTTGCTTAGATTTTTTTTCCTCTTCCTTTTGCTAAACCTGATCTCCAAAATTGCATGATGCGTCTTCAGTCTGTCTTCTTTCTTCTGTAAAAAGTAGTAAATATATAGTGTAGTTTAGGACTTTCACCCATTTTTTCTTTTGGAATAATTTGTATTTCAAATTAAATTGTCTAAAAGAAACCCCAGTCTAATTTTTGGTCCCAATAAAACGGAAGTCTCGTCTTGTGTGTGCTCTGTCTTTTAGAGAGAGGCTCATTGGTTTAAATGTTTTTGTTGTTTGTGTTAAGAACATCGTTCTGTACTCTAGACACTTTCCAATTGATTGTGATGTTACTGTGGATTAAACGCTGTAACACTGTCGAGCCATTTCTGAAACATGCAGTTCAATCGACGCGACAAGAGTGTGTTTACTCTTGATGTTTGAATGAATGATGGGGAAAACTGGGATTTTAAGGAATTGATTTAATCATAGATTTATGTCTGTAGCTAAACATTTTGTGATTCTGCTTTTTATTTTAATTGTGAACTATCCAATGTTTGGATATGGATTTTTGCTGTTCTGATCCAATGTTTGTTTCCAACATCAGGTTATGGCTGAAGATATTGATGTGATCGTTGTGGGTTCCTGTATGACTGATTTAGTAAGGTAAGAGATTAAAATTAATCAAGACTTGTGGGATTCTGGTGTAAATATAATGCTAACACGGATTTTTTTTAGATCCTTGTACGATACAAATTTTCATCCATGCAGATTATTATTGTTTTTGTCTTTCTCAAATAACCCTGTGGTGAAGTGACATGATGAGGAAAGGCATTGTCGCCGTTGGCTTTATTTTTACTTTTGGAACATATTTTAACTGAAGCTAGAACTTTAGGTTTTAAAATATCTCCACAAGGAATTAGTATTTTTGGAAGGATTTAAATAAAAGCAGATTTGAGGAACCTTCGGCTCTGCCAGCTCTGAGTATTATTAAAATTTCCTCAGGGGAATGAATCAGTGGATGCATTTACCCTTAAAAAAAGTTCAAGGTTTTATTTTATTTTTGTTTATGGCAGAAATTTGATTGAAATGTTCAGATGTGTTTGCTTATATCAAACTTTAAATATGATATTGTTTAATTGCAGCAGTACGTGTACTCCCAAATTTAAACTAAACTGTTCCTTACCTTTGAACCAATGGAAGAACAAGCATTTTTAAACATCAGCTAGTGAAATAAGTGCAAAAGCCATTGTTCCTCATTTATTGAGAAATGTACAAAGAAAATAACTTTCAGGAAACGATTTGACGTTTGAATTGCAGTGTTGCATCCGCTAAGGCAATAGAAAAAGAAAAAAGTGTCTCAACAGTCTATCTGAAGGTTTGCTGACACACTTTAACTATTAAAGTTTTATGTGTGGTTTTGGAGACTATAATCTCTAGTTCTCTGCTGCCTGTTTGTTGCAATCAAAAGGAATCCTGACATTTTAAGTGGAACATTTGTGTGTTTGTGGCAAAGCCAGACACTGCCCCCTGCTGATAACAAATATACCAGATTAATGGAGTTCATCTATAAACATTGTCTGATAATGAACTAAATTTAAAACTTTGTTAAGATACATATTTGTAATAGCATGTCGATAGAATACAGGAATAGAAAGGTAATTTACAATTTTGACAAATTTGTCAACAAGGTTTGTATAATTTGTGCAGAAATGGCTACAACGATGCCATAGGTAGATTGTTAACTGAACAGTGTAGAGATATTTTTAATGGTAATCTGTTGGATTTGGACACCAAAATGTAATTTTTAAATTGACCAGTTCCTCAAAGTTGCCTAAATAGCTCTCACTCATGTCAGCAGAAGATTCCCCATTTAACTTTATTTTGCGAATAAATATTTTTTGGGGGGAAAAAAACACTCATACAATACTATGCATATCAAAACAATCATGTTTGTTGTGTCCATTTTTTAATTATAAAAAATATTCATTTATCTCAGACACAATAATAACTATGAGAACATGAAAACTATGCGTATCATTTAGCAAAACGCTGCTTCTCTCACTAATACTCTTATCGAGATAAGTCCTGCTTTTAGCAATATTTAACCTTATTTCATTATTTTTTTTTTAAAGCCAGGCACCTCGACTTCCCAAAGCAGGAGAGACAATACATGGACACAAGTTCTTTATTGGTTTCGGCGGAAAAGGAGCAAATCAATGTGTTCAAGCCGCACGAATGGGAGCAAAAGCTGCCATGGTGGGCAAGGTAAAGGTTGATTTAAATAAATAATATTTTCTAAAAATGTTCGCAATCCTGCATTTGGTTTTTGAATATAAAGAGTCACAAATTTTATTGACTTCAAGAATAAACAGATTTGATATTAAACCAGCCCAATCTTGGCTTTTATGATGTAACCATAAAAAATTGAACTCTTTTTCTCTGTAAAATGTTAGTACCGTAGTTTTCAGAGCTAAATGTTCTTCAAGGCTGGGGTTTATAATCCCATTTTTGGCATGTTTTTTCCTAGCGTGGGATAAAAGCAAACCTGGAAGGGTGAAGGAAAACCTACTGACCTCAACGCTGAATTTAAGTTTAGGAAGAAAAAAGGATAAAATTGGACAGGAAAGTTATAGTAGTTTAAGCTTTAAGCTTTTGTTTAAAGCTGTTATATTCTACAAAGCTGTGTATATACATATACAGTGTTTCTGTCAAAAAAATATTGTTTTTGTGACTATATAATTTTATTTGTTGTTTTTTTCAGGTTGGAAACGACTTTTTTGGGAATAACTACATACAGAACTTCAAAGATAATAATATATCAACTGGTAATTGTTTTTAAATTGCTTGAAAACAAATGTCATTAATTTACACTGCACCTGAATGCTCTGTTTTTAATAATAATAACATAAATGAGCAAAACTGTGTTTAATATTCTAATAGAATTATATCAAAAACCATAGTATTATTATTATCATCATTATTATAAAAAGAACATTTCTCTGAGTGTGAGTATTAAGCGGTTTTGATAAATATAGAGAGTGACTACAGTACTGTATGTGTAATCTATATTTCTTTGTAGTTTTTGTAGAACAGACTGAAACAAGTGCCACTGGAGCTGCCTCAATAACTGTAAATGACTCAGGTAAAATGAAAATGAGTCTTCAGCACAATTCTGTTTTCAAATTTCATCAAATACCTGAACCGCACTGAACACTATGCTTGCCTCCTCTTCTCATCCCACGTACAAGGTCTATTTCTGCCTGGTTTCATACAGTCTTACTTAAAGAGAACAGAAATAAGTTCTACTTCATTGTAAATGTCATCCACAGCCTAAAGGAAACGCCGTATTCACTGTTATAAACATCAAATCAAGATTCTGGAATATCTGTGTTCCAGTTTCGTGCGTGAATACGGCAACAGAACAAAATCAAAACCCTTATCTCAAGTGCTTTTTAAAATAAACAACTCAATTAGATTTTTCTCATTTTTATTATCAAATGAATTGAGGTAAGTTTCTCAATCAATACCATCAAATGTAGACATTTATGTGTTAATACTATTCATATAACGGTTTGTGATTTATTCCGTCTGTTTGTTTCCCTTAATCACACATATATTTTATAATTTTTTAATGGAATCAATCTAAACTTTTTTTATTTTCAATAACAGGGGAGAATGCCATAGTAATTGTCGCTGGTGCTAACATGCTCCTTGGTGAAGAAGAGTTGGACCGGGCACAATCTGCACTGAGCAATGCCAAGGTGGTTGTCTGCCAACTTGAGATACACCCAGAAGCTTCTTTACAAGCTTTAAAAATTGCCAAAAACAAACATGGTGAGTTTCACATCAGCCTAATAGAATTTCTGGTCATTTGTCATCATTTTTTCTATGTTGTATTGATTTGCATGATCTGTTATTATTATGATGAGGATGATGATGATGATGGTTATTATTAGTGGTATTAATATTAATAATATTAATAATAATAATAATAATAATATTTAGACTGATGATGATGAAGATAATAATAACAACAATAATTAAAGTGCTATTGTTGTTATTTAGTATACATTTATTATTATTGTTGTTATTATTATTCAATAATTAATTCAATAATATACTTTTTTGTTTTCAATAATATACTATTTTTTGACTTGCAAGTACTATTTTCACTTGCAAGTAAAAAGGATTAGATAAGCACGACAATCCATTTTTTGCAGGCTTTCTCTGATCGGAGAGGAGACCTATATCTTTATCATGAATATGCAAATGATGCAGCCATTTATTTGGCAGATTTGATGCACAGATGGAAGCCCCCCACCAGCACATCCAATTTTACCCCAATATTCAAATTCACACTCAAATTTCCCAGATACATCCTGTTTTACCCACTAACAGGCCATAGTAAGTGTTAAAAGAAAGGCCATTAGCCCAGATTATGCACCTCTCACTTGGGATGAATTCATGAGGCAGTGACGTGTGCAAGTAGCACTTTGCTAGCGCTCAAGACTTAGATAACACACACGCCACCCACACATGCTCTCTGGAGAAGGATCGGGAAGTAGTTCACTAACCATTTTTTATTGTTGTTTTTTTCTTTTCAGCCGTTTAGTTAACAATAGGACTGGCATGTATAATACATTGCATTTATTTTTAGATCATGCTTTAAGAGGTTTTTCAATACTCCTGTGTGAAAAGACACGTGCATTATCTTTTTGCTTGCTTTACAGACCACCACTCCATGCATAGCACTGTATATATAATACACATATTTAGTGCTTTTTTTTTAACAAATAACCAGTGTAGAGACAAATTTGAGAGAACAATTGTCATAATTCAAGATAATGAATCTGTCTTTCAGTGAAGACTATTTTCAATCCAGCTCCTGCTATACCAAACTTGCATCCCGATTTCTACACTTTATCCGACGTGTTCTGCTGCAACGAGTCTGAGGTAAGAGACACGGTATCACTGAAGTCTCATTTTGATACACAAGCATGATTCTAGTTTGAAAATAGACTGAGTAGTTATTGTATATTTTTAATATTTGTTGTATAGTGTTAAAGAAAATAAGCTTTAAAATGCCTTAAACGTTTTATATTGAGTAAGCTTGAAAAGGTTACGTTGACATTTTCTAAGTGTGTGTGCTTATTGCTCAAATCCGATTTGTCCAGTACTAAAACCTTGACGTCTCGCAAACTTTCTGTAACTTTATAAATGTAAAACTTATATATATCTTTGCCCCTAACTATATCATGTCCTGATACGGCATTCTGAGATTTTTCTTCCCCCTCTCAATGACTATATATGATGATGTTATTCTCATCTCCAACTGATTCCTATACAATTCCTGGCTTGGTCATAACAGTTGTTACGTCTATTGTCAACCTATCTTTTTTTTCTTCTGAATAAAGAATTTAACTAAGGAGCAGAGGCAGAGGGCTTGAGAGATATGAAGGAAACAACTGCGGATCTTAGTCTTGATCTTTGCTTATTTCTCAATGATTTTGAAATACATTTTAATCATCGTGTCATGTTTATTTCTTTATAAAGTACAGCAATTTAAGCAAAGAACCGGTCATAAAGGGTTTTAGACCCAAAATATAGTTTGTATTTTATATCATATAGTTGTAACTGTTTGTATTTGATCCCATCAGTATTTAATACTGTTATTCATACCTTGTCATACATGACCTGTAAATTACAACATATATTTACGCTGTTTTCTTTGTGTGGATCAAGTATTTCGTGTAGATCCACTCTCGATTTTTTGTGCCAGGGCAGGAGAACACTTTAGGGCTGATGGGAAATACTTCACTGAAAACACTAGGCAGACAGGTGGTGTGTCAGCGTGTCCTGGGGCAAAAAGGTTTGAACCACAGTGTCTGTCGGGGCAGCTTTGATGTGGCTGAAAAGTGGAAGGGGGAAGAATGTACGGGGGGAGTTGAAAGGAACAAAGCAACCGTTTGATTCAGCCTTTGTCTCACGTTATGAATGAACAGAGGTTCTTTAAGTTGATGTATTGTTTGGTGCTCACCTGATGTCTGCTGTTATAATTGATGTCTAGTGAGTTTCTTTATACGTATAGGCTTGCATAAACATCTTTCTGCTTCATTTGCTCCTCTTTTTGTAAGCCGCTTTAGCAAAAAGTGTCTGACAAATACCGTAAAGTAAATTCACTCCTGACGCACTTTTTAGATTTAGCAGCCAAAACGGGAAACGTGTGGCAGAACATAATAAAATAATGAGTTAAAAAAACCTCTTGTGAACTTCATTAGTACTATTATTATTATATAATATTGTTGTCTAAATTGATGGCACTTAAGTTTAGCTATTATTCATTTAATAAATTAGACGTATGCTTGAATGCAGCAAACTTTTTATTGTAGTGGAATTAAACTCGTCTCAAAACTCATAAAGTGGTTCATATGATTTGTTTGTCAAATGACTTAAAAATCTAATTGAAAAATGCTTTCATTATGCAGTGTTTAAGACAGCGAGAATACTGTAGATAAATAATTTATTATTTACCGTATTTCCCAGACTATAAAGTGCACTTTATATTTCCTAGTCTTTTTTCACCTTTTAAACCCATTTTCTTTTGTATTATAAATCGTACAGTAATTACTTTTTGACATTGTGTGGGATTTTAAGTGTGCATAGTCTGAAAAATACAATACATTAGAATGATGACATTATTGTGATCTGAAAGCAGAAGGACTATTCAGATTTTCAATATTATTCTCGTTTAAAAATTATGTTCATGAGTATGTTATGCTTCTCCTAGGCTGAGCTGCTAACACTGATGCCCGTTAAGTCTGTAGAAGATGCCAGTCAGGCAGGTCTTAAGCTACTGCAGAAAGGTTGTGGTTCTGTCATCGTCACCTTGGGCCCAAAAGGCTGTGTAGTGTGCCAGTCAGACTCACCACCAAAGCATATTCCTACTACTGCGGTCACTGCTGTGGATACTACGGTAAGGCTGTGGTTACTCTCAAAAATAAGATATACGTACAGTGGTACCTCACTTTACTAAATGAATTCGTGCCGGCAACAGTTTTGTAAAATGGGACGCATTTTGACTGTAAATCATATAATCTGTTGTGAGAGTCTATAAATTCAGATTAAATGTTTTTATAATATGATAAAACATCGTAATAACTGTAATAAAAGACATGTCACATCCGCTATATAGAATCTTGCGATAACTGTGAAGTTCTGGAAGTAATATATCTGTAATTGTCTTACTGCTGTAGAAGTAGTTTTATTTTGTTTATTGGTGTTTGTGAAAAATTAAAAAAATGTTTTGCACGTCTGGAATCTTGCATGTTTCACTCAAAAGATCTTCCTGCTTATTAGTGCTAAGACAAAAACGCACTTAACGTTCTTGTCGCTACAATATTTGGCCTACTATAGTGAAATAATTTTGTAAAAAGAGGCGATATTTTCTCGAAGACTGTATTTTGTGAACATTTGTAAGTGGAGGTACCACTGTATAAGGGAAGAAACTGTGCATTTCACTTAAGTAAAATACACAACAATCGGTTTTTTTTACAAAACCCCTTTTTCAGAGGGTAGAAAAATGTGTATTTGAGTGAGAAGAATGAGAACACTTAATTTTTAAGCTCATTGAAATTGAGATACTGACTTTGGTTTTGCTCTTACTATGCTTGTAACATTTTAGAAAAAATGAAAAATATAATAATTGAACCACTTTTTTTCAACGTAAAATACAAAGACATGCAAGAAACTTTTAAACCTACTTAAGATAAGATAGGTCTTGTTACAATCTGAATTAGAGGTGGATCTGAATCAATTAGTTTTATTATAATATGTTTTCTATCACATGAGGTTATATTATACACTACCACAACAATTATTAGTTTGCCATTTCAATCAATGCTTCATGTCTCGTGCTCCAAAAACAGGACTAGACTAGACTTTGTCCTTCCTGCTTTTCAGTCACATTACAGTAAAGTAAGGAATCTTTTCATCTCCTCCTGATTCAGCCCTTAAACTCAAACCAAGAACACTGCTTGACATCTTGCCTAATTGGGGCTGGCTGCCTCCGGCTCCCCTGCCCGTCCTTTCTGGATGACTCAGAGTGAATCACTCGGCGAGAGACGCCACGTGACTGTTGGTCTGTTTTCCAGCACATTCATGACTCATAAATGTGAAGAACTTCTGGATTTCTTTATCCCCTTCCAGTAACTCTAGCCCTAAAACTTAAGCGAGGGAGGTCATGTTTCTGTAACGTATAGTGACACTGGCACATTTCCAACGCTGAATTACAACTCTAAAAGTACTGTACACCTTGTAGTAGTGGCCTATCTCGACAACCATTTCCTAAAATAGCACGTCACGACAAAATAAAAACTGCGTTGAAAAAAGATTAAAAAATGTAAAGGTTTGCACGGTGGAGGAGCTAAGAAAGTTTGTGGCCTAAGAAACAAATGATCGTCTTAACTAGTGTCTTATTTTTGCTGTGTAGCCAAATCTCTGCTTCAGTTTTGAATTCAGTCTGTTACCTAATCTTCAAGACATTCATCATATTTTAAGTACAGTACAGTACAGTACAAGGCAGGCAAAAGTAGTAGTAGTAATGTGAAGCAGTGAGAGGGATCAGATGATTAAACAAGACAGTCTGGACAAGTGTGAGCAAGTCTTGTAACCAAACTCAGCTACTCTGGTCCTGAGGTGGGACACATATGATGGAAATACTGTATGGCAAACCATTTGCAGAATGAGACACACACATATTATACAGTATATAGTGGTACCCCAACTTACAAATGTCTTTGCTGGAGAAACGAAGTTGCAAAACAAAACGAAAAGAGCACTTCTTTTTCTTACCTCTAGCATGCAGGGAGACGAGAGTAAAAAAGCCAGGTGTGTAAAAAAAGTTGTTTAGTCTTCACGCACATCAAATAATCAAGAAAAACATTAGTTTCAGAGATCTTGCTTCCAAAATATAAAATAAGCTTGTCTTCTCCGTTTTGCGTTTGGGTTGATGGTTTATTTTTACGTTTACTACCAATATTTTATCATTTATAAAATATATTTGTCTGAATTTACGAGAGTCTTGACAGAGACTTGATGGATTGCATGTAAAATTGGCTCTCGGCACGGATTAATTTTGTAAGTATATATACATATACTGTATATTGAGGAAAAATCTTAATCTTAAGGATAAAGATTTTGTCTTATAAGTGGGTAAACACAGGGTGTCTTTTTATTTTTTCCCTGCAAAACCAGACAATTACTGTAAGTCGAACGGCTGGTCCACAAAACACAAGCATCCACCACATGGACCAGTATAGGAGGGGATGGTGGGTATTTACTGGAAAGCATTCTTTACAGTGATGTCATGACACCTAAAACCACAACCACGCAGCTGTGAAAGCGTGACTTCAAAAGAAGAAAGACTACAACGGTGTTCTTCAAACAACTCAAAATCAACCTTATTTACTGCTAAAGACACATTGGCAGTAAGAACATATTCTTTTTTTAATCTCTGGTTGTATCCAATTCTATCAAGATCCGTAAATTGTTAAAGAAATGGTTTTGTCCTACATCCAGCCGGCACATGTGTGTTCTGTTATCTTCCTTGCATTACATGCGCTGGATTTTTAATTCCTCTTTCTGTTAGCGGCGGGATGAGGTTGGAGTTGGTTTAGCGTGGGCTGTCATCAGTGTTGACATAATTCCAGCCTTAAGCATCAGGAGCGCAGAAAAACACGAGGGTGGAAAAAGAAACTACATTATCCATAGGTGAAAGTCAGGCACAATCCGGACAGTGAACCAGTGGGTAACAATGGCACTATAGGTACAATTATATGGTTATAGTATAATATGCCCTATATGCATGCACACATTATATATAGAATTAATCTGGATTAAAAGCATTTTTTTTCCACTAATAAAGTTGAGTGTGTTGTTTACTCATGCACCAACCTTCAAACGTGACTTTACATTTAAGGGTTAAATTCAGACATAAAATATTTATAATTATACTATATAGTATAGTATGCACTTTATGCATTTTAACCACACATTTTATTTTGAAATAATCTGGATTAAAATCATATATTTTTTTCCACTAATACATTTGAGTGTGATGGTTTATTCGCACACCAACTTTCTAACGTTGTTTTCTGCAAATTCTGAATGGTTTCAAAATATTTGTCGCAGGCACTGTTTATAATTTACATATGTACATATCATATTACAAATAAATTCTCATCAATAGGAGTTCATTACTACCTGTCTTCGAGTTTAATTTATTAGACATACAGTATCCATGCACCGTCATGGTTCCATTAGTGCTAAAAGCAGAATAGCGCCCCCTTCAGTTTAGTTTGTCAAATTACAGTTATGAGCAACACAAAACTCATTTTTTTCTTCACATTTTTCCTAAACAGGGAGCAGGCGACAGCTTCGTTGGTGCTCTAGCTTTCTACATGACCAACTACCAAATGCCACTGGAGGAGATGGCCAGGAGATCCAACCTGGTGGCAGCGGTGTCCGTACAAACAGCTGGAACTCAAACATCTTTCCCCTTCAGAAAGGATCTGCCTCCTGAATTATTCTAAACAGAACACCTCACAGGGATTGGTCTTAGGAAATGAAGTAATTTTATTCAATGTATTAAATGGTGTTTTATACAAATTATAATTTATGAATAAAGTACAATTCGGGCTAAGCATTTTGTTAAAGCCGTGTTCAGAATAAATGTGTCACAGTTTGATTTTTGTTCAATATTAAAAAAAAAAAAAAACGTGGAAATCAGGAGCACATATCAACGAAAAACATAGCAGGTATCATATTATATCTGTTTAAGATTTGTGCCATTTCTAAAGCGAACGTATCTTCTTGCTCTCGAAAAACAGAACGTGTTTGTTCACTGTGGGGGGAAAAAAAACATGTTATCACGGAGTAAAATAATGATTTAAATAAAGAAATAAATCAAATACTGGCTCAACATTTTTCTGATCAGCAATTTCCAGTTACCTATGGGGTCATGTTTCCTCAAAATGAGTTTCTCCTTTAACCGTCCTCTCTTTGCGTTAAAAGAATATCCTGTTCCAGCCGCACTTAGCATCTGAACCAGCAAAGTCCTACAGCAGAAACAGAGCCACAGATTTGTACTCACACACACGCCGCCTTCTTACGACAGGGTGTTCAGAATAATAGAAACACTAATTATTCTGTATCCGCAATCAAGGCAAGTGCGAGAATCCCATCATTTTTAGATTTTTCAAAACGGAGGACTACATGTCTAAAGTCTAAATCTAAAGTGAGAGAATCTTCTGAAATGGACTTTCAAGTGAAGCATGAAATAAGGATGACCGACTACAAATAGTTATCGATGCTTGTCTTCAGCAGCAACAGATGCATTTCATTCATCAAGTAACAGAAGACAGTAATAGCATTTTACATTTTTTTGCAATGCTACTTTTGAAAAGATAAAGAACGCTGATGAGATTTTAAATAAACTTGTTTATATGTGCCTCACCTGCCATGAACCTCACTATGCATCAGTGTGTGTGTGTGCGCGCATGTGTAAGCTGCAACTAACGATTATTTAAATATTCAATTATCCAGTCATTATTTGTTTGATTAATCTTGTTGACATCTCTAATAGAAATAAATCGTTAACTGCTAGACAGTCCAAATGCAAGCCTATTTAGAGTTACATGATTAAAGACATTGAAAAACAAGAAATGGTGTCCAAGTTAGCAATGGTTTGATATTAGTCAGTCCCTCCAGGATTTCGCGATCGCGCGAATTCACCAATTCACGCGAATTCAGCGAATCCCCGCGATTTTGTCGCGGCCCCGCAATTTCATCCATTCACCGCGAATTTACCGCGAATTCGGCCAATCCGTCACAGCACGCAACAGTGTTTTCGCACAGATGGTCTTCATTATAGTGATGGGAAGTGCGGCTCTTTTCATAGATTCGGCTCTTTTGCCTCGTTTAACACTTTCAAACCCTCTCGGAGGAGTTTAGCGCGTGAACACACCACGTGATCTCAAACTCGCCGCGCGCACCCGAAGGTTTTCATTACCTGCCGCTCTGTTATAATCGCCGTAATCATTACAACCATCCAATGCCGTATATAATGCTAAAGCAGCGTTTTTCAAGACTGAAGTAATGACACACATCATTTGATTAAAATTGATCATTTTTTCCTTGATAAGTCGATTACAATCTAACCAAATATGGATACTGTATTTGAATAAAGTTAATACAATTATTACAAGTTATTGTAACAATTTAGAACATATTTATGGGCGGGGCCGCTAAGAAGGCAGAACATGACGTGATTGTTTAATGCGCATGCGCAGAGCACGAATTAGAAAAAATGAAAACAAATAGGAAGCACGAGTTAGGAAAAACGTATCAAAAAATGATAGAACACCGGCTTTACTGATGATATACACATGAATATCGCATGCAATTTATTGCAGAGCCCCAAATCTGTTTACTCTGTGTCTGATACATTTATTTTTGATGTAACGAAGGAGCCATTACTGGATTTCACCAGCTGCAAGAAAAATACATAGGCAACGTTTACCTGAAAGAAAAAATAAAAATGCACTTTGTCTGATGAACAAATATAATTAATATTGCCAGAATATTTGAATTCCTGTGTTTTGGGGGAGTAAACTTGCAAAGAACACTTTTAACATAATCGGTAATGCAATTCTGTTGAGAAAAATCTGTCTAAAAAATCGCAACTATTCCCGCAACTTTTTGAAAAAGCTCCCGCAACATTTGGCATTTTAGGCCGCAACAATCACAAAAAAGTCCCGCGAAATCCTGGAGGGACTGATTAGTAAGTAAAGATGAATCTCTCTTTTCTGAGTGACTTTGCCCAAAGAGGCAGAAATAAGCCAGAAGTTTGTTATCGTATGTGGTCATTTGCTGGTGTTGGTGGGTCCTTAAGAATAGTTTGGTCAAGATTACAAACGTAGTCACAATTACATTACTAACACAACACTGTACTTACTTGGACTTGTTCTTGGCAACTATAATGGATAGAGAAAAAGAAACAAAACAATTATCATTTTAATGTAAGACAGAGTCACATATTATTATTTATTACGCGCTAAAAGACTATTTTTTAAAAACACGGTTGTTATGGTTGCCACGCATGTGGATGTCGTGTGGACATGTTTGCCGTAAACGTATCACATATGTTGCATACATGTGTTAAACCTTGCAATCGTAATTTAAACATTCAGGTTAAATACAGGTGTACTTACGGTTTACAGAAGTGACAAACATATTTACTCTTTCAAAAAATAACCTTGGCTTCCTGCTAAAGTAACTTCCGGCGAATCCTTCACCGCTTCCGCAATGTGCGCGTGCACAGTTGGAGGCGCTGCTTTCGCATTACACTGTCTGGCCGCGCACGCATGCGCACACACATACACACTGAATCCATAAATGACACCACTTTATCCAATATTTACACATAAATTATAATACCTTCGTGTATTTCTGAGGGAGGTCTTACGGCTTATTTAACATATAGATTTATTTTTTAATTCGATATGTAGTAATCAAAATAATTCCATTAGTACAGACACAGGAATAGCTTTTATCGAACAAGTGTGTGTAGTTTCACCCATCTGTTCTCCAGAAGTCTCTCTCTTCTTTCCGTGACGCAAGCGGGAGTGAGAGTGGGAGTGGGAGTGGGGGTGGGCTGCCTCCTGTTCTCACAGAGGAAAAAGAAGGCCTCTGACATTTGCCATGAGGAGAATAAAAACGGTAGGAAGAAAAGATGAATTCAGTCTTTCATCGGCACACAGTCTCGGAATTATTGTCTTCAATGATCTTTACGTTTTGAACAGTAGTTATCATATAGATATATATACTAGTAGTATATATAGATGATAGTAGTTATCATATAGATAATATATACTTAATGTATACGCAGATGTATTTGTATTACTAATTGTACCATTTGTTATGATATGGTAATTTAATAATTACTAAAAATATGGGTATTCTATAACTTAGTTAGAATGTGTGAGCGTATTGATACACACACACACACACACACACACACACACACACACACACACACACACACACACACACACACAAAGATGACATGTTCAATTTTACTTTAATTGCTTTTGACTTGAAATGTGTAAAATTGGTGCCTATTTGAAATGTAAGTTTTGAAATTGGTTTTTGAGCTTCTAAAAATTTGAATAAGTTCAGGTGCTTAAATTTGTAAAAATGCGTATTGTATTATTATCTAAAAAAATAATTTGTATCATTATTCTGTTATCATTGAGTGTTACAAAATTAAAAAAATACATAATAATATTAAACATACACTATAATATGACGTTAATAAATTACGTTAATAAAAGGAATCATTAGAAATGAATAAAATGCACTTTAAACTTGAATGTCTTTGCGTAAGCTGCCATCTCAGCAGCGATTATTTTATGTAAGTCTGTTCTTTTTTTAGTGTTTGTGGAAAAAATAAAAAGATAGCCATCTGCCATTCTAAAAGTGGTCTTTTGGAAGGAACATGCCTACGCTTTCCGCCAGTGGGTCAGTGGGTGAGAGAGGAAGAGTAGGGAGTGGGTGAGAGACAGAGAGAGAGAGAGAGAGAGAGAGAGAGAGAGAGAGAGAGAGAGAGAGAACGATAAACAGAGAGAAAGAGAAAAAATAATTTTGCGGTGGGTGGTGTGGGAAAGTCAGTGTCACACACACTGTTGGCTAAGAGCTGTGGAGTAGTGAAGGTCACACCGCTTAATGTGTGATCAACAACTCCAAAGAAAACCACTGACGTAAAGAGACAGATTTGATGCTGTTGCCATTTCTTCATCATGATGACTAATACGCAGATGACAAAGTGCTAATGAATAATCGATCCTTTAAACGGAACTATATAGTTACGTATGTAACTCCGGTTCCCTGAGAGATGGGAACGGATGACACCACAGATGGGGAACAACGTTTCCTGACAAAACAAGTGAAGCAATAGAATGAC
>CM051497.1:23020279-23056203 GCA_028031935.1 Paedocypris micromegethes | reverse complement strand
GCAGTAATAACTGCAGCCAATGGCGACAGAGCGCCGCCCCTTGGGCGTGGCCAAGCTCGCCCAAGCAACCGCTCAAGCCGCCATTTCCTCAGTACAATGAATGAACGACAGGAGAGCCTCCCCAACCACCCCTACTCCTATCGCCCCCCTTGCGGCAACCTATGTGGTGTCATCCGTTCCCATCTCTCAGGGAACCGGAGTTACATACGTAACTATATAGTTCCCTATCGAGCTGTTCACTACTGACACCACAGATGGGGACGAATACAATCCCCGCCGCAAGGGGGCCGGGCACCGAGCCAGCACCATGACCCAAGTCCATGGCCAAAACCCGCACCACGTCCATCCAAAGCATCCTGCCTCTACGGCCCCGGCTCCGCCGGAACGAGGCTATCGTCCCGATTCTGCAGCAACACATGCGGCGCAAACGAAACGACATCCAGGTTATAAAACCTAGCGAAGGTGTCCTCAGACGCCCAACCAGCGGCCCTGCAGATGTCCTGCAGTGACATGCCCCGCACCCATCCCCAAGACGCCGCCAGCGCTCTTGTGGAATGAGCCCGAACGCCATCCGGACAATGTTGACCCTGCAACACATACGACCGCTTTATAGCGTCGACAATCCAATGCGACACCGCTGCTTAGACAACGGCTTCCCTCTATTCGCACCCGAGTGACACACGAACAACTGGTCGGATTGACGAAAACCCGCCGTTCTGTTCACGTACACCCTCAACGCCCGCACTGGACACAAAAGCGAACTCCCCGCACCGAATGCACGGACAGTAACCACCTGGTCCGAAAACGGCGTAGACAAAACCTTGGGGACATAGCCCTGTCTAGGAACCAGTCTCACCACGCAATCGTTCTCACCGAACGACAGGCACGAAGGATCAACGAGAAAGCGTGCAAGTCACCAACCCGCTTCCCGCAGGCCAACGCCAGCAGGAAAGCAGTCTTGGCCGACAACAACGCCAGACTAAGTCCGCCAACGGTTCAAAAGGCGCCTCCGACAACGCCTCCAGAACCAAGGTCGGGCTCCACAAGGGGGCCAACCGAGAACGAGCCGGTCTCAGACGCCTCGCCCCTCTAAGGAACCCGGCCACCAATCTATGCCTGCCCAACGGGCGGCCTTCAAAGTCGCCCCTATGTGCTGACACGCCGCGACTACACCTTCAGCGTAGAAGGGGAACCCCCACCTTCAAGCCGGTGCTGAAGAACGACAAGACAGCGTGGACCCCGCAAGCCCGCGACGCCATTGGCTGCAGTTATTACTGCGTCATTCTATTGCTTCACTTGTTTTGTCAGGAAACGTTGTTCCCCATCTGTGGTGTCAGTAGTGAACAGCTCGATAGGGAACTTGTTGTACAGTGTGACTCCAGACTTACGTACATGGTTTTCATTTTAGAAAACCGCTGTTTAACTTCTAGAGCAATAACAACAAAGCATCATTACTATTGTCTGTTATTTTTTTACTATAGTCAACTGTTCATTTTTTGTTCATACAAGACGGTAGAACACAACTGCTTGACCATAACCATTTATGATTAGTAAACCACACAATGGTTCAGAACAAATATTATGTCTATGTGAAAGACTCAAATCTGAGTAACATTTGGACACTGTTTGATGGATAAACATGGTTTATTAGTGCAAAATGAAATCTGTTTTGAAAGTAACTGTGTTGAAAGGTCAATTAAAAATGTAAAATATTGATATACATAACAGTTTTACATGTTTTTGACAATAAGGTTAATAAGTTAATTCCATAGAATTTGCTTATTATTTGGTTTCCAACATACTAGTTTAAAATTTGTGAAGATTAGCACAATGCAATGTTTTACTGAAAAGAGATATACGTCTTGTTTTTCCCCAATAAATTAAGAATATAAAAGAACAGTAACTTTTACTGTTTGTTTGTTTTTTTGGTGAGCATGACTTCCTCTCCTCAGAAGTAATTTCTAGTTGCTGATAATAATAATAATAATAATATAATAAAAAAATCTAAATTTCAAGAGTTTCTAGCCCTTCAGACGCAATACCCTAAAATATACCACTGTTTATACAATCTTTCTAAATAGACATTCAGATTATAGTTTTCTAATCTTCTACATCAATTACTGATGTTAAACAGTTACGTCTGCTGCAAACAAACGTTCTAAAAAAGATAAAAACTTCCAGAAAAAAACACAACTATTACTAATACATACATGTGTTCGCCATAGCTTTTTATGCACATTCTAATTTCCCCGTTTGAATACAATTGGGGAAAAAAATTTTTTGTGATGAAACAGTGCCCTCTTCTGTTACTAGTTTAATTGAAATGGATTTTGATCTTAAATCTCAAATGAGATTTAATCTAATTTAAATCTCTTAAATGTAATTTGAATGTGGCAATACCACACACACACACACTCCTGCATAGGTGCCAAGTCCAATATCACCGCTTGACCACAGCTGCCACTTATGGACAGTGGTGGAAGTAGAAGTTTCTCGATGGACACGGGTCTGAGGCTTTTCTTGTTTTATATGGTGATGGACAAAATAAAACATCGAGGTTTGACAGGAGTCTCCAATGTCCTTGAAATGCATTACAGCAAGAGCTGAGAACAGGAGGACAGAAATCTGGAGTGGAGGTGTAAGATCTGAAAAGCTCTCACGTGTAGAAACTAGAAAGACCAAGTGAATCAATACGACTTATCGATCAATAAGACTACAGGGAAAGTACTTATAGGTCAAATGGTAAAAAGAAGGTAGAGAGGCACATAAAGGAGGAAAAAAAAGTGTCAGTGAAAAAGAAAGAAATCATGTTGCTGGAGAGATGACAGTAGCATTAAAAAAGACCAGAGACGGAGTTGGAAGAAGCGGAGATGATGCTGAGGTTCTTTGGGAGAGACAAGGATAAACATGATCGAGATAATCCCACAAGGGGAAATTTCCGAAGTGTTAGAAGTTTTGGAAAAGCAAGTTGAAAAGACTAGATGGAAATTGACAATCAGAGGACATTGTGAGTATATTGGTAGGATTGCCAAGAAGAGCAATAGTAAAAACATAAATAGATATAGTAAAATTGGTAAGTGTAATGTAGTATGCGTTTATAATTTAGGTTGTGCGGCTGACAATTCCCACCGCCTTTGAGGAAAAATAACATACTATGAAACTATAGGTTCATCACACAACAAGCTTGACGATACTATATATTTATTTTACAAATCATGCACTCATCAAATTATTGCTTTACACAGTTAAAAAAAAAAATTAACACATTTTTTTTAAAAGTCAGGTCATTTTTCATTTTTTTTAGGAAACATGATAGTTCACTACAGAGTGCGGAAAACAACAGTTTATCTGTATTGCACCGTTAAACATCAGTAAATGGAGGAACACATTTACATCTCAACATAAAGGAGCAGAAACAAACAGGCAACGGACAAATGTGACGTATGTTGCGTTCCAACTTCTGTAAGACCCGAGAGAAAAAACTCATTTACAGCATTTCGTGTTTGATCCCGCTTTACATGGGCTGCTCTGCAATACTTAATATCCATATTTCTCATTTAGATGTGTCCTGCCATCACCAGTCTGACCTGTTAAAAGAAGCAGCACACCGAAGGATTTTCACAAAATTCAGAACAAATGATTTAAAAGTAACAGTTGGTGAATTATCAAACACACTAATAGTAAATATATATACACACAGTGGTACTCCGACGTACGAATGTCCTAGATAATGAAAATCCAGAGTAATGTATTGTGCAGCCATAATTTTTCATAACAAAATTGCCGTTTTTTTCTTACCGCTACCATGAAGGGAGAAGAGAGAGGCGTTTATTCTTTGTGGCTGTTTATTCAAAAAACTTTAGTTTTAGTGATCTTGCTTCCAAAATATAAAATAAGCTCGTCTTTTCCCAGAATGGCGATGTTTTTTTCTCTCCCGTTTGCGTTTCACTTCAAGAAATCATTTTAAGATGGTGGTAACTTGCGATTGTCCACCATTTCATTATATTCTGTACCTTTATAAACATCTGCCAAAGGGCAAACTAAACTGTTACGTAAAGTGTTTTTTTTTTTTACACGTTTATTGCCAATAGTTCATCAGTTTTTGTCTGAATTTACCAAATCTTGGTACGGTATAGATGGATTACATGTAAAATGCGGCTCAGCTAAAGGAATTTCTGAATTTCTAAAGGATTTCTGAATTTGAGTAAAAGTCATTTACCAACTGGAGGAAGCCAGACGCAGTAGTCCGGGTCGTCCTCGGGGTATTGTTTGGAGCTGATAGGGGGCTAAAACACACCACCATCCGTATTTATAGATGTGACAGGAACAACTATTTGTTCTCCTTCAGATAATGATAAAAAAAATAAATCACTTACTCGTTTTGGCCCAATAACTTTCTTCTTGGTTTTTTGGACTTTGGAAGCACTAGCACTCTTCATCTCTGTTTGATGAAAAGTCATGAATTAGAAAAAACGTTACTGTGCAGTAACAGCAGCTATTATGCATTAATAAGAATGTAGTAATAAGAAATTGATGTTTCAGGTAACAGAGGCTCATTGATTCTAGTAGACTCGGAACGAAAGTAAAGTTTTGTGTTTGGCCGAAGCCGAAAAAAGACCTTTAAATTCATTAATTCATTTTAGGCCTAAACACAAGGCAAAAATAGTATTGTAGGAAATATATTAAAGAACACTCGTATAGCAAACAGTCATCCATACTGTATCTGAACCCAACACAAACTGTTCGGCACGAACTTTAGCCATAACCATGAGTCCACCAAAAAAAAAATAAATGTAAAAGCAACAACTGACCGGAGTCGAAAAAACAACTGAATGGTCATTACAAGTTATTTTCAGGACTGAGTCCAAAATGGGACTCAAAATGTATTTAATGTTCTTTACCTTCTGAAACGGGGGGAATTTTGTCTTGACAACTGGAAGACGTGGGTTTTTCTCTTTCAGTGGATACAACCATTTCAGCCGGCTGGTCTCCTTTATCTTTCTCTAAAAGAACCACAAAAACCTGCATTATTAGGTCCAGTACATTTGTTCAATATTCATTTACAAATGGCATCATGTCAAATTCCCACATGTCTTTTCTTGAATAAACACTAAAAGATGTATGCTCGTGCATCAGATTTTCTCCGGTCATACCATGGACAAATCTATGGAATTCAATAAAAAAAGGGTAACACCTTAAAGTACATGGGTATCAGTAAATAATCGTTTAAGTATTGTTTTCTACAACACATAGTACACATAGTAGGCATTAGTAGGTATGTTGTATTCTTGCTTTATACAGACATATAATATGAATATATATAATAAATGCTGTTATATTTACAAATATTCTCGTTTAACTCAAATTCAAGTAGTTATAAAACATTTACTAGCTGCCATTTAACCACTCTATTGTTTTTGAAAACAATTTTGTGTATTTATGCATTGTAAAGCATGCATACATGAGATTTAAAAGATCAGTTAATTAAGATTAAGCAAGTACGTTTATTTAGACACGATGTAAGTTATTCAGAAAAAAATGCTATTTTAAAAATATATATACTAGCATTTGTTTAACCGTTTTTGTGATCTAAAGTGAGAACTTTTTATGTCTCATTTACAGAATCAGTTGCCTACTCAACAGAAAAAGGTTGCCATGTACAGTATTCATAAATTCTGCATATAAACGTACCCGTTTCTGTAGTCTGGAGATTCTGTGTAATGACTTGTGTGGTTGTGTCCTCCATCCTCTCTTTCTCTTCGTCTTCCTCCTCAACTTCTTCAGCATTAGCTGGACTTTCCTTTGTGCTCAAAAGATCCGGAAGTACGGGGCCTAGTTTTGGTGGCATTCTCTGCAAGTATATGCAAGAACAAATCAAAATGCGTCAAAATGAACATTTTGTCATTGCGTCTATTTAAATTCTGGAAAAACTCACGGTTAATGTTCCAGTTTTCAGTTTATATTTGCTGCCTCCCTTCATGGCTCCAGTTAATGGTAGCGAAAATGTTTTTGTTTTTGCCGAGTCCTTAGACTGATCGATATTTCTGTGGAAAAATATATTAGTGGCGTTGCAGTATATTATGTGTTGCCGTATGAAATACAGTGGAATTCGGATTAATATGGACATGACTAAATCGGAAAAGCCACTAAATTGGGACTTTGAAAGCGAGGTGAAAACTGTCATTGTTCTCCCTTCAAGCTCTTTTCACTTTGTGAAATGTACAGTCGTGTTCAACTCTCTTAAGTGCTAAATAATAATAGAATTGAGATGTATGTATCAGAAATAAATGGTTCTTATAGTCAGACCAAGTTTTTGAAGAAATTATCTCCTTATCCTCTCAAACTACAACATATATATATATATATATATATATATATATATATATATATATATAATGTATATAGACATATTTACTGTATATAGACATATTTGACTGCTGTTGTTACATGCAATTTCCTTTAAACATGGAAAATACAACAGCAAACTCACCCACTGGACTGCAGGGAAGGTAACTCGGTAGGTTTGGTCAGCTCCACAAGTTTGCGCAGTCTTTCACCTTCTTTTTTCAGCTCAGCTATACGCATGTGCAGCTTTTTCCGTACAATCGCATCCATAGCCGCATCACCCTTTACGGTGCTCATGAAAGCATCAAGAGTATCTTCTATTCCAAAACTGGAAGCATCTAAGAAGACAATGAAACAGAAGAGTACATTAATTAAATCATCAACAATTAAATACCAAACATTGTTGCCATCTCAACATTACCTTTATTTGAAATATTGAGTCGTTTCTCCGTTTCAGATTTCTCCTTTTCAGCCTTGGCAAGTTTGGAAAGCTGTTGCCAAAAAAGGTTTTGCACAATTTTAGCTCAATGCCAAAAGTGGCAATTCACATTTTATATACTAATAGTAAACCAAGAAAAACATGCAGGCTCTTTACCAGAGATTCATACGTATCCGGACTCTCCTGAATCTTCCCAGCCTTCTTCATGCGATCCGTCCTCTTTTTCTCCACTGCACCGGTCCGGTCAAGAAATGTGTCATCGTCACTATCATAAAAGTCTTCATCCTCCCAATTCTTTCGTCTGCGTTTACGGGAAACTAAACAAAAAAAAAAAAAAAAGAAAGAAAGAAGAAAGGCAAAAGTTTGTGTAGAATTACATCTAAAGACAAATCTTCAATCCAGATTTTTGGCATTTTTAAAACGGCAAATGACAAAACCAGTAAATGGCTATGCTATTAATTTGCAAATATAAGCACCCAATTACTGAACTTTCCAGAAACCTAAAATTCTGGCTAAATACTTTACACCACTCGTACTTATTTTAACAAACCTAACTTGTGACTCGTACTTGAATAATAGAAAAAAATAGAACGTTAAATATTACTTCTAAACGTAGTGCATTTCCAGTAGGGAGTGCTAGAATTCCACTTGCTATGTCCATATATGGGCGTTTTCCGGTACAGTGGTACAAAATTAATCTGTTATGTTAAGCGGGAAAATTGTTAGCTGAGCCGCATTTTACATGTAATTTGTCTAATCCGTGCCATGAATTCGGACAAACATTTTTTTTACAAATAATAAACTATTATTATTACATAGCAGTTGTTTGATTTTACATAGTAGTTAGTTGTTTTATTGGTTATAACAGTAAATTCCTGAGATTTCCGTAATTTTCTGAGAACGCAGACAGTTGGTCAGCGCGGAACTGACGTCATCAGAATGTTCTGCTCAGACTACGTGCATGTAACTGCTTCATGTGCCTACATTTTCTCCTAAGAGCAGCGTGTGTTTTGAAGCCCGAGTGTGTGCTTGTGTGTGTGAGGCAGACGGCCTCCTTTTGTGAAGCAGATCCTCGCTGCAGCGGCTCTATTTTTAGACTAACACAGAAACACGAGAGAGAACAAACATTTCCATTCCAGGAGAATAGAACTTATTTTATATTTTGGAAGAAAGATACTTGAAACTAACAAGTGCTTTGTTGTTTTTTGTTTATTTGAAGTGTGTGAAGTTAAAACAACTGTTTTTTACATCATCTGTACTATTTCATCTCTGCATGCTTGCTGCAAGATAAAGATGTGCTCGTTTTGTATAGTACATTTTTTTGTGGTACCACTGTATTTACATTCAGAGTTCAGACATAAAGAGAACAAAGTTCCCCATGTCATTGTATTTTATTGAATTTATTTTTATTTCTTCCAGTGTTATTTAGGCACTGCTAAGTGTCGCTGCGTGGCTAATGTTTCTTTATTTCTGTTATTAAGCTAACACCTACCTGCCTCCTGCCTTAGAAGGCCACGAGCTTCCAGAACGCGACAGGCATCCAAGCAGCACTGAACGGCTGCTTCCTTCTTCTTTCCAGTGTGGGTCACCTCAGATACCAGTTGTTTGCCCAAAGAGTCATCTACTGGCAACCTTAGAAATTTGTACTACATTAATTCAAATTTCAGACTGCAAGAAAATTATGTGTATTCATATCAAATGAAAATATAATCTTGATTCAGGAATGTTGTAGTACTAACTTGATTCTGCAGAGCCATGTGCCATGACCTTTGTCTTCATATTCAAACTCTAGTTCTTCACCTGAGAAGAGTCAACATAATTCATAAACCATTTATAACGTGTGAAAAAAAAAAATACATGATCCAGTTGTAATTTAGATTTGTAACCTTCTCTATCGTAAAATCCTTGAAGGGCTTTTTTGGGATCTTTGAGATAAGCTGCTTCTTGATCTTCATGGAATTCCATGGCAAACGGATTCTCCTCGTTCTCATCCTCTTCGGGTGCTGCCTCCTCAGCTAAACACATCATCATTTGCATTTATTCATTTGGCAGACGCTTTAATCCAACATAACAAGCTCATCAGCAATTGCTTTATGTAGAGAAAAGATGAAGACAAATGTTTACCCATTCCCCAAGAGCAGCCAACATCTTCTGAAGTGGTTTTGCTCGTTGTACTGGCTTCTCCCTCCACTTCCTCTTCTTTGTCATCACCATTCATTCTCCTCTCTAATTCTTCTCTCTTTTTTCTACCCAACTCTCTCAGTTCTGTCACTGTCAGGTCAGACTCTGCTTCTTCATCCGATTCTGGACCCTAAAAAACATCAGTAAATGTGAAATAAAAGTAAATCAAATCAAGTACAATCAATTTCTTGGGCGGATGAGGTGATATCGCCATCTGCAAGATGCTGAAGGTACTGGATGCTATTTATGAGCTAAATCATGTGAACGTGAAGTGCAAGTTGCACTTCTAGGACATTTGAGTTTGACTGAGACTGACACTTTTTGTTTTATTTGTACCTGTTTTGTTTTGCCATTTTGAAACATTGAGGTGTTAAATTGCTTTTCTATACTAGAAAATAAAACCTCATAAATAAAGAGTTTCTTGCTTTTCACATTTTTAAATGTGAAACTAAATATCAAGTTATTTTAAAATAGGATACTTTACGGCGTTTACTCAAGTCTACTTGGAATTGGTGACTTGTAATAGAGTACTTTTTACAGTAAGGTATCCATACTTTTACTCAAGTATGCTTTTAAAATACTCTTTACACCCCTGCTTAAGACCTACTGTTAATAAACAGTTACTAACTGTTAACTAAAACAATTAAACCAAAGGGAAGTTAAAAAAAAATGACATCTGCGTTTTGGTTGTAGGCACAAAGAAGTGATGCAAGTGCAGTACTGACGTAAATACAGAACCAGTAGCAGAATAAACCAGTAGCAAACCTGCAAGATGAAGAGTCGCGTGCTTCCTCCGAACTTCAAGACATGTCCGACCCGGACCCGAATATATGTTTTCGGCGGGACTTTGTTCTTGTTTACAAAGGTCCCGTGAGTGCTGCCCAGGTCAAACACATAGAAGCCCACCGCGTCCTGCTCCTCTCGGCCCCGGTACTGGAGCACTGCGTGATAGCGGGATATGGACGGATGCTCCAGGGGCATGTCACACACCGGCAACCGACCCACCACAAAGTAACTTTTAACCGATAAAGGAACCGTGTCCAATATCGCGCCGTTTTTTACCAGTTCAAAGGAATATTTGTTGGAGGGAACAGAACCCCAGGACGGCTCCGTGTAAGGAAGAGGCGGAAATTTGCCAGGAATTAGTGATTTCGCAGGTATTGTGTCAATCTTCTCTTTACTGGACGACGAATGGCTTGTTGAATCGGGCTCGGGCTGTTTATCGCCACCGGTGTCTTTACTTTCTTTCGGATTGACGCTTGATTCGTCTGTGTCCGTAACGGTCGGTTTGGATCGTGGCTTCTTGAGAGAAGAAGGAGCAACAAACAACACCGGTTTCTTAAAAAGATCATCCGTGGATTCGTGGTCAGCGCTGGCGTCCATTTCCACACTTCGGATTTGGCCGGTCTGAGATTCAGACGCGGTTTCCGTCTCCATCTCCATCAAAATGATGTCTGTATCTTCTCTGTTTTGACACTCCGTCGCGTTTTGTGCGACATGGGACGTTTGGTGTAACACTTAAATCCTTCCGTTCCTTTGGTTTAAACTTTGTTAACGGGTTATTTCGTGTCTAAAACAAATCTAAATAGTTCAGTTATATAGGTATTATTAAACTGCTTTAAATTTATTTATTTCACAGCACCACTCCAAACAATTATTTTCTAAAAAATAATGAAACTCCAGGACCTGCTTGAGTTTTACACGGACGTATTTTAGTGTGGTACCCAGCGCCCCGCACTTCCTATAAGTCACCGTCGCTTTCAACGTCTTGAAAAATTGGGTAAATTTGTCAATAAGTGTTATGACGCTGTTTTATGCTTTACTGTAGTACAGTATATATGTATGGACTGCGCTGTGAATTTTTAGAATCTAAGGCTTAGTAACCAGTAATTGATGTGTTGTGTACGTTTGCGTTTAATATGTTTGCAGCCTGCCACTAGATGAAAAAGTAAAGAAATAACATTAGCATGGCGATCAGACAGTATTCCTAATTTATTTCTTTTTTTTTATTGATTACATTTTCATTCGTCTCTTCTGTATTTCATGGAGGAGGAGGAACATAATTGCTAATTAGTTTCTAAAGCTGGATGATACAGTACAGTATTTAGTGTGAGATTATATTATACTGTAGGTTTCGTATTTGTATTGATTAATTTATGTACAACTTTATCACCAGAAATACATTTAAACTGTCTACCTAAATACAGTAATCCTAAATCACCACATGGTCATGGCGCTGTGTGTTTCTAATTATAAATAATTCTAATGTGTGTGAAATGTATAAACTGTAATTAAATGTGTGCTAACAATCTCAGGCATTTACACTTTATATTCCAGTCGTCATTAAAGAGGTTTCTACACTTAGAATTTTTGTTTCAGCATAGAATATTTCCTTTTTCACTAACACTAGTAGTTACTAAACAGTATTCTAATTCAGCATTTTAGTATTTTGTTGGTGTTATCTTAGTAAACGTATCTTAGTAAATGTAATTTAACAATTTTGATTATTTACACTTCTGAATGTTGATACTGATGATCCTAATGTCTAACAATGTTTTCAGGTACTTTATGTTCTCTAATTGATTCAACTTTATTGTCATTGGCAAGTACAAGTACAAGACAACGAAATGCAGTTAGGTCCAACCAGAAGTGCAAAGTAGTGATAATGTTTATAAAGTGCATAATGGTGAGGAATGTAAGGTACAAACTGAATATACATATGGGAGGCTATGACAGAGACTACAGGGTAATATACAGAAGGGTGGTGGCAGAATAAATATATTATACAAAAACAGGAATAGAAATATGGTGCAAATGAGCATGAAGATCAGAACAAAGTACACTAGTGCAGAGAAATGTAAACCGCTGTGTGCAAAGAGCAAGTCCAGTGCAAGATCCGCGAGTGGCCATCAGTGTGGTGTGGCCAATGTGCAAGTAGAGAGGATGAGGAGAGGGGGGGCAGTGCAGTTAATGTTTATGTTTCAGAGTGTTCAGGAGTGACACAGCTCTGGGGAAGAAGCTGTTCCTCAGTCTGGTGGTCCTGGTCCTGAGACTCCTGAAACGTTTCCCTGATGGCAGGAGAGAGAAGAGTTTGTGGGCAGGATGGGAAGAGTCTTTGGTGATGCAGAGCGCACGCCGCACGCAGCGTTTGCTCTGGATGTCATCAATGGTGGGGAGTGATGAGCCGGTGATGCGTTGGGCGGTTTTGACCACCCGCTGCAGTGCCTTACGCTCCGCAACAGAGCAGCTTCCGTACCACACAGTGACGGAGTGGGTGAGGATGCTTTCTATTGTGCAGCGGTAGAAATTCACCAGTAAAGTGGAGGGTAGCAGGTTCTTCTTCAGAGTCCTCAGGAAGAAGAGTCGCTGATGAGCCTTCTTGATCAGGCAGGAAGTGTTGGTGGTCCAGGTCAGGTCTTCAGTGATGTGGGTGCCGAGGAACTTGAACGAGGAGACACGTTCGACGGCAACCCCGTTGATGTTGATGGGGTTGTGCGTGTCACTTTTCGACTTCCTAAAGTCCACTATTAGTTCCTTAGTTTTAGTGGAGTTGAGGAGCAGATTATTGTTGCTGCACCACGTGGTCAGGTGCTGGACCTCCTCTCTATACGCTGTCTCATCGTTATTGCTGATGAGACCAATCAGCGTTGTGTCGTCTGCAAACTTAACGATGGCGTTGGAGCCGTTCATTGGCCTGCAGTCGAAGGTGTAGAGGGAGTAGAGCAGGGGGCTCAGCACACAGCCCTGTGGCACTCCAGTGTTGAGGGTGATGATGGAGGAGAAGGTGTTGTCTGACCGGACATGTTGAGGTCTGTTGGTCAGGAAGTCTAGAATCCAGTTGCAAGTTGTAATGTTGATGCCTAGGTCTTTGAGCTTGGAGATGAGTCTGGACGGGATGACAGTGTTGAATGCTGAGCTGAAGTCAACAAACAACAGTCGGGCGTAGGTGTTCGGGTTGTCCAGGTGAGTGAGTACAGAGTGCAGTGTAAGTGCTACTGCGTCCTCTGTGCTTCTATTGCTGCGATAGGCAAACTGGTGAGGGTCCAGAGAGGTCGGGAGAGAGTCTTTGATGTGAGCCAGAACCAGCCGCTCGAAGCACTTCATGACAATGGGTGTCAGTGCTATTGGGCGGAAGTCGTTCGGGCATGTTGGTCCAGAGTTTTTTGGTACCGGCACGATGGAGGTGGATTTGAAGCACGTTGGTACAGCTGCTTGTGCGAGTGACATATTAAAAATGTCAGTGAAGACACCAGCGAGCTGTCCCGCGCACGCTCGAAGAACACGGCCAGGGATACCGTCTGGTCCAGCTGCCTTACGAGAGTCGACCCGGCTCAGAGCAGTAGAGACATCAAGAGAGGTGAATATGATGGGCTGGTGATCGGGTGAGGGGGGGAATTTAGTGGCAGTTACATTGTTGTCCCTTTCAAAGCGAGCGTAGAAGTTGTTCAGGTCGTTAAGAAAGGACACATCTGAAACAGCGGGGGTGGAGTGGGTGGTCTTATAGTTGCTGATGGCCTGTATGCCCTGCCACATGCGCCGAGGGTTAGAGTTGGAGAAATTCTCCTCTATCTTCAGCTTGTAGCAGTGCTTGGCCTTCTTGATTCCCCTCTCCAGATTTGCTCTGGATGAGCTGTAGGCCTGGACGTCCCCTGATCTAAAAGCAGCATCACGTGCCTTTAGCAGAAGACGGACCTCTTTGTTCATCCATGGCTTCTGATTCGGGAAGATGGTGATTTGTTTCTGGGTTGTTACACTGTCGATGTTAGAGCTGATGTAGTCCAGAACAGATGAAGAGAAAACATTGAGGTCTGTGTGAGAGTCTGAGGAGGCTTGGGACATAAATCGGTTCCAGTCTGTGTTCTGAAACACGTCTTGGAGTGTAGATTCTGCCTCTGGTGGCCAGACTTTGATGGTCTTCACACATGGCTTCACACGGTTGATGAGAGGTGAGTACTTGGGGGTCAGGAACAAAGAGAGGTGATCAGACTCACCTAGGTGGGGGAGGGGGTCCACAGTGTAGGCGTCAGCCATGTTAGTGTAAACATGGTCCAAAGTTTTATTTCCTCTTGTGTGGCAATACACATTCTGGTGTGTTCTGGTGTAGACCAGTTAACATTGTTTTAAAAAAAATCGACCCACATTTAAGATGGTTTAGAAAAGACTTCTTCAAGGTCAAGCTGAGATTTTGTTTTTCTGTCTTCTAGATTCTGCGTGAGTTTCCCACAGTGTGGTGATGATGATCCGTTACTGGGGTGAACTTCCTCTGGCCACAGTTCCTTCTGGCCGCAGTTCTTTTGACCTCCTGCAGCGTGAGTTTCGCCAAGTGGAAATGCAAGACCCACCTTTGCACCAGCCGTCTGCACAGCGTCCACGTCCCACCACCATGCTGGACGTTCCCTCGGAGCCCTGCAGCTTGACCATTCACACTGTGCAGCTGAATCAACATGCCCGTCGTCTCCGGGGTCTTATCGCCAATGCTCACCAGGGCCAACAGACTCTCACCACATTGCTGGACCCTCACACCCAAGGTTTTGTAAAACCGGAAGATGGGGACCACCTACCTCCACGACCTCCAACACCCACTGTGCCAGATGACATGCTTCCAATGGAGAGTAAGATTGCACGGCAACCCTTCCAGTTACGTCATAGTGACCCCGAGAGCGACTTCTACAAGTAAGCTTTTATTTTACAACAATATTGTAAACATTTTACATATATTAGGAGTAAATGGCAAAGTGAATGGAAAGAATGTAAAAATAACAAACGTCAAGTGAACTTTGAACTTTAACTTTACACTTTAAGTGTAATGAATCCTTCTATAAACAAAAGAATCCACTATATTTTCGATAACAGAAATTATCAAGTTGATTTTATGAGATACAGAGTTGGCCACTCCAGAATCACACATTTATATTTATTAATAATTGATGAATAGAATCCACCTTGTCATTTGTGCAGGAAAGTTTTGTCTATAAAGCATGTTTTCATTCAATTTGGGGATATAAGACGAGTTTTATTAGGAAAATATTTGAACAGACGTTTTTAAGAATATTTCAGCACTAAAGAGTTTTGCAATTTTTATCAAAAGTCAACATGAAAGATTTTTAGAAGTTTTAGAAGTTCTTTTGATGCATTGTTGCATTGTGAGTCTATTGCTATTTATTGTGTTATACAAAATAAATTTGAATTGCTCTGAAATGTAAAATTGTGAGCATCAAAAACCATATTGCCACTAATATTTGTTAATAATGAAAATAAATTAATCAAAATACATTTTG
The DNA here is from genome assembly GCA_028031935.1 of Paedocypris micromegethes. Taxonomy (NCBI): domain Eukaryota; kingdom Metazoa; phylum Chordata; class Actinopteri; order Cypriniformes; genus Paedocypris; species Paedocypris micromegethes. Next base: position 23,040,960 of record CM051497.1, on the reverse strand, counting down.
GTAATTTTTTTCTTTTTTTTCTTTAGAGGGAAAGGAGAGCCAGTCACGGAGTTGAGCTGGCTTTCTTGCCGTCAGCTTCTCTACCAGTCGGTGGCCACGGTTCTTGCTCATGCTGGATTTGAGCTGGCCAATGAAAGCGTCCTCGACACTCTGACGGACCTGGCGCATGAACACTATGTACGGCTCACCAAGCTTCTGCGCGTGGCGGTTGACAGGGAGGCATGTCACGGCACTTCTCCCTTTCCAGATGTGATGGAGCAGGTGTTTCATGAAGTGGGTATCGGCAGCGTTCTAGCTCTTCAGTCTTTCTGGGAAGTCCGCATTAAAGATTACCACAGCTACATGCTACAGGTGGGCAATAATGGGTCATTTTTCGCTTGAGTTGATAACCAACTATCTCTCCTCAACCTGTAGGTCAGTCGGGAGCTTTCTGATGAGTATGAGAGAGTTGTGAATCCAGATCGGACTCTGGAGGATTCCAAACCCTTTAAGGTTAAGGAGGAGCCATTAAGTGACATTGTGTTTCCGATGAACGAGGATGCAGAGTCAGATCTGACCTCAAATGATCAGGCTCTTCCCATCGGGATGCTTGGCTCGTCATGTGACCGGCTGACCAGAGGGCTGGAGGATGGACAGTCTCCTCAAACATCAGGTGTGTTGTTGTAAAGTGAGACGAGTTTGTCAATGTAGCCACTAGGGAAATTACTCTATTAAAAGTCACCAATTTCAAGAAGACTTGAGTAAAAGTGGTAAAGTATCCAATGAAAAAGTATTTTACTTGTACTGAATTTAGGCTTGAAAAACACCAAGACATTTTAAAACAAACAACTCTTTTTATTTCTTAAGATTGAAATGAAATTTAACACCAGGTGGCAGCATAATATAGTTAAAAAAAGAACAAAAACTCAGTCTCGGTCAAATATTCAACCGCCAATTCACATTCATATGATTTAGTTCATTAATAGCATCTAGTACGACTTTTTATATCCTAAATTTTAGTCAAAACCATTTTAATAAAACTGAGATGTATGTCTCCACTAGGACCCACTACAGTGAGCAGCTCTCCGCTGTGGCAACTGGCCCCGGTGAAGATGGAACCTCAGGACTGTGAGGACGACCAGGTGTCTGGTCACGGCGTTTTGGAAAGTGATATTTTTGAAGACGGCCCTATGTCCACCATGAGTGAGGCTGGCATTCCTCCGTCCCCCGGTGGCTCAGATGGCAGCTACCCTTCTCATTCACCCGATTCACTAATTGGCACATCACCATTCAGTCAACAGCCCAAAAAACGTATGAGAAAAGTGTAGCATTTTGTACTTTATAATTTGGAATTTATTCTGTGGGACTGGAGGTACTTGTCTTCAGCGAAAGTTGTGCTAATAAAAACACACACACACTCGTAAGGTCATTCAACAAATCGACGACTGTCTGTCACTTTTTGCCTGTTATGGAGAAAGGCTTTCTTGTTTGCTGTAGAGAAATTGGTATTGTATTGACGATATAAAGGAACCAGAGCAAAGCAAAACCACATGAAGAGCCAATAAAGGAGTTTTCAGTCAGAAGCTTTCCTGAAGCACTAAAACTTGTATTGAAAAATGGTTCATTATCATAAGACATTTTTTTGACAAAATATTATGTGATTTTTTTTAGAGATATATATATAGATATATATAGATATAGACACACACACACACACACACACACACACACACACACACACACACACACACACATACATATCGTACATACACATACTGTTAAAACTCCCGAGCTTCAATCAACACATCACTAAATGTCAATCATTTTTCCACATTTTATAAGTTAATAATATCGAATACTCCACTCATTATTCACAATGAGAGAATTTTGTGATGAAAATGGGATTTTCAGAAGTTTTTCCGTAAGGATGGGAAAATTTGTACTATTAGTGCTTTTTTTTGGCTGTGAACTGTTTTTGTTCCTGGTGGATCCACCAGGTGGCAGCAGCAGAATGTATTTAACAAATCGGTTGCCAAAGTCACACGTGTTCCAATTAGTTAATTATAAACAAGGTAAGACTCACTGAATTGTTTTTTTGTTAAAATAAAAATGTGACTAGATGAAACAGGATACAGACATTTTGTATTAATATTTTTATTGCCATTTTTAACAAAATTGCTTAACAAAAACGGTCGAACAAAAATTCATTATCCAGCAGGGAAAAAACCAAACATTGAAACGCATAGTTTGACCACACACATCATTTACTTGATTCTCTCATTCCTTTTTAAAAGCTCGTCCCACAATGCACAAGTTTGGATGTGAGGCAGAGCGCATGGCACCTCTGATTTCACTGCTTTTATCCCACAGCTTGTTTTCTGCGCGTGAACCATCGTCCAACCTGTCACAGCAAATCACATTAAGGACAGAGGAAAAGCAAAGGATTAGACAAGTAGGCCAGAGCTTAAAACTGCTCAGCAACAAGTCGTTGAGAGCTCAGGCGCCTGTTACCAGCGTTCACATGGCACGCCACATTTCCATGACCTTTCTGTAATGATATTACTATTTTATAACTTTAAAATGGACCATCTAAAACAAAATTGGTTTACATTGGTTAATATTAGTTTATAAAACACAATATATGACAAGCATATTTGATTTGATATTACATATTTTCTCTTCTTTGGCACTTTTTTTCAAGCTGGTTGCTCTAACTCTCTTCCAATAGCCCACTACCCATTGCCCATTACCATGGCATTACAGCTTTTAAAAAAAAAATTTCATCATTATAAAAACGTGTCTATGCCATTTTTACGTAAATTAGTTGGTGAAATGTGTGTACAGTAAGCAAATAGATGGATCGCATCAAGTTGTTGTTGAAATCACAATAAACTCCAACAATGTATAATTTTATGCTCATACATCACCACTGTAAAAAATGTACTGTAAAATTTACAGGAACTTAATTTACAGTAAGATTAAAAATGTACAATAGCACTGTGATTCAGTCATTAAATATGTGCTGTAAAAATACTGCATAATACTATATTTATGCCGGAAAATCATTATTTTTCACAGCCATCTTTGTAAAATTACAGCAATTATTTAGCATGCTCCAACAATTCATAGACAAATATAGCAATACTGTAAATTTGTAAATAAAGTAGTCTGCTGTAAATAGTTACTGTAAAAATAGAGCAATTTTTTTACAATGTAGTGTATGGTTTTGAAACATACTCTTGGAAAGGCAGTGCTGAATTTAATGTACTTTAAAAATGGCTTAACTTAAATGCTTCCTGTCAGTACTAGAAACTCTTAAAGCAAAACTACCAGGAGATTTGATCAGGAGAGACATCAGCTTGTTGTCTAGTCACTGCTAAGTTTCTGTTATTCAGCCAATAGAAGCATTAAGGCATGTCTGCCTCCAGAACCATTTTTTAAAGAAGAGGACACAATGCAGAAGCGCATCGCTATATTATATATTTCAATTTACGTAGAATGCTCCTGATTTGAAACATGGAAAAATGGTTGCTTATATTTACATGCAAATTTGAAATAAGCAAGTATAAGCACCCCCAAAGTTTTTGAGCTTCTAAAATTGGAAAAACTGGTGCTTACAATCACGTAAATACAGTAGCTATTTAATAATTTGTTGATCTAACAACAATCCATGTGTATCGTTTTGACTCATTTTACTATACGTAAACACACAATCAGTATAGTATGCACACACAACTGTAAAGCCACTCTTACCCATGTCTGTTTATGGCTGGCTCACTTCCACATATCTCCGCCACAGAGATGACTGGCACACTGGGTGGCACGTTCAGACTGGGCCTTCGGTCAGACTGGCTGCGTCGAATGTATGGCCGGGGTCCTCGTACAGACATTGGGAGCTGACCAGGTTCACTCCAGAACGGTTTAGAGAAACCAGTAGAGTCCCAAGCCTGTGGGGTCCTATGTGGAGAAACCAGCCGAGCCTCAAACAGCGATGAAGAGACAGGACAGAACACTGACTGAGCATTTGGAAACACTTTGGAAGTGGAGTCTTCACTAACGTTTTCACGAGATAGTCGTCGGACTTTTGGGGAAGCAGGAGGTGTTGGCGCCTTAAAGGAGTAGGGGGTATCTGCTGTGGACCTGGACCTTTGGTCTTGCACTGGGGTGTTGGAAAGGTTCCTCTGACTAACTGCTGGAGGAGTGGGAAGTTTGCGAGCCACTGGTGGACTAGTTTTCTGATTTACACTCGAGATATACGTTTGTTTTTGGAATACTGGAGGACTAGGCAGTCGTCGGTGCAACAGAGGAGTAGATGGTAACGTTCGTGTAGTAGATAGAGAAGCTTGAGTTTGGCTCCTGCTTGAACTTTTTTCCATCATCTCTGCATGTCCTTGGTTGTTGTGAAGCTTATTCTGGTTTGGTTCCGTTTTGTCTGCTGTTGAATCAGAGGAACGCCTTGAAGGCATCATCGTTCTTGGTCTTTGGTAAAGTGGATCAAGCTCCTCGTTTTGTGTGCAAGGTTGGTTAGAATCAAAGTGGTCACTGGTTTGTTGAGGTGAATGGCCAGCTGGTGTTCTGGTGAAGGATCCTCTATGCATGGCACCCTTACTAGGTAGGACAACGGTCTGCACTGAGGTCTGCAACCTCTGGGTCACGGCTTCCTTTTTCGGTAAGATGGATTGTCCCTTCCATACTACATTTTCTTCGTTGTCCTTCATCTGCACATTTTCAAAGGAATTATCCATGAGTACCTCAAGTGGAGGAGGTGGTAGACTTTCAATATCAACAGGATCTGTCCTCTCAGAGCATTGGAGCTCAACTTGGCCATTGTTTTCATTGAATTCTGGTGTGCAAGAAGTTCTTAAACCTGGGATGATGGGAACGCCACATCTCCTGACGTTTCTTAGAGGTCCCAACTGTATAGCACTCTCTGAAAGGAGTTTGTTCTCCATCATGCCCTGGGAGAAGGTGTCGATCAGCTTTTTAACAGATTTCCTTTCATTGCTCAAGCTGGAAGACAGACGAGGAGATGCTGGAGGGCTTGGTGTAGGCGTTGGTTTGAAGGACCCTTTAACAGATGGACTTTTCATGTCTCTTTCCTTAACTTTGTAGTTTTTGTTATCGTCTTCTTTCTCATTTCTTAGATTGTCCTTTTCTTTGAAATCCACTTTTGCGTGAACGATTTTTCTTTGATTACTTGGGGAGAAAATATTCCTACTTACAAAATGTTTTCGTTCAGTAGAAGGCGTAGTTTGTTTTTGCTGTTTAGGGGGCGTCTGAGCTGTGATTTTTTCATGCCTAACCTTGGTCATCTTCTCCATCCTGTGGTTTAGTTCCTCTCGTGTTCTTTGAAGTTCCACCATTGTAGAGTCTTCAGCTTTATTACGCAGAGAGTCTGCCGACCTTGATCGTGAAGTCACTGTCTTTTTTTTTGACACAGAGGTAATGGCTGTTTGAGGTCTGTTGACATTTTTCTCACCGTCTTCCGTCCAATGACTATTTCTTTTTGGGATATTCACCTGCTTGGCCTTCATCTCAGATTCTTTTGATGACAAAAAATGAATTCGACCACTGATAGCATCTTTCAACTTCATCGTCATTTCCACATTTTGTGCATTCTCTATGCGTTTTGTTGGAATGCGGCGTGGATGTCGTGGGTCTGGAAAAGAAATGGGGGATTGCTTACTTGTTGGACATTTTTCTTCATCACTGGCGTCCTCCACGTCCTCGCTTTCGCCCAATGACAGAGAGCCGGTAAATGATTCTGAGTCCTTATGCTCTTTAGCTGTAATGGTGTTGGTTGAATCTAAGGAGTTAAGAGAACTACTGCTGCCCATCTTCTTGAAAAGTCTTCCTCTATGGGTCCTGTGGTGAAGTGGTGTAAAACCAGATGAGTGTCGTGATCTGCTGCAAACGGTTGAAGTTGACTCGCAGCTTGAGCGGCGTTCAACATGTCGGTCGGAACCAGCCAGTGATTCACTTTCTGCTCCGATGCCGCTGTCTTCACTGAACAACGCTGAATCCTCTGGACCAGGTTTTTTCTGTGATGCTGCTTCAATACGAGACAGCAACTGCAACAGTCTGGACTCTGAAGCCCGTTTTGACTTTAGCTTGTCATCAAGAATGTCTGAAACGGAGTTAAAGTACTCCATTGTCTCCTCAAGTGCTGTATCTCCTAATCCGCAAAATGACTGACCCACCAGACGCATCTTCTGGATGCTGTATTGAAGAAGTTGCTGTAAGAGATCTGGTGGAGGCTCACTCAAGGATGAAGACAATTCTTTCTTTGTTGAATTTGTGCTGCTGGATACATTCTTCTTTTGAGAATGCCAGGCCAAATGCTCTCCATGTTCTTTTAACAACTTTTCACCATCTTCCACAACTTGCTGCAGACCTTTGTTGATTTCTTCACAGCGCAGAACCATGAAGGACACCATTGGCTGCAGAGTGATTTGGATCTGGGCTACATGGTCAAGCAGCCCCAAAAGATCTTCATATTTATCAATATTTGGGTTGAGATAAGCATACGCTGCTTGGTGAGCTTTCACGAGTGGCTCTGGAAAATCTACTTTTTCCTCAGACGCACACTTTCTTTCCTTGTCTTTCTTCTTCGGTTTAACACCTTTAGCACATTTTTTGGACTTCTTTGCTCCTTTCTTCTCACAAGAATCTTGTTTTTTGTCTTGCCATTCTCTTACCGGAACTCTGATGCTTATATCCTGTGTGCGCAGTTTGACTGCTCCATCGCCTTGGATTTCAATCTCAGATCTTGAGGCTTTTCTTTCAACTGCTTTAGAGTTTGCTTTGCTGCAAACCGTTGAACGTTCTTGATCATGGTCTCCTCTACTGGATGGCTCAGTCTCTCCATCATCCGACCGTGATTGTCCAGGGCTATCCTTTGGTCTTGGGTGTACAGTTAAATCACTTCGAAATGGTCCAGGCGCAGTAGCAAGATTGTTACCTCGTGATGGAGAGCAGCCCATTTCATATCACTTGTAGTTCAAAGATGAATAAGCAATAAATGTAGAGAAAGTAAAGCAAAAAGGGATAAATATTACTCCATCTCATTTTTAGATTTTTTTTAGTTGTAGTTCATATCTCCTTGATACGTTTCCACAGAGCAAAAACAAAAAATGTTTGATCATTCAAAAAAAAAAAACGACATACGGTTTTCTTTCGAAGCAGTATTGTACAGCATTGGATCCAACAGCAAGAGTATCTTTCCTCCGGCTTGAGGACAAACAGCTAAAGAGATTAGATCGGATTTTCCCCAGCATGCATATGCCACTTCCAAGCAAATAAAAGAGAGGTACAAGACTTTAAGCTTATTAAGGTAAAGCACGGTTGTTTTTAGGTGGTTTTTTATAGCATCATAACTTGGTCCACTAAGGGAAATATATACTGTATAGGATTTATATTAAAACACCGAATATATACAGTTTAGTACATTAGAAATATTTCAGTACCGATTAATGTTTAGTTTCTAGCACTAAACAGCTAAAGTGTAGGAAAGGAAAATATTATTTATCGCCAACTCTTTGCTGTTATTATTATAATGTTAATATATAGTTAGTTAATTGTTTCATTTGGCAGGACAAAAACTCAAATTCAAGAACAACAAATGTCTGCTCCTTTATTAAAACTACATATTTCATCAAGATGGTGTTCAGGTGCTGACTAAGGTCTAAGGTTTTTAATTTAACTGTTAATGGTTCACCTCGCAAATGATGCACAAAGTCTAAAATTGTGGTTTACTTTAGTGATAAAATTACAATAGTGATAAAAACGTCAATCTGTTTTCAATGACTGACGATGGTCTTGCCGCCACCTGTCGGCAGAAAACAGATCGGAATTTCGTCACAATTTAAATCTCCATATTCTCATTCAATGTTAACTGTTTATTGTAAAACAGTTGTTTTATATTTTTGTAAACACAGTGAATTGTTCGTGTTATAGTGTTTATGACATAAGGGTAAAATAATGTTAAGGGGTTTGTCATCTCTACGCGAATTACGTCATGTTGCCGGAAGTGAACGTCAGCGAGCTGGAATCGGCTTATCCTTCGAGTGGAATTTGTTTTTTCCTTCAGAAACAGCGCAGGTATGTTGTCACTTCATGCTGTGATAACTATCTCCTGTACACGCAGTTCATGTTTAGAATTCATATGCAGTTTTTGTCAGTAGTTTCGGTGATATTAATTATTTGACAGCAGGATTCGTTGATTCGGTGCGTTTGAGAAACACGAAATTAAAAATTCACACCTGAGCATTTTGACATTTAATCGTTTTAGCGAACAGGCACACACACACACACACACACACACACACACACACACACACACACACACACACACACACACACAAAATATTTATTTTTCCCTTTCATATAAATAAAAAGTTCTATTTGATAATATCGTTCAACAAAAGTTAATTCCGTCTCTCTAAAGGCAAGACAAAACCATTGCCTGTACATGATAATACTGTAATATTTATATTTGATTTATCCAAGTAAAACAAATGAATAAACAAAACCTATTATTGATCAATCAAGAATTTAATCATCCAGTACAGTTTTCAAACTACAAATTATACATTGAAAAGAAGGACATTGCAACGAAATATTCCTCTTATTAATTGTTCTCTTTTCAAAAAAAGACCCTTTTTTGTGTGTTTGTCTTGACAGATGTTGACAGATGGATTTAAACACTGGTTTGAGTTGCTGAGGGAGACATGACCAGGGAGGATGTATTAAGTGAGCGAAGCCAGTCGGTGGTTCATCACTTCTCCTCAGCACCTATGCCTTCAGAAGGCGGTGAGCGTGTTATACTACATTTCATCAGGCGTAAAGAGTACCTGAAAATCATTCTCGAATAAAAGTACTGTCAAAAATTACTCAAATACAGGTTACAAGTCACAAAATTCCAAGATGACTTGAGTAAAGCATCCAACTTATAAAATAATTTTAAAAGAGCTTAAGTATTTTATTTTATTATACTGAATAGGAAAGAAATGTAAAAACAAAAGTTTCAAATATTTCAAAATGTCTGCAAAATGGATTCAAAAAAAGAATAGTACTTCTGATAATACAGTAGTATTTCTGAAGCTGACATGCAAGTGTAAAATCTCTCATATTTCTTTTTGTTGTGTGTAAGGAAATGGCTTTTTGAAATTCATAAAATAACTTTTTAAGTGATTTCTCTTAAAATTAAAAAAATTTCTCTTCCCTGTTTGTTTGTAGAGTTGTCTTTTTTTGATCCAAGTGATCCGCGGTGTCAAGAGATTCTTCTGGACGCTCGTACCACAGTTCCTCAGCTGTTTGCTGTTCTAAGGCAGTGGGTTCCTCAGGTCCAGAGGAACATTAGTGTCATTGGGAACGAGGTGGAAATTCCATTTCATTTTAATGTTTTATAGCGGATAAGATGACACAGTTCTTTCCCTTCTCCCAGCTCTCAAAAAACACAACAAGGTTCTTCTGTTAAAACTCATTTAATTTCCATTAACGTATTGTATCAAGCAAAAAAAAATCATATAATGTAATGATTGGCAAAATTACAGTGAAGTATTATACCAACCCAATTCCAAAAACGTTTGCACATATTGTGAATAAAAATGGCATGCAATTAAGTGTTTCAAATATCTATGCATTATTCAGAATACAACATACATGACCTTTTCAATGTTTAAACTGATAAATGTATAATTTTAGGGAAAAAATAAGTTGATTTCAAGGCATCAGCACATCTCAAAAAAGTTGGGACAAGGCCATATTTACCACTGTCTGGAATCCCCTCTTCTTTTTATCACAGTCTGCTTTTTGTAATGCCTTTTATAATCATTGTATAACAATTTTTTGACAAGGATAATTTGCTTTTTATTATAGATTCTGAAAAGAGGATGTGGTGTGAATGACAGAGATGGTCTTACCGATATGACCTTACTTCATTATTGCTGCAAGGCAGGAGCTCCAGGTATAGGTGAGAGCATGTTTACATAAAAAAACAGGAAATTACATGTTCTTTAAATTACAGATTGAGGACAAAAAAAAAATAAAAATAACGCCTCATGTTTGCAGGTGATGCTGAAAGTGCAGCTACTTTTGCTCGTCGCTTGTTGTCACTTGGAGCCACACCGTCGTTACGGAGCCGATGGACCGACATGAACGCGTTACACTATGCATCTTATTTTGATGTTCCTTCTCTCATCTGTGTGGTTCTGCAGGCTTCTGCCCTAGGAGGTGAGTTAACCACAAAATTTTATGACATTGGTGGGTCGCACTTTTGTAATAACAAGTCATACAATCATTTAAATAAATGTATATCAAGCAATGCATTTCAAGTTCATTTATATAGCGCTTTTCTTAGTTCAAGACCAACGCATAGTCGCTACGCGAATTAGGGAAAAAATAGTCTTTTTAACTTATAATTATTAGATTTATACATCACGTTACATTTATTTAATCTAAACATATCAATTATTTTGTCTTATAGTGAGAAAGAAAAAAAATCTCTTGTTTATTGTGTGTAAATTTTGTGATTCATATGTTTAGTTTAAATGTAATGGTCACATGCCTGGAGTGAACAGATGACGTCGGGGTTGAGCATCGTGAACATACAAAACGCTTTTACCATATAAACTCAGCATTATTACATTATTGACCGTCGGCCCGTTTACCTGGCGTGACAGTTTATATAATGCTAGAAAATCAGAAGTAACATGGATGACTATGTAACCATTTGATGTATAATTTACTGTGTTAATTATATGTACAATTGAATAGTTTCATTAGTTGAAATACATGTTTTTCTGGTCTGGTTCTCAAAGTGTCTATTTAGAAAAAGCTTTATAAAAGTATAATTAGTCCTTAATGTAAAGTGTAAAAATGCCAATATTATGCATGTTTTTAGGTGCTCATAAAGCATGATTAAGTTATTTATAGTTGCATTTATTAATATCTTATTATTTAGAAAAAATGCTTTACTAATGATTTATTGATCATTTATAGATGCCTAACTGAGACTTTATAGCATGTTGTAATAAAGTGTTACTCGTTGGTGGACAGTCATCTGGTGTGATGGTTTCTGATTGTGGCCTGTTGTTTCAGAGGTGGATGCGACCTGCAGTGATTTTGATTTTGGTACCTCGCTTCACATTGCAGCCTCGAATCTGTGCACTGCTTCAGTCAAGTGTCTGCTGGAGCTCGGAGCCAACCCTGCGTTTAGGGTATGGGATTATGTTTTTCTTTAAAAACTAAAATGAATGGATTTTAGCAAATTGATACAATAGATATTTTCATACAATACAACTAAAACGTGAAAGCCAGTTGATCTGACAACATAATTTCCGGAACACATATACAAGTCATTACCACTTTCAAGTTTTATGGTTTGATAGAATGTTAAGGAGACTCCATATTTTCATCTGAACCTGGTTTTTGCTTTGAAAAGACAGAAAACCAGGGACTAGTTAGATTTTTAGGAAATAGAGCAAAATGATTGCAAGTTCATAAAAAAGAACGTTTAATTATCCTTTACGTACTACGTATATCATGAAAAACTTGCCTGTGTGATAAACTTGACGGTTATAAAGACGTATAAAGGACATATACAGTAGGGATTCAAGCTCTTCATACCAAACAACTTTGTCTTGATAAACAAAAAAATAAAAAAAAGTTGTTTTATTTAAATCATATATATATATATATATATATATATAATATAAATAAAGAAAAAAAGGAAGCTACTGTTTGATATGTATAGCACTTTTAATTCTTATTTTTATGTAAGATCCAAATTTTCTTGTTTTAGGTGTTGTTCTCTTTACAGACAGTAGATGTCACCAAATCACTATTTTACAAACCTTTATGGAATTAATTTCAGTTTAGCAGATTTTTAATAGGAAAGCGCAACAACAGCAGAAACATAACGACATGACATAATGAGTGCAACTTTATAGACACCTATGCAAAATTCACTGAACCATAGTTGTACGCAATAAATAACACTCTGTGTATGTAATCAATTCCATGCCAAAAAACCCAGACATTTTCTATGTTGTAGATATAGTGTAGTCAAAGATAAACCCTGGTTATTTTTCAGTGAAGACAAAAAAAAGAACCAAATAAAACGAAATCTGGCTTTAAGCTCTGTTGCCAAGCAACAACTCTCACAATAGAAAACAAGGTGGAGTTTAAAGGAAAGGATTTAGCCGGAAAAGAAGCAAAAGTAATTGCTCATTTTGGGCTTTTTTTCCTTTTATGTTTTGAAGTAAAAACCTCTTGGTTTACACAAATCTTCTTTTTTTACTTTGAAGAATATTGTTCCAGAGTTCTCTGTTTTCCATGTCTTTTATTCATGCACCAGGCAGTACAGCTAAATTTCCTCAACAGGGAGTCATCTTTTCTGGGATGGACTTGAATGTGGAATTCACAGGATAAAACCTGCTGTTTGATGGTTTTTTAGAGCGGTGTTGGTCATTTACACTTCATAACAAGAGGAACAAATATCAGGATTGTCTCGTTTTCTCAAGGCAGCGAAATGATTTACAGTCTTGAAATGTGAAACGCTATAATTAGTCATAAATAGTTGTCACTATGACAACATAAGGAAGCAGATACCGTATTAAAGTAAAGTGAGTGAGAGATATATTTGACGCCTGTAAGGAAAACTCAAGGCAATAGTTGATGGAAAAATAGAGTGGCCATATTGACAAACTCATTCACGCTTTTAGTGAAATAGTTTAGAAACAAACAGTGCAGAATGCCTGTTCTTGCAATGTTTTTCAAGATCATTTTAATAATAATAATAATATGAGTATTTGTAGGGCGCTTTTCACAGTTTTAACTGTCTCAAAGCGCATGTGTAAATATGTAAGGGAAATTGTTGCATTTTATTCATCTGATCGTCAGGTTGTTGATGTTTAAGTAAATGACTATGATTATCACTATGACTATGACAAGACAAAGACCAAGACCATTTTAACAGCAAATATAATTTTCACCGGAAGTATGTAAATAGCACATATAGATATTATTTTGCATCTATAAAAATAATAGATGTAAAAGTTCATTTAAAATCTGCTGGCTTTGAAATTCATAAATAATGTACCATAAACTACGCATTTAAAACTTTACATAAACACGTTTTTTCTACTTTATTTTCTTTCACCGTTTTGATTGGTTAAATGAAGTGACCGATTTCCCAAGCGAGGGATTAATAGAGGGTCCAATCACCTGGATGTGACACCAAAAGTGATCTTTGCGTTTTTAAAAAGCAAGCTATTATTCTGAGAGTTATCGGCAGTCGATTGGAGCGCCATTGGAGCTTTTTTCTGCGGGCTATTATTAGACAAAATGAAAGACCAAAAGGATTTTTTTGCACATAAATGGAATGGAAAAAGAAAATGTATTATAAATGAGTAAATACTATACAAAACATCAAATGAGTCACGAAAAACAACAGGAACCCATTTAAACTTCATATCAATCGATGTGCCTACAAAACCATTACCCACTGTGTCAGGATATGAAGAGCAGTGAGACTTTCATTCTCAGAACTATTTACACAATAGATTCTTCAAACTAAACCAATTAGAGACTAGGTTAGACAACAAGACAGGAGATAACCACAGACCAATCCATATAACGATAATTCAGCAAGAAGCAAATGAGGCGATGAGTGATGGCGGGTGAAAAGACTAAACCAGTTAGGAGAATATTAACCAGGTGAACGCTGTGATGACAACAAGACGGTAAAACTATGATCGTACAAATACGTGTGCACTGCCAGAGTACTAGTACCACCAAAGGGAAAAGGCGACTGGATTTTGATACACAAATCTAATAAGTCAATCCAATAATGTGTCACCAATGCATATTCATGAACTGTGCTTTTTTTCCCCCAAATTTAATTTAATGATTTTTTTTTTTATGAATTGTATTAGTACAACAGTTCATTATCGCAGACCATAATGCGTTTTAGAAAATTACCCGCCACAGACGTTTGTTGTATTGGTTATAAACAATGAAATTGACAGCTAGACACAGGATACAAGAGCTGAGACTCAATTGCAGGGACGTGACTTTTATTTAGAAACTGAAACGGGCGTGTGGGACCAAAAGCGAAAACGCCACTCAAGGCAAATGAAGAGAAATGTTACTATTAAGCCTGCTGGTCAGAAACAAGACGGAGCACGGAGAGCGAGAATACCAATCTGGACATTGGTATGGACATCTGAAAACCAAAGCAAGCAAACATCCCCAAATGATCCAACACCAAACAATGGAAAACACAGTTTTAAATACCGGAACCAATTAGGAAAGAACTAGACACAGGTGTCTAGTTCAATAATTAGAATTAAAACCTAACACCTGGCAGAATAGTTAAATAATGGATGCAAACTAAATCACATGGCCAAACAAACAAGGAAGTGATCAGAAACCTGCATAAGCATAAAAGTCCCAATTAGAGGCAGAGATTCCCAAACCCTGATAATATAAAAACAGAACAAAATAGCGCACGCGTTTCTACTTTGGTAATATATATAGTTGCGTTTTTTTTTCCCAAATAATATATTATTTTAAAATGACTTTTATTAATTTAACAATTAATAAAGCAATACATTTGATAAATGGAAATTAATAAATATTAATACATATGTATTGCATTTATTTTTAATGTAAATGTTTACATAAATGCATGTTTTACAAATATATTAATAAAATAAAAATAATTTTTAAAAAGTAAATGATTAAAATTATGTTTATTTTACATTTTTGTGTCTTTTCTGTTGTCTTTTCTCCCTTTCAGAATGAGAAGGGCCAGTGTCCAGCTGATGTTGTTCCAGAGCCACTGGACACGTCTCTGGAGATCAGTGATGCTGCGGTCCAGGCCAGAGCGCTACGCAAGCTGCTGCAAGAATCTCTTCCCAGGCCTCAGACTGCCCTTCCTTTACTTTCTGCTGATTCTTCAGGTCTTTCTGAAGAAGCTTCTGCGTTGCTCTCAAGCAAGAGTCTTCGCCTTGGTGACAAAGTTATCATCGCAGGCCAAAAAGTACTGCAGACTTACTACAGTATATGTACATGTGCTAACACGTGTTATTGCTCAATCTTATGAATCAAATCCATGCAGACAATTGTGGAATTTCAGCTGCATTGAATGTGCACATTGACATTTTCAATTTTCTAAATCCTAACTGACCTTTTCTATGCTGGATTTGCACTACTGTACTCCTGAACGGCAAACGTTTTGTGCAGTTTTATGTTCAAAGGAACAGCATAACCTTGAGATGCAATTTATATCAACCGTTTCGAGATAATATGTTCCGATATTCATTTCATTCATAATATTCATTTCATTCATAATATTCATTCCGTACTGGCGTTCGTTTCTTTACAACTAAAGTCCTGCTTTGGCTTGTGTGATAGGTCGGCACTCTGCGATTCTGTGGCCGTACTGAGTTTGCTGGCGGTCTCTGGGCGGGAGTGGAGCTTCATCAGCCAGTAGGAAAGAATGATGGTTCTGTAGCCGGCATCCAGTACTTCACTTGCCATTTTAAACATGGTAAAAGTCTCGATTGTTTGTCTTTGTTTTCACACCAGGGACTCAGTTTTTAATATTTATCATGCAGCTTACTATGATTTTACTCTTCAGCGCTCTGGTCTGCACTTACTGATCTTCTGTTATGTGGTGCTATTACATATAAGGTTGATAGGTGGAAAAGAGCTATTTATGCAAACAGAAAATCAAGTTAGTGTATCAAAGACATGGATATTATAATTTATCCAACTTTTTTCCAATGTTCAAAAATCAATTCAAATCATCAAACAATGTCAAATTTCTCCAAATTTTTTTTTTACCAGCAAAAAATATATATTATTTTGCGCTCGAAAAAAATGGTGAATGCAATGAGCTTTTTCTTTTAAGCCAAAAAAATAAAAAAATGGTGAATGCAATGGGCTTTTTCTTTTAAGCCAAAAAAATAAAAAAATGGTGAATGCAATGGGCTTCCATACATTACAGCAATCTTTCTATTAAACTAATATGCAAAGTAAATGAAATTTTTAACATTTTTTTAAAGACATTTTTAACAATTTATAACTGACATACGTTTATGTCAGTAGACTGTAAACTACTTTAGCATTCAATTGTGCTATAATCTTTTTGCCATTTTTTTCAAGTCATGTTTTCCTTTTCAGGAATCTTTGCTCCTTTTTCTAAAATCAGCAAAGCCCCAGAGTGCCGGATAAACCCTCAGCGCTTATCTCCCTCTTCTCACTTAAGACCAATTGACTTTTTGCTGGTCAAGTCCAAGGTCAACACAGGTAGATTTATTTTAGTAGTTTTCTTTTAGTGATTTCCAGCATAACAACAGGATGCAACCAGTAGCCACAAGAGCATTATACATTATAAGCATCCCAATGGAGGCAATTACTCACACAATGAAAACTGTGTTAGCATAATTACTCTCGGCTTCTGTCAAAAAGATACAAAATAAAATCTCACAATATTGGTCTTTTGAATTGGTAAAAATCATTGTTCATTGTTGAATGAATGAGCTACGGTAAAATATTGATGATGATGATGATGATAATAATAATAATCACTAAAATCAATAATAATAATAGTAGAAATAATAATTTATCTAATGTAAACGGCAAACAATATATGTACAGTATATGACGACATATACAATCATTCCACACAATGGAGAGTAAATCCTGAAAGTTCCGTTCCTCTGGAAAATAAATAAATAAATTAACTACATTTATCACGCATACAAATTAATACTTTACGGCAACTAATAAGTAATATGATCTAAATTTTCAATCTTTTTTGTTGTCGTTTTTTAAACCCACTGCTTCAGTGTATGTATGTCTTGATGGGTCAATGGATTTGTTGAATCATATATGTATGTGTTTTCTATAATTTCTATTATATATGCATATTAAAGCCAAGCATACATAATGAGTAATAGTTATACAACATTTATTAGCTGTCAGTTACTTGTTTCCGTGAGCTCTTCTAAAGTGAGAACAATTTATGCTTTGATAAAGAGTTTAAAGATCAAGCTTTCTATTAAAAAACATTACCAAAGAAACACTAATCTTTCAGCTTGTTTCTGATCATTTTGTCCTTTCAGGCAGTTGCTCGTCGTCCACATCATCTCTTGAATTCAGACAAACACCCACCAAGCGAGCGTCCCATTCAGAAATCCAGAAACGATCATCGCTGGGCTCATGGCAAGGACGCAAACATTTAAGGGTTCGATCCAACGTTCCACCGTCCCGCGCTTTCACCGTCTCTGGTCACTCACCTACCTCTGGTAAATCCTCTTTGCTAGCAGTATGTCCAGTTTAGTAACATGGCTGTGAAATTTATTCCATTTAAATCTTGACTGGCCAATTTTTTAAGAAGAAGAAATTGCCAAGACAAGGACATCTCCAGCCAGCAAAACACGACCTCATGTGCAAGTGGGTGCGCGTGTTCTGGTGGTGGGACAAAGATCAGGAGTGGTTCGATTCTACGGCAAGACCAGTTTTGCTCCAGGTATTGGCCATTTGACGTCTCTTCATTGTGCGGCAGATGATAATTGCATCATGTGATGTACTGCTCGGGGTTAATTGCGTTTCGGAGAATTTTCTTTTGTGTAATGTCTAAATGAGATGAGCCTTATCAAATGGAGCCTTATCAGAGGGAGAGAGCTACATTCTAAATGGCTAAAGTCTTTAATTGCCTTTTTTCATTGATTTGAGGTTTTTTTTTGGTCTGATCACTGTCTGGCAAGTCATTAACTAAGATTGTGATGTGGATTACCGCATTGTAATTATGTGATCTGCATGTCTAGCTATGTCAGACTATAGAGGATTATATGTTTGTCTATATTTTCTATACGTGTATCTTCTTGCCTACATTATACTGTGTTTACACGAATATGAACCCCGTTTTTTCCCGTTATTACCCGTTTTTTTCCCCACATTAAGAAGGTTAAAAATTTGGGGAGTGCGCCCTTTTCTTTTCTAAAAGATATTTTAAAAAGTATATTTTTTCTAAATTTCAAGTCAGGAGCAATGAAGCTAAATGAATGGTGCTTATAATTGCGGGGTGCTTAAATTCGCATAATCCGAGTACCTGACTCTAAAGTAAATTAAAAGTTGTGAATACTTACCTGGAATTCACCCAGGCAATCTGGCCACGTCTGTTTTAGCACTATATAAACTATTCTGCTTTCTGCAGTACATGTTTTCGCCGAGCACGATAGCAGAAGCTTAAATAACCTTTACAGTAATTCCTATAGTCTTATACTGTTAATTCTTCTGGTGGAAGTTCATTTTTCTGGTGGAACTAGCCAAACTAACAGCCAACTTGCGTGATATTCTTGACGAATGGTAGATTTTTTTATTGAAATTCTGCCAGTGCCAGTTCTA
Source organism: Paedocypris micromegethes (assembly GCA_028031935.1). Taxonomy (NCBI): domain Eukaryota; kingdom Metazoa; phylum Chordata; class Actinopteri; order Cypriniformes; genus Paedocypris; species Paedocypris micromegethes. The sequence continues at coordinate 23,022,561 of CM051497.1, read as the reverse complement.
TTCTTCGTAGATATCTGATGTGTGGCATGGTCTTTTTGCCTTTCAGACCTGCAGCTTTAGAAGCACACTAGCGCTCAAGGTGAACCCTAGATAGGGTGGTAATTCAAATGAACTAGAACCAGTGACTAATGAGTTCTGATGATTTCAGTTAAACTGCTCTTTGTTCTTATGATTATTAATAGTACTATTATTGTTGTTGTTGTTGTTGTTACTGCAACTGCACTACAGCTTTAGATACAGTTTTAATGAAATGTGGCAGTATAGAGGTGAAATGTTTAATCTGATGTGTTTCTTAAGGGGTTTGGTTGGGGATCGAGTTGGACAAGCCAAGCGGGAAAAATGATGGATCTGTAGGAGGAGTGCAATACTTCAGCTGTCCTCCTAAACACGGGGTCTTCGCCCCACCGTCACGTGTTCAAAGGCAAGATGATAACACTGACGCAGCTACATTAACCTGGAAACTGTTGCGGCTAATAAGTTCCATTTTTCAAAATTGACAGGTTGAATATCAGACACTTTTAATTTCATACCAGCGTTTTAAATCCCTTTAGTGATTAGAGATTTGAAATCAAGTGATAACACATTTATTGCTGTTTCTAAATCTAATTCACTAAATATATAAATTATAAAAATAGTGAAAAAAAAAAAAACGCTTGTGTCACTCTAATTGGCTGCTTTCCCGCCTTTTCCGAATGAATCACCTCATACTCATACTGAAACGTACCTCAACATTCAACGCACGCAATCAATGAACAAAAATGTATTTCTGTAAAAACTGTGCTACATGTCTTTTATAAACATCAAGGGTGTAAAAAAAATAACATTTTTCTAATACTGTAACTTCCCCTGTTTCTGAAACTGTAGGATTCATGGCTCAGTGGACTGTCTCTCAGAACTGTCATCGTCTCGGGTGAACAATGCCTTCTCTGGTGAGATCTCCTTCAGAAGAGATGGACAAATGAATAGATAGACAGACAGACAGACGGACGGACGGACGGATGGATAGATAGACACAGATAGAGACAGACTGACGGATGGATGGACGGATGGACGGACGGACGGACGGACGGACGGACGGACCGACAGACAGACAGACAGACAGACAGACAGACAGACGGATGGATGGATGGATAGATGGATGGAACCTTCATTTGTCCCACAAATGAGAAATACGATAGAAAGATAAAAAAAAAATACAAATGAAAAAAAAAAAAAACAGATTATTGCACATAATGTTCATTATGTTGTAAATGAATAGAAATAATTTCCATTTTTTGTTGTTTCAAACCAGAAATCCAGCGCACATTCAGCAGCTCATTATCTATAGCTGCTCAGAGTGAACATAGTGGGCGTGGTCCAGTGAGAGGGTGGGCACACCGTCATAATTACTGCATTTATATATATATATATATTTGTTTATGTATTTATTTATTGCTACTCGGTGACATGTTCTGTATATCAGGAGCCATTCCAGAAGCGTGCGGAGACGATGGAGTACAGCCTCCTCCACTTATCGGACGCTGAAGCTGAGCAACACCGGAGAGTCGCTTACTAAAAGTGTGAAGAGCAACACGAGGTCCAGCAGCTCCGATGGTTCCGTCACTCTCCACCTGGGCCTCCAGGTGTTTCTGACGAGCGCTAACGAGATGGGCACCATCCGCTACATGGGCACAGCTGAGTTTGCTCCTGGCCTGTGGTTGGGGCTGGAGCTGCGGAGCCCGAAGGGGAAGAACGATGGTTCTGTGGGAAACAAGCGCTACTTCAGCTGCCCGGCGGGTCACGGGGTTCTAGTGCGACCCAGCAGGGTCACGTATCGCGGCATCAACGGAAACAAACTGCTCAGCCAAAGCTCTTCAGATCACCTCACTCTGAGGTCGTAATGTCTCTGGAACTTCTGGTGAGCATCTCTTCCCACCTTCTCCATTTGCACTAGTGCACGGCTGATGAGAGAAATTATTTTGATCCATTTTTAGATTTTTTTTTTTGATCAATTTTTAGATTTTTTTTTTTTTTTTAATGGTGGTACGTTATCAACTAAGAATAAGGAAATTAGAAACTCCTTTAAAACAGCTCTGTTGCTTTTTATTGAAGTTTGCTTTAGCTTATTGCTAATTATTGCGATATAGTGCTTATAATGACTTGGCATTTAACTTCCTGTTAAACCAAGTCTGGCAAATTCTGGATAAACCGAATCAGTTGGAAGATAACGAGAGGAACTTTATCATCCATGTAAAAGGTTTGCAAGGGTTCGGTCACTTTTATTGCCATTTTTTTTTTTTTTT